>LPNX010030238.1:79586-140122 GCA_001517045.1 Pseudotsuga menziesii | reverse complement strand
CCCCGAAGACCTTAAAAACATTTTTTTTGGGGGGGGGGAAGGGGGTTAGCAAAACAGCCCCCGAAAGGATATTTTGGTGTAGTGTTGTAGTAACTATTTTGGGAACTTTTCGAATGGTTTTAAGAGTTGGCTGGAGGTTTTGAGTGAAGTGCAGGCTGTTGCCAATGTCATTCACATAATGTTTTGTGTGTTCCCAACCCCATGGGGCCTAAATTACTTTGGTTTGGAACTTCTTTTCACTAGGTTACAATGCCACATCAGAGTAGGTGGACCCACAAACTGCTAAATATGATAGATATACCCCATATGAATGTATGCATTTGTGTGGTTTAATGGTTATGAATCTATGATAGATATACTCATCGAATCACTGATTTTTTGGTTCAATGGTTGTTGTTGTGTTTTCCATATGTGTGAGAAGCCATTTCTTTCAAAAGTAGTTGTGTCTTAAGTTTTGAATAACTTCATTATTCATCCTTTCTTTTTGATTCATTATCAATTTCCCATGTCAATTTAATTTTTCAAAGAATTTTGGGTAGTTTTAGGGTTATACTATAGTTTAATTCTTGGCTATAATAATAATAAGATAGATACAGTTCTATATTAGAAATAGTTTTATGCATCATTAGACCCTTACTAATATTATTAGGAATTAATGGTCACATATGTTTTTAGAAAATTAGAGAACTTCTGATGCACCCTGCTCTCCTAGTTTTTCCTATTTAGTGACAACCAATAGCAGTGCAACAACAACAGATGTGTGACATGACATGTGGATAGGAACAAATCCATAAAATGAAATAGATAGAAAGGAGTGAAAGTACACACTTCTAATAATGAAATCCCTAAAAAGATTGAAATGAATGCATACAAAAAGGTAGTTCCATATATAATTGATAATAGTTGTCTTACCTAAAATAGGATATATACCATACATAATAGAGTATATAGTTTACATCTAAAGTAGTGGCATAACCTATGATTTGAAAACAAAATAATAATGTTGTAGACAAACCCTACTCCTTCTCTCTAAACTAAAATAAAAATAGAATACTTAAGCCCTACCCTAGAGCCTTCTTATATATCTGAGTAAGAGACCCTTAGGGTTTACAAAATTAGCTCAGATCCAAACCTGGATTGATCCCTAAAACAAACCGAACCCTAGATCTATTTCAGTCCTGGGATCTGCACCCTTATCTCTGTATGATGGATAGTCTTTAATAAGTGGGCTCCATTAGGTAAGACTAGGTCTCCTTGGGATATGCACCTTACTACTAGACTTCATGCACCTTCTTTTACTAGTTCAAAATTAGAATTGTTATAAAATTGAACAATTCAATGCAAATAGAAAAAAAAACTGCTAATTGAAATTGAAGGTATTTTTCTTAACTTGAAAAGAAACCACTAACACATGCAAACTGCTGAAAAGAAATTGCTGGAAATATAACAACAAACCATTCTATAATAGTCACCCTTCATAGCCAATACACCATATTACTGAGAAGAAGAATGAGGAAGTGAAGTCTCACTGTCATGTTTGATGTTGCAATTGAATCATCCAAACGTGGTTCACATGTGCACCCAAAACAGTCACATGTGCACCGATGCTGGGAAGATTTCAGATATAGAAATTATAACAGTGTTAACACATAGAGGTTGTTGTAGAAAACTCAAGGGGATGATCAATGCATGTCACTCTTCGGAGTACATTAACAAATAGGTTCTCAGGGTGGATATTGCCATTTGTTCTGATAACAATAGTGAATGCTACTCCTCTCTTAGTTCTACTTGTGTTTGCATGTATAGTTGTTCTCCTAGCTTTAGTTTCTCTATTGTTTTTTTTGAAAATTCCTTTGCTTTCCGCTTGTGGCCATTTTAATATGTTGTACTTTACAGTATTGATCTTTAGTGGATGTTAATGCATGTGTAATCTCACCCTAATCTGGCACTCATAATCTCACCCTATAATATGATATGATTTGATTATGCACCATCACATTGTTCTTGTTGTTGTCTGATTATGCGATCCCTTGGTCATAAATATCCCTAGAATCAAGTCTAAAAGAGTCTTTTTAAAGGAACTGTGTGCATCAAAAATGAAATACAGGTCATTTTGAAGTGATTTTGGACATGGGAAGTGGCAACAAGCAACATATTTCATAAATATAGGCACGTAAATAGTGATGAAGAGGGTTATTTAGCAGGTATGGACCCAACTAGGGATTTTCCAAACATATCTCAGACCCAAAATAACCCTGAACTAACATTCTTGACCAGCCCAAAACCATTAAGCAACAACTCTCTCTCAATTTTGGGTGCATACGAAGCAAATAAGGGTTGATTATGAAAGCTGAAAATGGATTTTTTCCTACTAAGACTGTAGTCCTATGAATTCTTTCCATAGTAACAGCCCTAAGCCATGAAACCCATGCTTCATTTTCTAGGTTATGAGAATGAATAACCTTCAAACATCAACAGTACCTCAACTATGAGTTTGTTACATCAACATTTTTTGGGATTGGTAGTCTATGTGGTGATCTCCTTTACAACCTTCAAATTATATTTGAAAATTTTGTCATCTTAAACCGGTCTCCCCATTTATAAACGAGGTAAAACTGACATCCTTTCCATGCTATACACAATATCTCTTTCATCATCAACCTTGTACAAAGGCATTTCCTCTTGAGAAGTGACTCTTTACACATTTATAACAAAATCAATTTTGTCATTGAAAAAAAGAAAATTTGTCGAGGTTTTGAACCATGGAATGATTAAATGTTTAGAAAAAAATTGTGATCTACATGTTGATCTCTCAGACAGTTGTTGGATTCATGTTTATATCATTCTGAAAAGATATTGATGATTGAGGGGAAATTCTTGTTAATTTCACCAAACTTGTTCACAATGATACCCTTTATAGTTTTCCCAAGGAAGCAGAAATGGAAAGCCATAGACCTTTTTCATGGTTTTATTGCTTGAAACTTAGCCACTGCTTCTCTTTGTTAGTTTAGTCCTTAGCCAATGCTTCTCAATATATTCTACAGATTGTCTTGATTTGCTAAAACTCCCCAGGCTGAGTACAAAGATTGTTAGAAATCCTTTTCAAATCCATCTTGGATGTACCAAGTTCATCTTTAGAGATATCTCCTTAAATTTATATATAAACTAGTATATGCAGAGTGTGTTGTTTTGTCTTTGTCTTTACACTTCAATGTTTCAAGTTTTCATGGCTTCATGACTTCATTACACATTTTCATTCAAGCATTATCATGGCTTTTCTCATTTGCTTTATGAGTCTGCATTTAAACACCCTCAAACTTTGTTCTCTATCTATCCAAAAATCTATCTTCAACATTTTGCGAGAATTTTGATTGATTTGCGGGCATTTAAGTATGCCTGCATGCATTTTTAAGCGAGACTTTAGGCATTTTAACTTTCATGGGGGTAATTTCCTAAGGCCCACAAGAATTTTGTACTTGCATGGTGAGCAATTCCTAAGGCCTATGGGCCTGCATGCATTTTTGTTTTTAAAGCATGTTTGTCACCAATCTTGTGCAGGCATATGCAGGAATTTTCTTTTTCTAGCTACAGGCATTCTCCTTTTCCAGCTGTAGGCATTTTCTTTTCCAATGTGGGAATTTTACTTCTTCATTCTAGTCTTCTTCATGCATTCTAAGATATTTCCATATTTAATCTTTTATCATATTTTCTTCAGATTTTAATCCAATATAAATACCGCAATTGTTGTCTTTTGAGACAGGATTTGACATTCCATAGCTTCGTTCTCTATTTGAAACAAAAGCATCCTTGAAATCTACAAATATAAGATCAATATCATATAGAAATCAAATTAATGCCAAATATTCCAACAACTGAAAGTAATTGCACTACTTTATTGCTTCAAGGCTGCAACAGACAGAGATAGAGTTCTGAGAATACAATGTTGTCATGGAATTTTGTTAAAATTCAAGAAAGACTCCTTTAAGCCAATATCCAAGTTCTCCATGATCCACATAGGTCACCATGCATGAATCAATACACTGTTGTAGATGCACGCTTGTTTTTCATTTGTTGACTGGTTTAGAGCACTCCTTTTTACTGCCAAGGTCATATGATCATTTCAAAAATTACCTTTGCTAGGTCTGAAAATGACATTTTTGTTGCCACAACTATTGTTCAAGTAGTACTATAAAAGATCTTCAAAAATTGCTGCAGAAATCACCTTCACATTTTTATCTTTCCTTTATCATCTAGGTATCTTAGTTTCTGTCCATCCTCATGCCATAGTAGGGCTATGTCTAGGTTGCTATATTCATGTCATGTGACCTATTCTCTCAATTGAAAATCAAAACTTCAAAATTCATCAAATAATGTTAAGATCGTTGCTCCAATTTCCTCATGTCATGTTGCTTAGAAACATTAATTATGAGGTTTTGAAAATAATCGCTCAAAACCCAATTCATAGAGATGCTACGAGACTATCATAAATACTCTTCAATTCATTTCTCATATCCAACTCAATGGTGTGAATCTTAGCTAGCTCATGCAAAGGTCTTGTACATGTATGGAAGTGCATTGTTTCCATTCCTATTGTCCTCAAGTCTTTGAAAACTGCCATGTCAATTTTTAAAATGCTCTAACCCTTCAAATCATATTTTCATACTAAAATGAAAGTGGATGTAGTATACAAAATGGATAATCCTCAAACTGCAATAAGAACCACTAGCTATTTGATTCATAAGTTACACCAAGGTCATTGTGAATGGTGTTTAAACAAAAATATGTTGTAGCATTTGATTACTGGAAATCATTTTCAAGGATCAACAAATCTCAATTCATGGAATCATTTCACACTTTTATCATCCCCAAGACATGATTCATCCTTCCAATTTGTTTTACAAAACTATCTTTAACTCATCAAATCCTTTTATTTTATAGCCCAACATTTCCATTACACACAAGTACCATAGTACATAAGGTCCACCTGAAAAGTGTGTCACTGCATGTTGTTCTCACATGTTGCTTCTCATCAAATTCTATCCTAGGCTATATTTTGAATTTGCAGTCGTAGGAACCAGAGTAGAAAAATTGGAGAGTTATCTCTCACATCTTCAACGTGTAAAGTAACTTTGTTTTGTCTTAAAGACTAAGTCTGCCCTTTATTTTAGACGTCACAATACCCAACTAATTTATCTCTTTTTTTGTCTTTTAAACTCATATTTATCTTGATGTATTTATGTCTAATTTTGAAGTTAATCATGGATGGGTTTAGTTTACTAGGTTTAAATTTTCTATCCTATAGAATTCATGTCATCATGGATTTCTTACAAATTGTACTGATTTTATTTATTTTTTATGCAGGTTTCAATTTGGGTTTCTATATTTATTTGATATTTTAATTGTGAAATATTCAATGGGATGTCAAACAACGACCATGGAAATAAAGCATCAAAACAGAGGGATGTATTATCATACTTTCAAAATCCTAAATCCAAGAATCTAGATTGTCTTCATGATTCAAACTCTTTTGAGCAACCCATCAATAAGAGAGATGTCAACGCTTCTGAGAATGCATCTAATAACCATATAACAAATGACAAAATGGGTTCCTCTAGTGAACAAAGTGAGGTAAATGCAATTCAACCAAAAATTGGAAATGATAATGTTGAAGGTTTTTCCTTGGGAAGAAACACAAATCATTCACAATCACGAAAAAGGAAGAAAGGCCAATGGGATGATAGGGAGACAATACCAATCAGAATGGGCCTCAAAATTTCCTTTTATTGAACCAATAACTCCAATAGATGAGAAGGAAGCTTCACAAGAAGTTAAATAAATTGTATGTAGTTGGAAACTAGGCAAGGCAGTAAATTTGGAAATGAAGTTAGATACTATAGAGAAGCATGCGAGAAATATTTATGTCAAGAAAATTGAAAATGGTGAGGAGAAGTCTATTACCAAATGGAAATATTTTAAGGAATGTCGACAAGTTAAATATCAAGAAGAATACAATAAATACTTAATAATTAAGAGTAAACTTGAGGCAAGTGGAGGGCCTATCACATCTCTATTTGGAAAATCAATGAAAATAAATTTACTATCAAAGATGACACAATTAAGCACCGTATTTCACATATTATCTAGAGGGAGTCCTATGATAGAAAATCCATATTACAAGAACTATTTATATTTTCTTGAAGTATCAAATTTTCCATCTTCTCACTGGTCTGTAACGAGTGGTTGGGAATGCAAAAAATATCTAGCTCAAGTAGAAAAGGATGATTTGAAATAGAAGATTGCAAATGCCATATTTTTTTCACTATATTTGGACGAAGTTACATCTATTGATAATAGTTCATGGATATGCATGAGTATTTAAATGGTTAATGATCATATTAGGAATTCATATCTACTTGGGATTCAAAAATGAAGAAGATTTCTACAGGTGGAAATATTTATGAACTTGTTATTAAGACTTTGAAGGAAATTGGTGGTATGGATGATTTAATGATCGCAAAAAGGTTGGTATCTGTTGGAGCAAATGGAGCATCAATCATGCAAGGACAAAAGAACGAAATTTTTGTCAAACTACAACTATTAGCTTCACCATTTATGATCAGTATTCATTGTATGGCTCATAGGATGAATCTTGCATTTAAAATAGTAAGCAAGTTTCCACTAGTTTCAAAAGCTGAAGAACTTGTACGTGAGACTCATGCATACTTGTGTCGTAGTCCTAAGCGATTTACAGAGTTTCAACAATTTGTAGACGGTATTATAGATGGAAAAAACTATTAAAATATGTTGATACAAGATGGATTTCATTAAATTGACCAACTCAAATACTATTTAGTGAGTACCAATCATTGGTAGGGGTGATGTATGAACATCGCTTTAGTGTAGACAAAGCTCAAGATATTCTATTTCGACTAACTAATATAGAGACATTATTAGCATTCGCTGCAATTCTTCCTTTTCTTCATGAAATGAATGTCCTTGTGAAAATGGATCAGAGTCTTACAATGAATATTGCAGAGTACACAAATGCAAGGAAATTAGCATGCCTTGCATTGGATAATTTGTATACGATGCCAAGTTCTTTTACAATTCCAACGTTTAACGGTTGGACTACTCTCATTGATATATAAATTATTGAAAATTATTTGAAGTTTAGTGAAACAGTGAGGTCACTATGTATGGTGTATGTATGGCAGTGCCTGGGTATATGGTTCCCTTTCATTATGTTTGTAATATGGGACAAAGCACCGAAGAGTGTCGTGTGCCAAGATACCAGTTCAATGATATTGTGATTTCAGTGAGACACAACTTGATACAAATTGCACAATCACTATCATCAGAGATAACATAACAGTTTCCTCAATATGAATTATTGGAGGCCATGCTTGTGGTATACCCTCAATATTTGAACAATGAAAAAGATATAGACACTTTCAAAGTTGATTTTTTAGAAAAAATGAGTATTTTAGTGCACCACTTTGGTAAGAATGTCAAGGTACAAGGAGAAGAGATTGGATGTATATTAGATTCATCAAAATTATATTAGCAAACTACTTGCTTTGTTGAAACAATGTCATATCAATATCATGTTTTGGTGAAACCTATAGAATATGGTGCAGTAATCAAATTATGGACTATTTTAGGTGAAAGACAATATTTATAAGAAAACATGTCAGAGTATTTCAAATTAGTCGATTTATGTCAAACCATGATTTTGGTATCATTGGAGGACGAGAGAATGTTTAGTGCACTATCATTCTTGAAGTCAAAGTTGAGGAAAAAGATTGATAAGAATATGGGTACTTGTTTAAGATTATATGTAACAAAGTATGACATTACCAATTTTCCATTCAATAGAGCTCTAGCACTTTGGCGATTAGGTTGTCAGAGAAGAGGATAAGGAAATATAATAAGTGTTTCCAATGAACTTGATACATAACATAATGTTTTGGAGGCTCATAATGATATTTCATCTAAAGAGGTTCATGTTCAAAATGCAGAAAGTGAGGGTCAACAGGGGAATAGGGAATTTGATATTCCACAAGATATTATCTAAATTAATATGCATTGGTAGCGTATAAATAATGACTACAATTTAATATATCATGCGATTCTTGTTAGTTTAACTTTGATGTTCCTCTTTTTTTGAGTAGGTTGGAAAAATGAAATTCTTGATAGGAGAAGGATTACCATATATAAAACTGAACTTTCATTTTAGGTAAAAATAGGTTCTATAGTCTATACTTCATATTAAATATAATAATATTGGAGCTACATTTCCTTGATGCAATCTATTTGAAGTTTGATGTTTTGATAGTTAACTAATACATTGTTTTTTTCTTATATTTGACAGAAAATGATAGTGGGACCTATATATTTATAGATAGTGTCCTAGTATTAAAGGTTAAATAATTAATTTAACAATACTTTTTCTTAGAAAGAATGGGCTTAGTCAAAAGTTAAAACTTTTTAACTTTGATATCTTAGAAGATATTATGGTTTGTTATTTCTTGCATTTGGAGCATTTTTTCAAATTTGAAAGTTTGTGTTTATTTTGGTTAAATTTATTTTTATTCCCTTGATACTTGACTGCAATTTTAGCCCTCTATAGTAGCTTAATTAGTTTCATAAATGACTTGTTTGTTTCTTAAATTTGGATTGCATTTATTTTTTTTTAGATTTTTATTCCCTTCATACTTGATTGTGATTTGATCCCTTTATATCTCTTTGTAGCATTCAATTTTTTTTTATAATTATTGTTGTTCTCTTTAAATATTTGATGTTTCGAAGAAAAATTCTTGTATTTCCTTTCACTTTGTTGCTTGACTTAAGAATCTTCACCATTTAAATTTTATAATCTACTATGTTTATTTTATATTTTCTTTGAAAAGACGTGTTGGTTTTTAGAAATGGAAATGAGATCTGAGTTGCTAAGTGAAGAGAAAAATGGTTTATGCACTAGCCTACTAGGTTCCTATGCATTCATCATAGCATCATTGAGACCGACATTCATCTAATGAAATTTTATTGTTGATTTCATGACTAAAAGATCATTACATGTAGCCTCTAGGATTCTGGGTATATTTATAAATAAAGCTTGAAAGAACATGTTGAGGTACACGTTTCTAAAATTTTCCCTATTGTGAATCATACATAAAGATGAGCATTTGTATTTTATGGAAAGTTTATAAACTAAAAGAAGGTGTTATTTTTCGTTTTAATGTTTTGTGAGAGGTACCTTATTATATTTTTCTGATACAACTTATTCACCTTGATTGTAGGTCGTGCTAGAAAATGGGGACATCCTTGCTAAAAGATGTTAATGTCAATGTGGATGCTATGCAAACAACCATTGAAGTTTTTTGAGAGCATTAGTCAAGCATTGTATTTCGAGTAGTGCTTCAAACAACTATTTTTATTATAGCTGTATTTTTAGATTAAGGGGGGTGATTGGGCCCAACATATTTTGTGAAAATTGACTGTACATTGAGTGTAGTATGATAAATGAGCTTCACACTTTGATAAAATGTTCTACTGTAAATTGAAAATATTTATGAAATCATCTCTCCATTTTATCTCTAAGGAGGTTTGAACTTAGTAGTATACAAGTAGTTGTGATGAATAAAGTCAACAATTTATCTTGGTAATTGGATTTTTTTTACAAGGTGTTCTAGTGCAAGAGTACATGACAAATCTAAAGTAAATACAACATCATCTAGGAAATTTTATTAAATCAAATTTTGTCAAGACTTAAGTTTTTATCTTTTAATAAAAAATTCTCCAAAATTTACAAGATTTTTAATTATGTGAAAGATTCACTAAATATTGTACAAGGTTTTATAATTTTGTGAAAGATTCGTCAATAATTCACAATATTTTATAATTTTGTAAAAAATTCGGGCAATATTTTACAAGATTTTATAATTCCATGAAAGATTTCCCCATATTTTACAAGGTTTTATAATTCCATGAAAGATTCACCAAAAACTTATATATACATATTATATTATTGATAAAATAGTCTTCACACTTTCTCATGTATCACGGGGATGCACCCATTTATTATATATATAAATTTTGGGAGGTTCCTTAAAATTTTCCCTGCATACCATGGCTTGTTAAAACATTGAGACATTGATGAAAACAACATTTTGTAGAACATTGATAATGTCAAAATATTATTACTTCTAAGTTTAAAGAGAAATTTTGGTGTGAGGAAAATTTAGCGGCTAAGAGAAAATTAAGATACTATAAGGAGGTCACTAATCCCAACTTGGAAGATCAGACATATCTCTTGGTATTAACTAGCTTACGAAAGAAAATCAATATAGCCAATATTATAATGAACTCTCATGAACTCCATAGTGAAACATGGCATTGGTCTATTACTAAAAATCCATGGGTGGAAAGGGTTTTCCATCTATTTGAGTCTATTAGTGTTGAGGTTGAAAATCAGTTTCTCTTAGAGTGTCTTTCTTACACCCACATTAAATCTGAGTTTCATAGTATTTTCTACAATACAAACCTTCATAACCTCCTTAATTTACAAAACTGTAGTGAGCTTGGAAATATTCTTGGCAATCATTTTTAGCACATGAAGAAGATTTTAAAGTGAAACAAGTATTATCCTTCTTAAGGCCCAATAGACCAAAGTTGATCTCAGTGGACGTTAATCATCATCATCATCATCATAAATTAAAATTGATGAATAATTTAAATATCAAGTTAGAGAACTTTAATTTTGATCTTGAGTATTTCAAATTTTGATGATGAAGAAGAAGTATTTTAAATAAAAGATTTTTTTTTTTAATTATGACAATTATGATGGTGAGAGATTATTTAATATTATTTATTAGGACAAACTAATTGGTTATAAAGTCTAAGATACATTGAATAAATTTAAATTTAAAAAAAATGACGATGATTGAGTATCTAAAGTTAGTAAATATGCTTAAATATAAAAAAGGAAGATAACGATGATGTAAAATTTAAAGTTATTTATTATAACATAATTAAAAAATGAAAATGATAATGATGATGATGGTGAGCTAGATTATTTAAAATTATTTAGTAACATAAAATAAAGAAAATAAAACCACTTACTATATTTATGATGAAGGATCTTGATGATATATTTAAAGTTATTTATTATGAGAGAATAAAGGACTTAGAAAAGGTCATTTACTATTAATATTTTTTAAAGGAGAAATTCAAGTGTTTTACCATTTTAGGGCTTTCTATTACCCAAATACATGGATTCCATCCTTACTAAACACATCCATGTAAACCAGTGCACCTTATCCAAAGGGATGTTCAAACATTTTTTACAACCAATTGAGTTAACCCCTTGGGATTATCTAATATCTTTCATATCTTAGTTGGACTCATGGAAGGAAGAAAGGCTTGATTTATGATGCTTACAATTTCAAAAAGTGTTAACGAATAAAAATTATAATGGAGATTTTAGTTTTTTATCACTAAATAAAACCAATAACCTATTGTCAATGTTCTTTTTTTTCAAGAATTTTTTTTGCATTTTTTCTATTCCATTTTAGAATAAAAATCACGTTTTGCATGTTGTAGAAGACCACACTAACAAGAATAAAATTACATAATTAATGTGCATGTCCTTTCTTACCTATTAAAAACTAAACTTCAATCATTCCCTTTTTCCCCTTCATGTTAATCTCATGCAACTCTATTGAAGAAGGAACCACATTTTCTACATGTTATTGAGAAGGCAAGAAACCAAGAATCAAGCAGGGGACAAAATCCTCATTGGAATCAGACAAAATCCTTATTGGAATCAAAGGTGCCCCAATGATCCAAAATGAATCATTATATAATAATCCATCTATCTTAGTACATTTTGGGTGGAAAATTGGAATTATTAGCTTGTAGGGCCCATTTAAGGGGAAAGTCCCACTTTGGTGATTTGGGGTCAATAACATTTTTTATCCTATTTGAGGCTTAACTAACCATTTTTAGGGTAAAAAACTTGCAAGATTAACTCATGGCTTCTTAATGATACACACGTCAATATTTCCAATGGCATGAAAATCACCTTAATCAAAGTTGATATGCAAAAGTTATGTGTTATGCAAGCTAATCTATCATGTTAACCACCCTCGTACTAAGTGGATGCCATCTCAACATCCACTACTCACATATCTATAAGTTAATCATGAGTAGAGTTTCAAGAATATTCAAGAGGGTCTAAAATCTCAACATTAATTGGGGATTGAGGCATGAAATAACCCTAACCCTAACCATGGCCAGTTATTAAGCTATGTTCATATTGGGCCATAACGAAAGAAGCATATCCATTCTTACTTTATTGTATATAGCATCTAGGAGTGGGATATTGAAGTATAGCAAAAGAGGTAGAATATTTTGCAGCAATCGTAATGGCCACAATGTTCATGGAAACTCCATAGTGAGTGCCTCTTTTTTGTATTTTCATTACATAGATAAGAAGAAAATATTAGAGCATAGGCCTCACCTTCTAGCTAGGTTTTTCCTAAGGTACATCTTATGTTCATTGTGTGGCTGGTGTGTTATTTCCTTAACTTCTTTTATTTCAATTGTAGTATCTCAATGTTTCCATACATTAATTTAGTAAAATTAAATTTGTAATCTAAAGTAAACCACTCCAAAATAATAGATTACAAATTATTAGAAGATTTGTTGTGACAAACTATTCTAGTGAATATCGATGGTAGTTTGGAAATCATATTGGTGTTAGAGGATCTTTCTTTCTGGTTTTTGTAGGAAGTTGTAGGATAAAAGACTTGGAATAAGGAATCATCCTTAAAACTTTAGCGATTGTAGTGCTCTGCTTGTCGGGCAGAGCACTAAGTCCTAATATGTAACAGCAAAATGACATTTCTTCTTATACTAATTTTCAGGATTCGTTTATTTGTGCATTAACGAGAGTGTTACACCGAAGAATACATGAACTTTAAGCAAGCTGAAGATAGTCCCTGAATCCTGCTCCTGTAGCCTTGCCTCTCCCCTGTCTGAGCCTCGTCTGAGCCTTGATGCCAATCCGGATGATCCACCCTGCCGACCAGCGTTGAACCTGCTGGCCCTAGGAAATCGACAGGTTTCCTAGCCCCCGAGCCCACGTGCTGATAAACCCGATAGCAAATTCCCTGTTTGATGAGTGTAATTCTTCCTCTGGAGTTAACCCCCTCCTCCAGTTTTCTTCCCCTCTGTTCCAGCACCTTCTCTCCTCCCTTCTTCTGCAAAAATTCTCTCCAAGATAGTCTCCCAAAATCATCCCCTTCTTCAACCATTCGACCCCCCTCCTTATACCTCCTTCCCCTTCCTTCTTCCACTGCCTCTCTTCTTCCACCGCCTCCTTCATATTTAAAATAATAAGTATTATTTAGTTCTTTCTTGGGAATTCAACCCGTTCAGTTTATTTAAGACATTTGTTTGCACGTAAATAGATTTTCTTGAATTGTACAATTCTTCATCCTCGATGAGGTGGTGGGAAATTACTACATGCTTATCCTATGGAATTGAACGTGTTAATTTAAAACGTAACCAACTGTCATAAAATTACACCAATATTGTTTGTTTAATGTTTTATGCTGAATGGTAAAATAATGGTAATAATAATATTGTAAATTAGTATATGTTATTAATAACTTAATAATAAGTACTTAATAATAAACACTAATAATATACAATAATAATAATATATAATGACAACAAAATAAAATAATAATTATTTAATCAATAAATAATTCATTGCAGTATTATTATTAATTGATTGAAATGATAACATCGACATGTTTATGTTTATTGTTAAGTCCCCCCGCACATTGATTTTTAATAAATAAGGTACATTTACAGGTTTAAATAAATCACAATTACTTAGTTAACCCATCCAACTATTTAATGTTTTTCAATTAATATTTCATACTAGTGTGCATGTGTGAGGTGTGCATGCATGGCCAGTGCATGCACAGGATGCACATGTACTATAGCCAAAACCCATAAATTCTAGCGGATACAAATAATATTTCATGCAACAAGACCAATATACAGATATAATATGATTTCTTTTGACATTCAGAGTTATTTAACAGTTATGTTCTTATTAATCAGTCAATTAAGAATGGTACCTACCACCGCTAATCTGGTATCATAAATGTCCAACACTCAACAATAATAACTAATATGTCAAACCATCCTAACCTATGTCCGCATCCTCCCTTTCCTTCCTCTACTAGTACAAAGTGGATGCCAGCTGTACTGACCTTCCCACACAGAACTTGAGAGCGGTAGCATCGGCTAACTAGCAGACCTAGCCTCTCCTAGCAGGCATCCGGCCATCGTCATCACAACAACTTCGGGAGTGTGTCTCAGCACTGCCCTCCCACGACCTTGGGTATCAAAGTGACATAGGGTAGGAAATGCGTCCATCCATCTCAACATACTGGGTATATACTCCATCAAACCATATTGCATTGCTATCGATTTTATTGGTACGTGTCATCGTACCATCACTTGGCAATTAAGGCTCTCTTCAAGATATGTATTGAGTCATACTTTGCATAACACACTTGGCTATCACATAGCCCCTGTACCCTGCAGGTTAGCACTATGCAAACATGCATTCATAACAATATTAAATCAATAGCTGGTCCATATTATCAACATTATTTCCTTTCATCACATAAAATCACAAAATAAATCACATCATGGATGGGTGCCCATGTCCCACATCATACATATCACATCATATCAAGGATTATAATCAAATATATGTTTTTGTTATGAAATAAATGAATCTGATGACGACTACCGCATGGTAATCGCATAAGCACAATAATTTCATATAAATGATAATCATCATAACATCATAATCAAAGCATCTACATAGGCATGTTAATCGTGGTAACATCATAATCAAAGCATAAATTATATAAGCATGATAACAACATAATATCATAATCAGAGCATAATCCTGATAACATCATAACATCAGTAAATAATCACATATAACATGCCAAAATATAGTTTATGAAGTATAGTTGAGTCCACAGATAATAAGTTAATACACTGTAATAAGTCTGAGTTATAAATATGCCAGAGTCAAAATATGGGGCATTACATACACCCACCCTTCAGGAAACTTCATCCCGAAGTTATGGTCAAAATAGTGAGGGAAAATATTGATGCATAGTCTCTGTGTCATCCCAGGTAGCAGATCCTGGGCTATACTTGTCCCACTGGACCTTAACTTGGTCCACATGTCAACTATGTTGCTGTCGAACCCTATGATCTAGTATAAGTAATGGTTCGGCCATGAAGGTTCCCTCATCTGAGACCTGTAAGTCCTTCCAATGAATCTTGTGAGATTCATCGGCTATGTAATGTCACAATACTGAAACATGAAATACATTATGAGTCCTATACAAGTGGGATGGCAGTGCAAGATGATAAGCTACCGATCCGATTCTTTCAAGAATATCGAATGGCCCTATAAAGCGAGGTGACAACTTGGTCCCCTTTCCAAACCGAATGGTACTTTTATTCGGTCGAATGCGTATAAATACGCGATCCCCTACCTCATAACTTCTATTAGTTCTGTGTGCATCAGCATAACTCTTTTGTCTATCCTGTGCTTCTTTAAGCTGCTTCCTGATCTGTACCACTTGCTCTTCCATCTCCTAAAGCAACTCAGGTCCAACTAAAACACATCCTCCAACCTGTCCCAACTGAGTGAAGTCCTGGAAGGTCTCCCATACAATGCTTGGTATGGAGGCATAACAATGGAGCTGTGATGACTGTTGTTATATGCAAACTCCACTAGAGGAAGATATTTCTCCCACTGTGTCTACTGATCCATAACATACATCCTAAGCATGTCCTCCATCACCTGATTCACCCTCTCTGTCTTCCCATCTGTCTCGGGATGATAAGCTGAGCTTAAGTTCAGCTGGGTCCCTAATGCTGACTGCATGCTTGCCCAAAATCTGGATGTAAACTTAGGGTCTCGGTCAGAAATTATCTTCTTTGGAACTCCATGAAGGCATACAATTTCATTTATGAATACCCTTGCTACATCCGTCACATCATAAGTGTCTCTCACTTGAATGAAGTGGGCACTTTTGGTCAGTTTGTCGACCACCACGAGTATAGCATTATGTATCGAGGATGTGAGGGGCAATCCCACAATGAAGTCCATGGAAATGACTTCCCATTTAGTCTCAGGAATATCATGAGGCTGTAAGAGCCTGGATGGGTGTCGATGATCTGCCTTGACTTGTTGACATTCTAGGAATTTTGAAAAAAGATCCACTACATCGCTCTTCATACCAGCCTAGAAGAAGAGCTTCTTCATGTCTGCATACATCTTCTTCACTCCAGGGTGCACACAATAATGTTCCCTATGGGCCTCTCTAAGGATTGCTTCCCTGAGATCACCTTCTTTAGGGATATACATCCTCCCTTGGTACCGCAGCAACCCATATTCCTCAATATGGTACCCATAATACTTCAACTCACACTTCTTCCCACTCTGAATATCTAAGGTTACCTTTATATACCAACCATCTCCCAAGAGTTGTTCGAGCACTTTCTCCTTCAAATCCACTCTCAAGGGGATTAAGGAGAAAATCCTTGGCCTTCGGCTTAGAGCATCTTCCACCACATTATCCTTTCCTTTGATATATGAGATACCAAAGTCATACTCACTCTTGAACTCACTCCATCGTTGTTGCCTAACATTTAGATCCCTTTGTGTAAAAATATACTGCAAACTCTGATGATCTGTTTTAAGTGTGAAACTTCTGCCAACTAGGTAGTGCCTCCATAATTTTAGTGCCAGCATTACTACTGCCAATTCTAGATCATGTGTGGCATATTTCTCCTCATGAGGCTTCAACTTACGATATGCATAAGCTATTACCCCACCTTCCTACATTAGAATTGCTCCTAACCCTTGCTTCGAGGCATCGGTACGTACCATGAAGTATTTATCCATGTCTGGTACCCGTAAGATTGGTGCACTCATCAACAATATATTTAATTCAGAAAAAGCGGCATCACATTCATTGGTCCACTCATATTAGATTCCCTTTCGCTGCAAGGTGGTGATGGGTTTTGCAATCTTGGAGAATCCTTCCACAAATCTTTGGTAATACCCTGCTAATCCCATGAAGCTACGTACCTCATGCGCATTCTTCAGAATTGGCCAATCCTCGATGGCCTTCACCTTTTCTGGGTCCACTGAGATCCCTTATCTTGAGATGATATGCCCTAAGTAGTGAATCTCCCTTTGGAAGAAAGAACACTTTGACAATTTACCAAATAGTTTAAGTTCCCTTAAGCAAGTTAAGACTAACCACAAGTGCTCCTCATGCTCCTTCTCATTCTTAGAATATATAAGAATGTCATCTAAGAATACCTGAACAAAGTGGTCCAAGAAATTCTGAAAGACACTATTCATGAGGCTCATGAATACTGCTGGAGCATTGGTCAAAGAAAATGGTACTACTACGAAATCATAATGCCCAAATCGAGTTCGAAAAGCAGTCTTATAAATGTCATTTTCTTTAATCCTAAGCTGGTGATACCCTAACCGCAAATCAATCTTAGAGAATACTGATGCACCTTTCATCTGATCAAATAGGTCATCAATTCTTGGTATAGGATACTTGTTCTTCACTGTGGCTTTGTTCAAATCCCTATAATATATACACAGTCGCAAAGATCCATCCTTCTTCTTAACAAAGATCACTGGTGCTCCCCATGGTGAGATACTAGGTCTAATTAGTCCCAAGTCTAGCAACTCTTTTAACTGGATCTGTAACTCTCGAAGCTTAGGAATTGTCATTCTATAAGGAGTCTTTGAGATCGACTCCGCACCGGGTTTCAATTCGATCGTGAAATCAAGCTCTCGTTCTGGAGGTAGTTGTGGAAGTTCTTCTGGAAAGACATCCTTGAACTCAGATAATACTGGGTAAGAATTCAAGGAAGGTCCTTTAATATCACTCACCGTCTCAACTACAAACAACTGACATCCTTGTCTTAAACACCTTTTAGCTTTCACCGTGGAGATGAAGCGGAGGGATATTTTCCTCCTTCGACCCTGGATTTGAATTGTTCGACCCTCATCATCAAGGCACAATGATTTATTCGCATAGCAATCCATGAAATCTCTATGGCCTTCTAACCAATCCATGCCGACAATGAGGTCATAGGTGCCCAAATTGGTGACATAAGCATCCATATTAGTGGTGCATACTCTTAAGTCAACTTGCACCCCCTTACCTTAAGACCTACTGCCTGTCTAACCCCTGAATCCATCTCAACCGATTCAAAATCATTGTGCTCACAGGATGCCAACCCACATTTATCTAATGCATATGGTGAAATAAAACTATCTGTTGCACCAGGATCAAATAAAATTTTAAGTTTGACATTGTTTACTTTACCAATGGATTTTACTATGGTGGACTGATGTTCTGCCTAGTGGTTGTGAACAGCTGCATGAATCCAATGAGTGTTATCAGAATTGCCCATGGATGCTTTTCGTTCCTTCTGCCTGCTGCTGGTCTACCCCTTAGGACAATCCCACTGAAAATGAGGACCTCCACATCCCCAATAAGAGACATTAGGTGGTGCTTGCATGTTGCTGGGAGGAGTCCTCTGGGATGTGTTCCTTCCCCTAGATCCTCTAAAACCTCTCGATCCTCTATAGGAATTGCCCTGTGTTCGTCCTCGGTTCCCATGGTTTGTTGATGAAGCCTGCGATACTGAGTTAACTGAAGTGTTACCTCTCAGGGTGAACCTGTTACCATAAGGAGGAGGTCTGGATTGTCCTCCTCTGAAGTATGGTCATGGGACCTTTCTTGTAACATACTGATTGGATCCTATCAACTTGCTTCCTCCCTTTGCATATGACATATCCTCAGCATAGCGAGCATACTCAACTACCATGGCAACTGAAGATGGCTTCCACATCTGTATTGCGGCCCTGATCTTGTAGTTGAGTCCATACACAAATCGCTCCACCTGTCGATCATCCGAGTCCAAGTATGGGACATACTTTACTAGTTCCATGAATCTAGCTTCATACTCTTCCACTGTCGTGTTTCCCTATACCAAAGCATGAAAGGAACCCTCCTGTTGTTCCCTATAATAAGCCGGAAGATACTTCATGTTGAACCTCTCCTCGAATAACTCCCATGAAACAAACAAAGGAGTAAGATGCAATTGTTTCTTGAGGTCTGACCACCAATTTAGGGCATCGCCCTTTAGCTAGAAGATGGCCATTCTAGCCTTGGAACTCGAGGTATACTCATTTAGTGCGAAGTACCTTTTCATACCCTCAAGCCACGCTTCGGCATGCTTACTCGGTTGTCCTCCTGAGAACTTGGGAATTTTGATCTTCTGCAGCTCTCTAGAAATATCCTAAAGCGGTTCTTGCCTTGGGCCCTGTGCCCTCTTAGAGTTTTCTCGGCTCACCTGTGTGGTTTCTACCTCTATGATCCTCTCTGACTGTCTGTTTAGTGTGTCCATGATGGTTTCCAAGGATCTCAATATCACCCCCATCTCAGGATTGGAGGTTGTCCCTGGCGGTGTCGGTGGTGGGGTCTATGGTGGTGGTGAGGGTGGTTGACCTCGACCTCGACCTCTGCGTGTTTGAACCATGATAATTCCTGGCATATTCAACAACATTATGCCATTATTATCTCAACCTAATAATTGCAGAGATAAAATTAGTTATGCAATGCTTATATTTATGCATAGAGACAAATTGTCAATATTTGCGTAAAAATTGCATAGTCACTTTCATTAAACGATTTCGTCTTGGGTTTTAATCTGTGCCTTAACGTTTAGATCCTAATGCTAGTCTCAACAGTGTCTTGTTTTTCTTATTTCACATCCATCTCGCCTCTTCAACTATCGGTCAAAGTCTCGGTAATGCCTTAAGTTTAATACTTGAATTTCCAATAACATAGACTAACTAACGTTACCATATCTAAATTTTAATGTTATTTATATTGTTAGGTTTAGAATTAACATTCAACTTCAATCACTTAACATTTAAATGCTATGGCTAAGCATTTAATGTTACATTAAAGCGAAATAACATTAAATATTATATTTAATTAACCTAACCTCTATTTTAATCATACAATTTATCTTAGCTTAATTAAACATAACATCTAAAATAGATGAATTATAACGCAATAAAATTAGTTAACTTAAATACAACTTATACTAAATGTTAATATATTAACAAGTTTCAATGTTAAATAATAATAATAAAATTTTATTAAAAGCTTACTCCAAAATAATAATAAAAATAGAATAAACTTGAACTATAATAAAAATAATAAATTATATAATTTTATTAAAACTTAATCCATACAATTAATTTCATTAAAGCTAAAAAAAATAAAAAACCAAACAATCAAAGGTTTCATGTAAATCATCTCTTATTACCAATTATAAAGTATGAATGGAATTTCCAATGTCAACCTATTCTTCTTTACTATGTGGATTTTTTTTATTTTTTTATTTTTAAAGGTTTATCACCTTTCAAATAATGAAAACTTTTTGATAATAAGAATTTATGCATAGTGATAATGTTATATAAATGATGAAATTTTACAATCAACTCTTTGAAAGAGTTTACAAAATTCTTTGGAATGCATAAAAGTTATTAATTGAATTTTGAACGAATGTTCAAAACATGTCATCAAAATCATTTTTGGTTTGGGATAAATATTATTGTTCACAAAATTTAATTGAAGTGATATTTCAAAATTATAAAATAACTCAAAAAACTTTTTCAAAAGTAATTGAGGTATTTTTTTTTAAAAGTTAATAATAATAATAAAATATTATTAAAAGCTTACTCCAAAATAAAAAAATAAAATAAACTTGAACTATAATAAAAATAATAAATTATATAATTTTATTAAAACTTAAACCATACTTCTCATAATTCATCATCAAGCTCCACCAATCACTATCTCCCACCGTCTTTCTTCGTTGTTCCCTTTTCTCCCATGCATCCCAACGCCCACGTGACTTGAGGCTGCATGCGCCCCACTTGTCCACCAACATGCAGCCAAAGCAGCCGGTGCATGGCGTGGAGTCCCCCCACGCCCCTTCAAGAACCCTCTCGTTCTTACCCGCGCGCGAGGTCCTTCTCAGATTTTCAGCTTAATATAATGATATTCAGCTACTTTGCTTACAATTTGATATCTATTCATGGTGATTCAAATTTCAGGCAGTACCATTGGAGGCCTGGCTGCAGTCCTGTTGGTATGGTATTATATATGTTCAATCAGAGTCATCGACGTGAGTCACTGATGCTCTTTACGGGGGAGCGAACAAAAGAAATTGTTCCCACAATTCGGATGGAAATTCCCAGGGCTATGAAAGTGACATTCCACACCAGCGCAGGATTGGTCATGCTGGAGTGGCAGATTTGAAGGTTAAATGGAGGCCGCATGATAGTGAGGGAGGGCACATTTACCATCTTTCTGCGTTGATTAGAGGCGCTGGAAATGGTGGAGGAGGGCGCATTTCCATCTGAGAGGAGGACACATTCAACAGTGGAATATAAACCAGTTACTGTTGCTCATCGTTTGCAAGGATTGTGCTTCAGGGTTGACATTTATATTGTTTCCATTTCCTACTAGCACCAAGGTACAGTCGTATCATGGCTCCAAAAGGGACAGTTCAGTGCAAGAAATAGCAGTAACAGCACAGAGATTCTACAGCAGTAAAGGACAACGATTTGGAGACAGTTTGGGGCGTTTTTAATGTGCCAATAAGAAGAGAATATCTCTACCATAGGTCGCTGCTACCTACAGTTAGCTCTAGCTCCTTGTAACACTCAAGAGAAAGGGGAAAATTGGTATCTGTTGGATAAATTTTACAATTGCATTTAATCCTTTTTTTTTTCTTTACAGAGATTTTATTTTTATTTTTATCTGTGTTGTATACATAAAAGCATAAGGTAGGGTATATTTAAAAGAGTAGTTATTCAGTATGAGAAAGATAATATACTGATATTTTAATTTTAATTTATAAATCGAAATAGACTATAACTGACATTTTATAATGTAGACATTTTGTTAAATTTAACGAAATAATTATTATTATCTTAACATTTCAAAAATATCTTCTAATAAATAAAGTTAATTCAATGATATTAATAAATAAAAAATATAAATCAATTTACTTAGTGGATGAAGGACTTGTGTCCATAAGTGAGGTTACCTATCAACTATTTATGACACGTCCATACATGCATGCACTCTCGTTGTTTCTGCACAAACCACGTGGCAATAAAATATTAACAGGCGGTATAAATCGAGGTCTAAATTAGTTATCTGGTTTGATCTCTAGTCGATGAAGGCAGCTCGATTGATGAAGGAAGTGATGTCAAAGTTATCGGAAGGCGGAAGGGTTCGAGGATATCTCAGGAGGTCTAGTTATCTATCAGGCAAGCATTAATAATGTTAGTAATAGCATCCCAAAGGTTTGTATTCTTTTCCTAGCTGTTTGTGTTGCCTCGACTTCTACCAGGACTGTATTCAGCTTCCTTTTCAATATCTATCCCTGCCCGCTATTTATTTGTTTGTTTGTTCCAGCGCAACGCGCCTGTTCTCTAGACTATATTTAGCATATTATTCAAATTGTATATAAACATTTAGATAAACAAATGCTGCTTGCCAAAGGTGGGTTCTCTTGCCTTCTCGATATTGATCCCAAATATACAAGCCACCTTTTGCTACTTGCCTGCCACCTCCTACCTATCTATATGCTCTATGCCTTACCCAAAGCAAAGCGAAGTGGAGTGGTACGAATCCAAGCCATTTTCTTTATCTAAAATGCTAAGGACGTTTTCAAGTTTCCTGGATTTCAATTTTAGGCACCCAAAAGCCAAAGATGTAGAATTTTCTTTATGTGGTCAGGTCGATGCCTATATATGTATATATTTACCCTAATTTTTCTTTTGCCTTTTTATTTTGGATATTATAAATGTTTACATTCTATATCAGTGTATTCAGTAAGCTCTCCAACATACATATGTACTTAATGTATACATACATTCTATATATGAATTCTTCACTGATACTATTTTGTTTGCAGGGAAGCATTTTGTTCAAAGAAAGGCTTGCGTTTAGGCTAGACTAAATAATCCCAAACAATCACAGCATGCCCACATAATTTCTTATTGTACAACTCTTAAAATTAATTTTATTATATATATATTTCATTCAAATATATCAATTGCGAGCGCTCTGGTTCCAGATTTGGAACCATGGCTCTAATACCATTCTGTAGTGCTCTGTTTGCTGAGCATAACACTAAGTCCTAATATGTAATAGTAAAATGGAATTTCTTCTTATACTAATTTTCAAGATTCGTTTATTTGTGCATTAACGAGAGGGTTACACCGAAGAATACCTGAACTTTAAGCAAGTTGAAGATAGTCCCTGAATCCTGCTCCTGTAGCCTTTCCTCTCCCCTGTCTGAGCCTCATCTGAGCCTTGATGCCAATCTGGATGATCCACCCTACCGACCATCATTGAACCTGCTGGCCCTAGGAAACCGACGAGTTTCCTAGCCCCTGAGCCCACGTGCCGATAAACCCGATAGCAACTTCCCTATTTTATGAGTGTAATTCTTCCTCTGGAGTTAACGCCCTCCTCCATTTTTCTTCCCCTCTGTTCCAGCACCTTCTCTCCTCCCTTCTTCTGCAAAAATTCTCTCCAAGATACTCTCCCAAAATCATCCCCTTCTTCAACCATTCGATCCCCCCCCTTATACCTCCTTCCCCTTCCTTCTTGCACCGCCTCTCTTCTTCCACTGCCTCCTTCATATTTAAAATAATAAGTATTATTTAGTTCTTTCTTGGGCCATCCAACCCGTTCAGTTTATTTAAGACATTTGTTTGCACGTAAATAGATTTTCTTGAATTGTACAATTCTTCACCCCCGACGAGGTCGTGGGAAATTACTACATGCTTATCCTATGGAATTGAACGTGTTAATTTAAAACATAACCAACTGTCATAAAATTACACCAATATTGTTTGTTTAATGTTTTATCCTGAATTGTAAAATAATGGTAATAATAATATTGTAAATTAGTATATGTTATTAATAACTTAATAATAAGTACTTAATAATAAACACTAATAATATACAATAATAATAATATATAATGACAACAAAATAAAATAATAATTATTTAATCAATAAATAATTAGTTGCAGTATTATTATTAATTGATTGAAATGATAACATCGACATGTTTATGTTTATTGTTAAGTCCCCCCGCACATTGATTTTTAATAAATAAGGTACATTTACAGGTTTAAATAAATCACAATTACTTAGTTAACCCATCCAACTATTTAATGTTTTTCAATTAATATTTCATACTAGCGTGCATGCATGGCCAGTACATGCACAGGCTGCACATGTACTATAGCCAAAACCCCTAAATTCTAGCTGATACAAATAATATTTCACGCAATAAGACCAATATACAGATATAATATGATTTATTTTGACATTCAAAGTTATTTAACAGTTATGTTCTTATTAATCGGTCAATTAAGATTGGTACCTACCATCACTAATCCGATATCATAAATGTCCAACACTCAACAATAATAACTAATATGTCAAACCATCCTAACCTACATCCACATCCTCCCTTTCCTTCCTTTGCTAGTACAAAGTGGATGCCAGCTGTACTGACCTTCCCACACAGAACCTGAGAGTGGTAGAATCGGCTAAATAGCAGACCTAGCCTCTCCTAGTAGGCATCTGACCATTGTCATCACAACAACTTGGGGAGTGTGTCTCAGCACTGCCCTCCCACGACCTCGGGTATCAAAGTGACATAGGGTGGGAAATGCATCCATCCCTCTCAACATACTGGGTATATACTCCATCAAACCATACTGCGTTGCTATCGAGTTTATTGGTACGTGTCATCGTACCATCACTTGGCAATTAAGGCTCTCTTCAAGATATGTAATGAGTCATACTTTGCATCACACACTTGGCTATCACATAGCCCCTATACCCTGCAGGTTAGCACTATGCAAACATGCATTCATAACAATATTAAATCAATAGCTGGTCCATATTATCAACATTATTTCCTTTCATCACATAAAATCACAGAATAAATCGCATCATGGATGGGTGCCCATGTACCACATCATACATATCACATCATATCAAGGATTACAATCAAATATCTATTTTTGTTATGAAATAAATGAATCTGATGACGACTACCGCATGGTAATCACATAAGTACAATAATTTCATATAAATGATAATCATCATAACATCATAATCAAAGCATCTACATAGGCATGTTAATCATCGTAACATCATAATCAAAGCATAAATTATATAAGCATGATAACATCATAATATCATAATCAGAGCATAATCTTGATAACACCATAACATCAGTAAATAATCACATATAACATGCCAAAATATAGTTTATGAAGTATAGTTGAGTCCACAGATAATAAGTAAATACACTATAATAAGTCCGAGTGATAAATATGTCGGAGTCAAAATATTGGGCATTACAGCGATAGTGAATGAGAGTATTAATAAAAACCCATGGGATGAGTTAGATGATATATTTTTAAAGCTAGAAGCACAAGTCACTGGAGTCTCTCACAACATATCCATTCTCATGGAGACTAAAGAATAAATTTGGACCTTTTAGGGTGTTCAGTAGCTCTATCCTAAAAGTTAGTTTTGATGGGATATATAAATATAATGAAGACCAAGAGAAGGAACCCAAAAAGGAGTTAGTGAAGGAGAGGCCAATTTAAAATGCCATCACTTCATCCCAACATTTGTTTAAAGTGTAAGATAAAGTGAAAATCAAACCCTACCAAGGTGAGATTCATGTTGTTAATTTGAATTAATGGATGGAATATTTAGAAGTTTATTTCAATGTTCATAAGATAGAAAAAGATAAAAATATTTCATTTTCCCAACTGAGGTTAGAAGTCCATTCCCAAACTTGGCGAGAAATCCTCACCAAGGTAGTTAGGATGGAATGTGATCCCATAGTGACTAAGTGGGAGGTGTTCAAAACCCTTATTGATCTCATTTATATATTATTGGGTATGAACGATATCGATGGACATTGTCATTACTTTTTGTTGAAAGAATGTCATTGTGTGCAAGAGCACACCACTAGTTCCATAAAAAATGGTAAATATGTTCGATATATCTCCCAAGAACCTTATTATACTCCTTAATTATTTGGGTGGTATGCATAGTCATTTATGGAGACACCAATGTGATTCTCTTCAAACATAGGACAATTGATTAAGCATATGTGCAAGTACAATATTTGGAGAACATGGGTAAGAATAAAGGTCAACCAAGTAGTTCCAAGGAGAAACACCACCAAGATGATTATGAGGGAGATAATAACTGGAAAGAAAAAGACAAGAAGACAAAATCCATTAAACACCAGTGGAAAGATCCAAAAAACCATTGTAAAAATTGTGATATCGATTGTCACATTAAAGATAATTGTTGGAAGCTACATCCTAAGCTAAATCCAAAAGACCATAAGAAGGATGCCAAGAATAAGAGCATGCTAGCCATGATTTAAGAAACTAACTAGAGAGAAAATCATATGGATATGAAAGTATTATCTACACTACAATGCATAAGGAGGTGAGCCTTGAGTAACCTTAATCCCAATGAAGAGAAGGATATGAATAAAACATTACATATCAATATCTAGTTAATAAAATAAATGCGGATTCTCTATTTGGTTCTTGTTTACATTCTAATATAGAATATTTGGTTGACCATATTCGATTGAAAGTTCATGACCATCCTAACCCATATCCATTAAAATAGATAAAAAGGGATGTAAAGTATAGGTCCATTAACCAATGTAATATCAAATTTTTCGTAAGTGAAAACTATATTGATCAACTAGATAAGATGCAGTAGCAATTCATGTGTGTGGTGTAGTGTTCAGAAGTGCCATATATGTAACAAGCTACAACCTTTTGATACACTTTTGAGAGATATTTTATTTCACAACATTTGGAAGCACACTTGTCTTTTTCTTTTGAGTTGAACAATTTTCAACAACATTGTACCAATCTGGTTTCCTTTGTTGTTGGACTTTCAGAAAGCATTTCGAGGAATTGTGACAATACTTATCACATACATAGCATTTTATAGTGTGACAATATTTTTCAATATTCCTGAAAAAATTACATCTCCAACATCTAATGAAATTCTTATTTCTAAAATCATTCACATACAGGGTTTCTCAATCATTGTGCGCAGTTTAGGTTTTCAGTGAAAAACACTCCCTTTTTTTGAGATTGGATTCTTCTTTGTTGTACAGTCCATTACCAGTTTTATCAAACCCAATATCGGTCTTGTATTCTGGAGACCGTTGACGGCTTAATATTTCCTCCAGGATAACCAAGTTGTTGTTGAACTTGTGTTGAGTTTCTTTGTTAATGTTTACTTCAATATTTGTCTAAATTGCATCTTATTCTTTTTGAGCAATCTATTTCTGCAATAGTTCATTTACCATTTCTAACTTCCTCCAAAACTTTTCAAAGTGCACATTACTTTTCTTCTAATTCCTTGATTCTTCCTTTTTTAGAAGCACAATTCTTCTTCTTTGATTTTCAATTTATCCTTCAAGTCTTCATACATATCTCTATTTTGATTGATTAGTTTTTTTGTTGGTTCAAGTTTCTCCTTCAGTTCTTTATTTTCTTTCTGTGACTTCTTCAATTCATCCATAAGACTGACTAATTCTCCTTCCTAGTCAACTTCAAGTTTGACTTCATCATCGGACTTTGGGATTCCTTTATAGAAACTAGATTTATTAGGCTTTGACGTAATTCACATGACCTATTCCATAGGGTGTTTGTTATCAACAATTATTTCCATCTTGAAGAGTTCCTTTGAGCCTTTTTATTTTTTCTTTTCTTCTCATTTCAGAGATGGCAAATAAATTCCATTATACTTCCATTCCTTCTCTAGTTTGGGTATGCTTGCATGATCTCTTTTCGTTGAAGATTTCCCTTCCAATGCATTCTCATCCTAAATTAGGGCCATAAATATTACATCTCGTGGATTTTCACTTTATTCTTCTTCTAAAGAATTGTTCTCTTCAATGTACAAGATTTTATTTTGTTTCTAGAATTTTTTCTTGTTCAAGTCCTTGTTTTTTTATGCTTTTCTTTTCATTATCGATGCTATGACTCTTCCTCGCTTTATCTTTCTCGATTTTCATCATATTTGCATCTGGAATAAAAACGGCAAATTCTTTCACATTTAAAACACTTAAAAGGTAGTTTTCCTTGTAGTTACATTTTCCTCTCTTCAGTATTCTTATGAAGTTTTCCTCTTCTTTGTCTGAAGGTTTAGCTATATCTCTACATTCATTTCTGCTAGATTTAGGATTTCTTTTTGCTTTGAACATAGCTACCTTTCTAAATCCATTCTTGGGTTAAATTTTCATTTTGTATGATGTAAGTATTCATTACAATTCGTCTTTGGTTAGATATTCTAGATCACTTCTATTTTCAAGTACTGACACCTTTGGATTGAAGTGTGTGGGAAGAGTTCTCGTGATTTTTTGCACACCATCCTTCTCTTTATTACAATTTGAATTCCATTAAAATATTCAAGCAGAGAGTTCTGATAATGTTGCAGCAATTGAATGGAGAATGAACATACAAACTAAGCAAAACAAACCACATAGGAAATAGACAAGTATTGCTCAGGAATTTACAGTATATTCAACATAATAATATCTGGTGTACAATGTAGTTTACATAGGTAGAATTCAAATGCATGAGTAATGAATTCGAATCCTCAAAGTGGATAAGACTGTATCTAACTGAATCTATAACTGAAGGTCTCCCAATCAATATCGGAGTCCAAATAGACAACTCATCGATGACCAATAACTCAACAAGCAATACCAACTAGTTAACTCAGTGCAACTGAGTGTGGTAGGTTGGAAAAGTGCTCCTCCCCATGCAACCATGCATTATCCATGCATTAGTAGCACTAGCATAACTGACTGTGAAGTAACTGAGGGCTAGCTAACACCAACTAGCTAAAGTAGGTTGGTGTCGGGACTCCCAATGGCTCCTAAAATGTAGGGATTGGTCTAGGAGGAGCCCTAACTGATGGATTCACATGCAGTAAGTGGAAGTTAACCTCTAGTAGTGTCCCCCACACTTCAATTACTGGTACATGTGGCCCCATTGGGCCATGTGGACCCAATTGCACTAGTGGGCCCATTTAATTAATTTAAGGTTCCTAAGTTAGGAAATAATTAATCTAATAGACATTTGACCAAGGGAGGATTAATAATCCTAACACCCCCCCTGAATCCTAAATTGGAAAACTGTGGGCCCTGGTAACAGGACCATAGGTCACCAAAATACAATCTAGAAGATAATAAAAAAATGCTTCTTAGTACAACTGAGGAAACAGGCTAAAACCTCATGGGAAACCCCCCCCCCCCCCCCCCCCCCCCCCCCTAAAAAATAAGCAGGAAAATAGCAATCTACAAGATATATTTAGAAGAAAGAAGCTTCCTCCTTAGAAAAATAACTTGAGAAAAAAATTGCTGCAAAAAATTGCAGCTCTATGCAGCAGAATGGTCCATCAGTGGACCTCTCTCAATGTATTTCTGAACTGATGACTTTGTTTGGTTTTGTTGGATGGTGAACGTAGGGAAGGATCAAATCTCTGCTTCTGTGGGCCATGTAGCTGATCATTTGCCTTCATCAAGTAGCACCGTCCTGGAACTTTTTTGCACCATTATGTAGAGAGCGAATCTGTGAGAGATAGATTAGCATGCTCATTCTAATACTGGGACCTAGTTCTTCTTTTGTCTTCTGGAACTCCAACACCACTTCCAGTTGCATCAAGAATATTTTTAGCCCATTTGGGATTAGGCTTTTGATTAGGAATGGGTATTGGATCTGGATATATAATCTCTTGAGATTCAGTCTCAATAAAAGGATCATGTTGTATGATCTTCTTCATCTGAATCTGAAACCTGTAGCACATCATCATCATAAAAAATAGAAGGAGAAATAGTTATACCTTCCTGTGATGTTGGAGGAGTATCATGCAACTGATATTCTTTGAACTAGACACGTATTTCAATGAAGCATCTTCTGGTATCAACCTCCATTAGTTTGTAAGATTTTGCATCATCTGTATATCCCAGCATAATGCATTTTCTACTTTGGGCTTGGAAGTCCTTTCTCTTGTCAAGTGGTATCCTAGCCCAATATTTAGAACTAAAAACTCTCAGATGAGAGACATTGGGCTTATACCCATGCAGTGCTTCGAATGGTGTGACCCCAATCACTGACTTGTGAGGCACCCTATTCTGCAAACATGAAGCACTATTTACTACTTCAGCCCAAAGAGAAGGAGGTAGATGCTTACCATGGAGAAGGCATGTTGCCATCTCTTCCAGTGACCTATTATTACCCTCAGCCACACCATTTTGCTGTGGTGTGTATGGAACTGAATGTTCCATTCGAATTCCCTCTGATTCACAAAAATTCTGGAAATTTCTTTTGACATATTTTCCTCCTCCATCAAATCTTATTGACTTGATCTTCTTATTGAATTTGTTCTCAACCATAGCTTTAAAACTTTTAAAAGTCTCAAAAACTTCTGATTTTAGCTTCATGAAGTAGATCCAGCATTACCTAGAACAATCATCAATAAAGGTTAGAAAATACCTACAACCATTAATGGAGTTTGTGGGAATAGGTCTAGCTACATCACTATGTCTCAAACCAAGTGTAGAGATAGCTCTATGAGCCTTCCCAACATCATACTTATTTTCTAGATGCTTACCTACCAAGCACCCAACACATACTCCATTGAAAGTTTGGATGGAGGGCAAACCTTCAACTATGTTATCATTGTGGAGCTACCAGATATTTGAAATTGAGATGGCCAAATCTCTCATGCCAAATCTTGCTAGTGTTGTTAGCATGAGACAATAAAGCTGTAGGAGGAGAAACAGGTAAGAATTGTGAAAACTCATAAGCTTTGGTAGAGTGATTTGAAATACCTTTCGCTACAAGATTTCTAGTGGATTTTTATGTAATCTCAATTGAGTCTGAATCGAATGTGACCCTCTTGGGAGAGCCTGTATGAGTCATCTAGAAAACAGATAATGGGTTAGCAACAAGGGAGGGCACATATAAGACATTCTTGAACTCACCATGCTTCGCTTTGACTGAGCCCCTTTCTTCTGCTGGAATCTAGGAATCATATCTCATATGAATACTAGGCCCCTTTGATATTGAAAGAGTAAAGAAGGATTCTTTGGAGTAAACCATGTGGTTGGAGGCTCCAAAATCTATAATGTATGCTGAGGATGGAGATAGAGTTTCTTTTAAAGCATGACACCTTTTGGCATCTTTTGTCGGCACTTCTTCATCAGTATTCTTTGCTCTTGGAGGAGAAATGATGTGCTGCCTAGGAAGAGTAGGCATCTCATCAAGTTGCTTCCTCATACAATTTTCTTCAAGATGGTATCCCTTTTCACAATACGGACATAACTTCTTTTCAAATTTCTTTTTCTTAGAGCCGAAGGCCCCTTCATAAGATTGCTGATTTGGTTTAGGCTTCGAATCAGCTGCCTTTGGCTCCTTCTTCTTTGATTTCCCCTTTGATTTCTCTTTGGAAGAGTCAGTAACCAAGAGAGCTTGATCTTTGGAAGTTTGGATGACTCCCATTCGAATCAATTTGTCTTGTTCTTTGATTAAGGACTCGGAGAATGAATCTAAAGAAGGTAGTTTCCAATTAGGAAAGCTTTCCCTCTTGGAATGAAACATAGAGACATAGACATAGTACTCAGGACCTAGTTTGTTAGTATGGAAAGGGCATTCTACTCATCCTTCCACTCTATCCTGCACTGTCTGCATTGTAGCACTAGAGACTTGAATTTGGAGAAGAATTGCTCAATAGTATCGAAACTGCTGGGATGTAAACATACCAGCTCATTCTCCAAAATTTGTCCTTGAAGCTCATCTTGTTTGTTAAACAAGCTATCAAGCTTCTCCCAGGCTTCTCTGGGAGTCCTCAATCCTTCTAGATGAAAGAGGAGATATCTGGAAATATAAGTACATAAGTACCTGAATGCTTCATCACAATGGTTTAGGAACTTGTTCTGCTCTATGACTGAAGAGGCTCAACCTCCCATCCATGTATGATCCTATGGTAGCCATGCTTGTGCAAGTCTAGCTGCATATCAATCCTCCAATCAAGGTAATTGGAAGTTGTGAGGATCTGTGGCTCAGGAGTTTGAGAACTCATAATTGCTCCGGTAGGGAGACTGCAAATATTTCTTTCAAGCTACGTAGCACCTGTCAATTTCACTGCAAATAACACTAAAACATATGAACTGTTAGAATCATTCTTTTCCTCCAGACATGAATGAATCCAGAGCTAGAAAATTTTCATAGGGGACTTATATGGAAACCTAGCTGCTTCTGATGTTCGATGAGGAGAAACAAGCATGAAACCTTCCTGAGAAGGTTCTAATACCATATTAGAATTTGAATTCCATTAATATATTCAAGAAGAGAGCTCTGATACCGTTGCAACAATTGAATGGAGAATGAACGTACAAACTAAGAAAAACAAACCACATAGGAAACAGACAAGTATTTCTCAGTAATGTACAGTATATTCATCATAATAATATTAGGTGTACAATGTAGTTTACATAGGTATAATTTGAATGCATGAGTAATGAATTTGAATCCTCAAAGTGGATAAGACTGTATCTAACTGAATCTCTAGCTAAAGGTCTCCCAATCAATATCGGAGTTCAAATAGACAAATCCTTGATGATCAATAACTCCAACAAGCAGTAACAACAAGTCAACTCAGTGCAACTGAGTGTGTTAGGTAGGAAAAGCACGTGTCCCCATGTAACCATGCATTATCCATGTATTAGTAGTGCTAGCCTAACTGACTTTGAAGTAACTGATTGTAACTAAGGGCTAACTAAGACTAACTAGTGCTAACACCAACTAAATGAAGTAGGTTGGTGCCGAGAATCCTAGTGGCTCCTAAAATGTAGGGATTGATCTAGGAGGTTCCCTAATTGATGCATGCACATGCAATAAGTGGAAGTTATCCTCTAGTAGTGTCCCCCACACTTCAATGACTGGCACATGTGGCCCCATTGGGCCATGTGGACCCAATTGCACTAGTGGACCCATTTAATTAATTTAAGGTTCCTAATTTAGGAAATAATTAATATAATAGACATTTGGCCAAGGGAGGATTAATAATCCTAACACTCTTTAATAGTAGCTCCAAGCCCTATTATGGAGTTCATTATTTCATATACTCTCAGAAAGTATGAGGCTATATCTTCTTCTTCCTTGATTTTGAGGGTTTCAAACTTTACAGATAATGTTTGTAGTTAGGCCTCTCTGGCCTTGTCGTCTCCCTCATTGATACTATGTAATTTATCCCATACTTCCTTTGTGGTGGTGCATTGCATTACCTTAGTAAATTAATCATATTCTATTCTGCATAATATGGCATTCTTCACTCTCGCATTCCATTCATACTATTTTCTATTCTATGGATTAACAATCATTGTTCTGGGGGTTGTAGTCTCACAATTATCTTTAGCTCATCATCGTTATCTTCTGACTCATCTGTAACTTTTGGAAATTTATATCTATATTCTACTGATTTCCACACATCCATTCCAAGTGACTGATGATAGAATTTGATTCATATTTTCTAGAAGGTATAGTTTGAGTTGTCGAATCTTGGAGTTATGTTAGTGGACAAACCTTCTTGCTTATCCAAATTTGTGTTGGATCAGTCTTCGAGATGTTAGTGTGTTTACTGAAGACATCTGCTCTTATACCAATTGTTGGTATTAAGTTATTATTGTTGAAATATTGTAACTTCAAAGGATGTTCTAAATGTATTTTACTGATGTAACATAAGAACCCTATGTTATTATTCCTCCGTTGGGATGTTATTATTGTAATTGGTCATCTTAGAGTCATGAGGTAAATCCTCCATTGTAATTTGGGTCATTAGTACCCTAATGAATATAATAAACTAGTGTTTTGTGATTTCCTAGGTGAAGTCAGTCCAAATAATTTAGTGAGTCAGACTTGATTAGGGTAAAATTATGTTTACAAAAAGAGTATAAATAGAGTGGTTGTGCTTCTCATTTGAACACAGATGGACTCACTTGTGTAGCACATAGGAGAGTGATCAGATCCCGGGGGCGAGCCCGTAAAGTCAGCGAACCCGCTCGAAATAATTGGGACCGATAGGATCATTTTTCTGATGTTAGTGCAAGTGAACATGAGCATAATATAAGTGTGTAACATAGAATCATCCACATGAAAATGAAAAATCATTCAAGCACATTAGGGAAACGATTTGATTACGGAGTTCACCAGATCTCCTCGCTACGTCTCCAGGCCTACTCCAAAATAGAGTGACCAATCCATTGCAAAGATGCACAAATACATAAGATACATCACAATGGATTCACCTGCAGAGTCTTCATCATCTGTTCATCTCTACCGCCGCACCATAACTGCCTCTGATGGGTCACATAAACGCATAAGCTATAGGACTCAATCGAAGACTACAGAAATCAAGCAAGCAAATGCCTGCCTCCTTTGTCTCGAGAAGTTGCCGAACTTGGACATGAAGATATTTTCCCAATGTATCCAATCACACTCTTTCAACTGACTCTACGAGCCACGAACCTCGAGCGGATCAAAGACTTGCATAATGTTGCAAATCACACTCTTTCAACTGACTCTACGAGCCACGAACCTCGAGCGGATCAAAGACTTGCATAATGTTGCAAATCACACTCTTTCAATTGACTCTACGAGCCACAAACCTCGAGCTACGCCACACGATCTTCTGCAGGATAGTCTCAATAGACGAAAATATGTTTGCATGACAAGTGCATCAATAAAACCAAATTCACACTCTTACCAACCAATCCCTTCACCTTTTTCCTTCGGGATGAGAGTGTAGATGGTCGCTACTTGCCTTCAAATGCAAATTGAAATGTTGCCTCCTCGAACTGACTCTGCTTCTTTGTCTCCTACGTTGGATCACCTTCGGACATGATGGAACCATGCTTGCTCTCTGAGCTGGAACTACAAGGTTGGAGCCTCTCCATGAGCTTCTCCAATGGAGACCCCCAATGGGGCCTCTCAGATGCTTGCTTCCTCTATGGGCTACATCTCTCCAAACTTGAGCTCCTTCAAATGCACATGACAAGTGCTTAAATAGGATAAGCTACTCTTGGTGGCATGATACATGTGATTCTCCAAATTGTGATTAGTTACAAATTGGTTTGGATTTTAAGAACATAAACCAAAAATATGGTTCATGCCCACATACCCATGGGTTTTCACATTTAGTTACTTCCCCATAATGACATTTACAAAATCCAGCAATAATCCATTACATAAAAAAATCCCTTTTTTAAATAGCATGTTGTTTTTTCAATCATAAACCAACTTGTTACAACTTATTTACAAATATGGCATGTTTGTTTTTGGTTACAACCATGCATTAACTTCATAACAAATCAAGGAATAAAATAAATGAGTAATATGTGAGTAATGTTTCCACTCACTTCAAATATTAATCATTTTACAATTTCTTATGAGTAAATGCATGAATGTCCTAAAACTCATTTCAAGCACAAATGCATGCATGCTAGTCATCATGTCACTTCATCATGCCATGTCACCATGCCACATCATCATGCCATGTCATCATGCCACATCAGCATGCCATGTCAACATGCCACATCATCATGCCATGTCAGCATGCCACATCATCATGAAACATTATCATGCCATGTCATTAGAATGCAATTTTTGACTACCACGTCGCAGCTTGAGGGACTGCCACGTGGCACTTCAGCCAAAATTTTCCCTGTTGGGGCCAAACTTCAAAACGCAATATCTTTTGCATCCGGAGTCCGTTTGACATGCTGTTTGCACCGTTGGAATTGGATTGATGAGCTCTTCGACATGGTACTATTTTGGTTGCAATATGATGATTTTGAAAATTGGCCTTTTTAGATCCTCCCGGATCATTCCTCCCCACTGGGAAGGATTTTGGTCCCCAAAAGCTTCTTGCAGGTATGCTCATCTACTTCTTGCTTCATTGGTGCCTACACAAACTGCTTCCAATTCTTGGATTTTCGCACACTACAAACTTTTTCTCATAACAGTCCACAACCTGCAACACTTGTCAGCCTGCTCTGATACCACTTGATCTGATAACAAGATCTTTTCTACTCTATGATGTTAACATGAATTGCATAAAGAGCATGAATTAAGATCACAAATCCATAAGAAGAGAACCAAATAGCATAGACAATATGCACATAAAGACAACAAGTTGATAATGGAGTTCGTCCAGGATGGACTACGTCTCCGGGCCTGCTTCTCAATAGGAGGGTCGATCTATAATCTCAGCATAAGGTAAAATACATGGCAATGATACAATGATACCTTGGTGAAAATGGTCAGGAAGAGAACCACTACCCAAAACACAACCAGACTGCTTCCAGCAACTCCGAAGCCTGAAGATGGTGTAAAATGAGTATAAACACTCGTACCTTCCTCCTGCAGAGCTACGCAATCTCGCTTCTCTCCTTTAGCTACAAATTATCCACTCCAAATCATGACCTTGGCGACAATGGTCAGGAAGAGAACCGCTACCCAAAACAAAACTAGACTGCTTCCAGCAACTCTGAAGCCTGAAGATGGTGTAAAACTAGTATAAACACTCGTACCTTCCTCCTGCAGAGCTACGCAATCTCCCTTCTCTCCTTTAGCTACAAAGTCTCCACTCCAAAGCATGACCTAGAAAATGGAGAATAAGAGGGTTTATATAGCTTGAGAAGACCCCCTTCACATGTTTCTCATGAATTCTTAGTTACAACAAATTTTCCTTCTTGGATCCTCCTGGATCATTCCTCCCCACTGAGAAGCTTTTGGCCTCCAAAAGCCTTTACTAATCAATATATAGGTGAGGGAATTGCTCCCTCACTTTCTCCTTCTCAATCCACTTGGCTTTGCTTGGATGAGTGCCTCTGATTCCCACTCGAAGATAATCAACATCACCTCTACGAGAAGTCCTTCTTCTTCTGTCCAAGACAACATCTTCCTTTAGCTCATCCATGTACTCAGGAGAAAATTCATCAATTGATGGCAATGAGACATTCTCCCTTTCATCCATGATCATGGGAGGCTCATAGAGTTTCAAGTTCTCCACATTCACCACTGAGTAGATCTACATGTATGGCGGTAGCTCTAAGCGAAAAGCATTCATCCCAATCTTCTCCAAGATGGTGAAGGGACCATATATAATAGGCTTGAGCTTCTTGCCTTCTCCTTTCATCCTCTCCTTGCTGATGTGAAGCCACACTTGATCTCCCACCTGAAACTGATGATCAACTCTATGATTGTCATGGTGAGCCTTGTACTGGGCTTGACTCTTCTCCAACCTGGCTCTGATACCACTTGATCTAAAAACAAGGCGCGAGCCCGGAAAGTCATCGAACCCGCTCGAAACAATCGGGACCAATAGGATCATTTTTCTGACGTTAGTGCAAGTGAACATGAGCATAATATAAGTGTGTAACATAGAATCATCCACATGAAAATGAAAAATCATTCAAGAACATTAGGGACACGATTTGATTACGGAGTTCACTAGATATCCTCGCTACGTCTCCGGGCCTACTCCAAAATAGAGTGACCAATCCATTGCAAAGATGCACAAATACATAAGATACATCACAACGGATTCACCTGCAGAGTCTTCATCATCTGTTCATCTCTACCGCCGCACCATAACTGCCTCTGATGGGTCACATAAGTGCACAAGCTATAGGACTCAATTGAAGACTGTAGAAATCAAGCAATCAAATGCCTGCCTCCTTTGTCTCAAGAAGTTTCCAAACTTGGACATGAAGATATTTTCCCAATGTAGCCAATCACACTCTTTAAACTGAATCTACGAGCCATGAACCTCTAGCGGATCAAAGACTTGCATAATGTTGCAAATCGCACTCTTTCAACTGACTCTATGAACCACGAACCTCGAGCTACGCCACACGATATTCTGCAGGATAGTCTTAATAAACGACAATATGTTTGCATGACAAGTGCATCAATAAAAACAAAGTCACACTCTTACCAACCAATCCCTTCACCTTTGTCCTTCGGGATGAGAGTGTAGATGGTCGCTACTTGCCTTCAAATGCAAATTGAAATGTTGCCTCCTCTAACTGACTCTGCTTCTTTGTCTCCTACACTGGATCACCTTTGGACATGATGGAGCCATGCTTGCTCTTTGAGCTGGAACTACAATGTTGGAGCCTCTCCATGAGCTTCTTCAATGGAGACCCCCAATGGGGCCTCTCGGATGCTTGCTTCCTCTATGGGCTACATCTCTCCAAACTTGAGCTCCTTCAAATGCACAGGACAAGTGCTTAAATAGGAGAAGCTACTCTTGGTGGCATGATACATGTGATTCTCCAAATTGTGATTAGTTACAAATTGGTTTGGCTTTTAAGAACATAAACCAAAAATATGGTTCATTCCCACATGCCCATGGGTTTTCAAATTTAGTTACTTCCCCATAATGACATTTACGAAATCCAACAATAATCCATTACATAACAAAATCCCTTTTTTAAATAGCATGTTGGTTTTTCAACCATAAACCAACTTGTTACAACTTCTTTACAAATATGGCATGTTTGTTTTTGGTTACAACCATGCATTAACTTCATAACAACTCAAGGAATAAAATAAATGAGTAATATGTGAATAATTTTTCCACTCACTTCAAATATTAATCATTTTACAATTTCTCATGAGTAAATGCATGAATGTCCTAAAACTCATTTCAAGCACAAATGCATGCATGCTAGTCATCATGCCACATCATCATGCCATGTCACCATGCCACATCATCATGCCATGTCAGCATGCCATGTCATCATGCCACGTTAGCATCTCACATCATCATGCCATGTCATCATGCCACATCATCATGACACATTATCATGCCATGTCATTAGAATGCACTTTTTGACTACCACGTGGTAGCTTGAGGGAGTGCCATGTGTCACTTCAGCCAAAATTTTCCCTATTGGGGCCAAACTTCAAAACACAATATCTTTTGCATCTGAAGTCCGTTTGACACGCTGTTTGCACCGTTGGAATTATCTTGACGAGCTCTTAGACATGGTACTATTTTTGTTGCAATATGATGATTTTGAAAATTGGCCTTTTTAGATCCTCCCGAATCAGAGAGAGAGAGACATAACAACATGGAGGAGGAATACTTGTTTTGGGTTTTTATATTATACATCTTATATAGAGGAAGTTTTGTTGGGTTGTCTTCCCCTTGAGGGTTTCCCAGGATAAATATTTGGCTATATTGTGATCGTGTTTCTTTTAGTGATTCTGCATATGATACTATTATGAATTGGATTAAATAGTAATGATATCTATCCTAGCATATGAAACCTTAACATGGTATCGAATCTATCCCGAATATAACAATTTTCACAAGGTGAAACTCTCTCTCCTCTCCCTCCGGAATAAATTAGGGTTTCTACAAAAGTTGGAATCTTGAAGATCTGCTTGCATAGAAAGTTGCACCTCTTTGAAGTGCATCTATTGAGACCAATATCAAATTTTTTGGGTGGTTGAATCTCTAGGAAATCCAAACCCTAGTTTGTCCATGAACTAAGAAATTATAGAAAAATAGAACGAGAAATTCTACAGAAATTGGAACCTCACAAGTAAGATTTGAAGCGTGAAGATTTGGGATCTCCATAAACCAAGTGGACAAACCAACTCACCTCAGACACGTGCATCTCGTGGTAATGTCATATTTTCATTTTGATAAATTTCAATTTTTAGTGACTTACTAGATAGGACGACCCCAAGCACTAAGCTTGAGGATAAGCTGGAAGGAATTGAAAATCTATGAGCATGGAAATATAGGATTGGTCTCATTCTTAGAGAGAACGATCTTGATAAGTATATCAAGGATGAAGTCCCAGAACCAGAAGAAGATGAAGCTAAGAAGAATCATCAGAAGGACCTAATCAAGGCAATGAGGACCATTGTTGATTCTATCAAATATCACTTTATACCTAAAGTGTCATCTAAAGAGACACCAAAACAAATGTATGATTCCCTCTCTATAATTTATGAAGGAACATCAACAAAATGATGAATTTGAGAGCTCAACTGAAGAGCACCAACATGAGTAAAAGAGAATCGGTTCAAGGTTACTTCACAAGGGTATCCCAATTCAAGGAACAACTAGCTATGGTCTCACTATACCTTGTGATTCATTCATACAGACTATGTGTGCTAGAAAATAAAGTATGAAGTTTGACATTGTATGGGAAGACTGCATCCAAGAGGAGGCTAGAGTAGCTAACAAATAAGCTTTACTTAAGGAATATGATCAAGCTATAAATACCCATACGAAGAGAATAAAATAATCAAACTTCAAGAAGGATAGTCACAAGGAGTATAAACCTCCAAATAAGTTTCAGAAGAAAATAGATAACAGTAAAAAAGAGAATACTCTAAATATTAAAATTATAACTGTCATAAGATAGGACACATTGCTAGAGAGTGTGCATTGAAGAAGAACACCAACAAAATACATCATGGTCATAAAGTTGAAGATGAGGATGAAGAAGAAGAAGAAAGACCTCGAAAGATACAAGCAATAAAAGAAGATATAGAGGAATATGTACTATTATCTGCACTCTCTAGGTATGTAACACCTAGAGAATACACATGTCTTATTGATAGTGGTTCCTCAAAGCACATGATAGGGAAGAAGAAAACTCTGTCAAAACTTGAAGAAAAGAAATGTCCTCAGAAAGTATCTCTAGGAGATTACTATCAATATCCCATTAAAGGAATTGGTGAATCAAGATATAATCTTGACTTTGGAACCTCCATGAAGATGAAGGAAGTACTGTATGTACCGGGTTTGAAAAAGAATCTACTTTCCATCTCAGCACTAGATAAGAAAGGATATATAGTTGATTTTATAGGTGGAAAAGTATTCATGTGGTCCAAAGGAAATAAAATTGAATATGTTGTGGTCATTTGTGAAGAAGAAGAAGGACTATATAAACTCAAGGGACATCTAGAGACAACCATTTTCCATGAGACCACTAGCTCATGTGAACTATGGAATAGAAGGATTGCTCACATTAACTACAAAGCATTACCCTATGTGAACAAGGTGGTAACAGGGTTACCAAATATGAAGAATGTTCATGAAGGGACTTGCAAAGGATGTGTAAGAGGAAAGAACATCAAGAACCCATTTCCTAAAAGTGAAACAAAGACTAAAGGTACATTATAATTAATTCATTCTGATGCATGTGGTCCTATGCCATCCACATCCTTAAGTGTTTATGAATACCATGTCACCTTTATTGATGACTATTCAAGAAATACATGGATACACTTCTTGAAGACCAAGAGTGAAGTGTTTGGGAAATTCAAGGAATTCAAAGCCTTGATAGAGAACCATTCAAAAAGAAGAATCAAGACACTAATATCAAGTAATGGTGGAGAATACACTTCAAAAGGATTTGAATCATTCTACAAAGAAGATGGAATCAAGAGGGAACTAACAAGTCTCTATAATCCTCAACAAAATGGTGTTGTAGAAAGAAAGAATAGAAACATTATGGAAGTAGTGAAAACTATGATTCATGACTAAGATCTCCCCATGCACTTATGGGCTGAAGAAACAAGAACATCCATGTATGTGCAGAATAGATGATCTCATCATGCTCTTGGATTCAAGACTCCTGAAGGAATGTATACATGAAAGAAACATGAATTGATCCATCTCAAGATATTTGACTGTATAGTATATGTGCATATTTCGAAAGAGAAGAGAACCAAGTTGGATCCTTCTAGAAAGAAGGGAATATTTGTTGGATACTGTGAAGTCTCCAAAGCCTACAGGATATACATTTCAGGATTCCATCATATAGAGATTAGTAGGGATGTGACATTTGATTAAGAAAATGCTCTTAAGAAATCTAGAATATGTAAGCTTGGAGAAGTACATGAAGAGGATGTACCTCCCATAAAGGTAGAAGTTGAACCCTATCCTGAAATAGTAGCATCAGAAGATCATGATAAGCTAAAACCTCAGGAACCCCTACTATGGATATCTCTAGAAAGAGAAAATATTCTTGGGTAAGATAAATCATACAAGAAGCAAAGAAGTATGGAGCTCAAGAAGGATCCATAAGAACAAGCAAGAGATCAAATCCATACTCCAGTTATGTAGCTTTAATGTGTGACCTTGTAGATCAAGATCCCACCAACTATGAGGAAGTTGAAGAGAATAAAGAATGGGTGGAAACAATGATGGAAGAGTTCCAACCAATAATGAAGAATGATGTTTGGGTCATAGTACCCAAACCAAAAAAAAAAAGTGTGGTATCTTTGAAGTGGATCTACAAGATAAAACATGCATCGGATGGAAGTATTGAAAAATACAAGGCAAGATTTGTGGCTAGAGGATTCTCTCATAAAGAGGGGATTGATTATGAAGAGACTTTTTCTCCAGTAGAAAGGTACACTTTCATCAGAACCATGATGGCTCTTAATTCCATGATGAAGTGGGATGTACACCAAATGGATGTAAAGACAAGCTTCCTAAATGGTTTGATTGAGGAAGAGGTTAACATTGAACAGCCACAAGGATTTGAAGTTGAAGACTGAGTGACTCATGTATGTAAGTTGAAAAACGTTCTATATGGACTGAATAAAGCTCCTAGAGCTTGGTATAGAAGAATTTATAGCTTCTTGACAAGATTGGGTTTTACCAAGAATAACGTTGACCCTAACCTTTACATGAAGGTTATGGATGGTGAACCTATCATATTATTACTGTATGTGGATGATATATTTCTGATATGAAATGAAAAACATGTCACAGATTTCAAGAAAAAGATAGCTAAATAATTTGAGATGAAAGAACTTGGATTGATGCAATATTTCCTCGGGTTGGAAGTGTGGCAGATCCCAAAAGGAATCTTTCTAAACTAGGGAAAGTATGTAGTGGAAATATTGAAAAGATTTGATATGTTGGATTGTAAATCCATGGCCACACCCATGGACACCAACCTGAAGTTTTTATCTGATGAATCATCAGAGTTTGTGAAAATGACTTAGTACAACCATATTATTGCGTCACTTATGTATGTAACGAATACAAGTCCAGGTATATGGGTTGTTGTGAACACCTTAATTTAGTTTCTATAGTAAACCTAGACGGGTTCACCTGATAGTTGCAAAGCATGTGATGAGGTACCTAAAAGGTACGATAGACTTCATACTATACTATAATAGAGATAATGACTACAAATTGTATGGATATATGGATTCTTATTGGGCAGGAAGTGCCGCAAACAAAAAAAGTACCTCAAGTGGATGTTATTATATGGGATCTGCCATGATCTCATGGTTCAATAAGAAACAATCTAGTGTTGCTCTCAACACATCTCAAGTAGAATAAATAGCAGCTTGCTCAACTAGTTGTGAAGTGATATGGCTTTGGAAACTGATGTCAGACCTATTTAACATGGAGTTGGACACCACAGTGGTTCTATGCGAAAACCAGATTTGTGTAAATATGACATAGAATTTGGTGTTGCATGATAAATAAAAGCACATAGAAATCCAATTGTTTTTTATAAGGGATATGGTACAAAAGGGAGCTATAAAACTCCAGTATGTGAATACCGATGAGCAAGTTATTGATGTGTTGACGGAGCCTCTATCTCGGGTGAAGTTTCAATACTTCTGTGACAAGCTTAGTGTAGTCCAAAAATACTTTCCCATGAGGTCTTCACTCAAACAAGCTCTATCATAGCACATCCATTTGTGGTATGTGAAACAATACCCATAATTTCAGTAAATATTGGAAAATACCTACCAAAATCATTTTTTTAACCCCCTCCCAATATACCTTCCCAAATTAAAAAAAACCCTATTTTCACTATATATTGTATGTATCGATTTTTTCATTTACATTTTTATACCCCTTTATATATCTACCTAGTATATTGACATGATACCCCTCTTATGACCCCACATGGATTTTACAATACACCTTGCTTCTTTTGATGTAGATTGTGGATGCACATTACTCCACCCACAATTCAATTACTCAATCACATATAATTATGATTTGTGGCATCTAATGATATAATGAATAGATGGGAGATCACTTCTTGTATGTCACTAAATCCAATGCACATAATACAAAATTTAGATTCAATGTTGTACGCCCCCAATTGCCGACAAATCCTCTTGTGGGATGGTTATACAAGCCCCCAAGAGACCATTGAGATAAATAAGTTATTTAGCAACTGAAAAATTCTATCACAATAATATAATGGATGCATCAACAATTGTAGAATACCATTTATTTATGAGGGGGCTTTACAATCTTTACTAAATTTAATTATGCATCAAGAAAGGAGTTGTGCTTCAGAACCCTACCCATGGTCGATTTCTCTGTTCTTGAATATAAAGCATAATAATCTCAAGGCACCTCAAGAAAATGGATCCTAACATTTGAATTTGCACTCCTACATCAACGATGTTGCTAACATAGCTTACAGGGGCACTGGGTGATCCATGCAGTAAGTGTCACCCCCGAATCTTTATGCCTGGGAATAATTGGGTTTGTGTTCTTTCCTAAAGTTGGCTAAGATGTTGGATCCCTACCAAATGTGATCTAGGTTTACCACCATGCTGGTGCATTTGGATTACCTGAGCCTGACCCAAATGAAAAGAAGCCTGCTGGTTCGTTTTAAATGGAGATTGATGTGACCCAAACAACAAATGTCTAGTTTGATAAACTGTATGTTGATTGACCGCAACCTACTGATTTCTACTTGGATTTGGGCATGAGGTTGGGACAATGCTGGCATCTGGGTTTGACCTTGTCCAGGAGCTTGGTTTTGAAGAATAACTGATAATGGATGACCATTTTCCTGATTTTCAACAGAGAAGTACAACATAAATTAACAAATTCAATAGAAATAGACCATTTTCCTGATTGCAAAGTGGTAATATTCAAATTTAGACTAGTAGTTAATTCCCATTTTTGTAGGGATAGGAATATTCTAAAAAATAAAAGAACAATAAAAAGTATAAAGGCCACATGGAAAGAAGTAAAAACAATGTTGCAAATATCTTCCAATGAGGCAAGGATCTGGAAGAAACTTTTCAAAAATATCGGAAAAAATGGGGAAAGAGGAGCAAAGCTTAAAACAAAACGAAACACATAACCACAAATAATAACATTAATCTAAAGCAACAACAACATCAAATAATCACATGAACACACAAACATGAAGAAAAAAAACTGATATAGGAAAAGAGAAAACTATAGCCCAAAAAAGAAAACTAGACTTTATAAGAAAAATTAGCGCACTCACAACTATTCAGTTAAGGAGCAATGTATATCACAAATTTTCAAAATATCAGAAGTGACTATATATTCAAATACATCAAAAATTTACAAATGGTTGGGCAGTGTATCAGCAAGGTGAAAAACTCATGAAATATCTCCTATGTCACAATATATCAGCAATATATTTTGATATTAACTAAAAATGCTAGAAGGAACATGAACAACAATAGAAAAGCCATGTTGTGTATACGCTGCTTAGTTTGCAGAGGCTTATATATTCGAGGAGCCTACTTTTCTGTTTTATCTGGATTCTATGATATTCAAAGCAGAGGCAAGCTTTCAATGTTCTTATCTGATGATAACTTTTAAATACATACTAGTAGGAATAACAAACCTCTGTTAAAGGAGACAATACACAGACAATACCATCAAACAATTTTTCAAGACTTCACAATATTTACCTTAAAAATGCTACCTTAATTGGAAGAGCAGTGCATTTTCCATGAAAATTGGGACACCTTGAGGAGGAGCATCAACAACAGCGGTGTTGGGTGTAGCGTGTGAGATTTATAGCAATTACAGGGGATGATTTGTGTTCTACCAAAGCATAAATAAGTCTCAAATAAGAATTTATTTGCAACAGGACAAAAGGAAAGAAAATATGTTTGGTTCATATGGTCACGTACTTGATTTTAATAATATTTTGCACAATAATTGTGAGGGAAATCTGATTTTGCTATAAAAAAAAGAGGGCCTTAGCTGCAAACCAAAGCTGAACATGAAGCTAAGAACTCTCGATAACCAGTGCACACTTTGACCAACAGTTAAAATTTGAAAAAAAAACATTGTCGAGAATTCTTTGGTTGTATCTATGTTAGATGTAATGTCAGGGAGCTTGTCAAAGTTAAAATGATGCAAAAGGAAGAAATCATGTACAAAATGTAATATTTATTGGAAAAATCAGAGATGGATACAACAGAATCCTTCTAGTTAGATATGAGCTAAATGATTCTATTGTGTGACTGCAGAGGTTCTTAGAATTGCTAGCTTAGAACTCATAAATGTTGATTGTTAAATAGAACAATTCGCACCAAGCAGAGGCTCTATTACAAGATCCAACCAGAAATAAAATAAAACAAGAGTCTTTGTTTATCTCAAATTTTTCGCATTTGGACTCTACAAAGACTCGGCTTGCAATTATATCTAATGATGTTTCCAATGCATAGATACATGGGTGGACAACATAAGAGCAAAACCCTAAAGAATGCAAGCAATAATATTTCAATAGTAAAACCTTCTTTAGCAATAGAATTCACCAAGTCATGAGTAGAATGAAAAGGGAGAGAAAAATGAAATTCTGAAGAGGAGCCACCATCCATGTCAATGACCATTAACTTGCCCATTTTGGGCCAAATAATTCCCCTAGAGAGTGGTATGTACTACGAATGTTGAGGAAGGAAAACACTCTAGTACATAATTGCAGGATGGTTGTAGGGAACTGGTATACTGTTGTACAGAACACTACTAGAGGATGGTTGCCTCACTACTATACAAAACTACACATGTGTCACCTCTAATTGTTGCTTCCATTAATGGAAATTTGCTATACACTAATCGAGGTACTAAAAACTGTTAGAGTAATCAACCCATAGTTAGCTACCTTAGACATTAATTAATCCATTTTTGTCTTATTTTCCTAGTTTCCATATTCTACTCTATGCAAGTTGTCCTCCACATGTCCAAGATGGTCAAACTTGCTAAAAATGATTCATGGAGTGCTTGGGAAACCTATTGGAATCAATTCTGCTTTATTCCTAAACCTCCCTAGCGTATATCTGCTTTTTCTGCTTTATTGCCTGCTTTTACTGAGTTTTATGGCAAAAGGGAAAGTATGACTAGGTGAAGTTGACTTGTTTTTTGCCCTCATCATCCTCCACTATTTTCTCCTAATAAAAGAATGTATGAGTTGTCCTTCCATCACCTATTAGCTTGCCTAATTTATTTTTCCAATTCAATAGCTCCTAGGCAGATTTGGAAACTGCTTTATGCACCTATGGGGGATTTGACTAGATTTAGTAAGCCTGGTTTTGACTAATTCGAATGGAATCCCAATGCACTCAAATCTCTCATGTAATTATTTATTGTGGAAGCCTATGAATTCACAAGGTTGGATATTCTATACTTATTCAAGATAGATTAGTGTTCTGCTCCATATTCAACCTCCTTTGTGTGTAATTTGCATGTTTGATTAGCAATTTTTGTGAGTGCAATTGTTCTAACACCTAGGTTCAATTTCCAAAAAAATCCCACACTTGGTCCCATTGACCTATTAGTTGGTCAATTGCAAACATTAATGAATTATATTATCTTGTCTTATCTATGTCAGGGACAGGGAACGATAGGTTGAGGTGGCCTAGTGGAATCATGTATCAAAGGGCATTGTCTCATTAATCTACTACAAAATTTGCATGTGACACCAATATCAATGGGGTTCTTAATTCCCCCAACGGATATGATTCACTAGTGTTTGCAGCTAGCACTTTTGATATTTCTGAGGAGTTATCAGAACTACAATTTCCAGGTAAAGGTGATGTTCAGGCCATTTGTGCTAGATAATCAGAGCATTGGCAAGTTTTCGAAAAGGATGTGCAGATAGTATTGTTTAAAAAGAACATTGGTGATTTTGATGGAAACACTCTTTGTTTGTAGGATGAGATGGATGGTAGTTCATTGTCAAATATGGATATTATGGAGGGAATGATCCTTTTGGAAAAAAAAAATTAGAGATTGAAGGTGTTGCAGCTGCAACAATTTCCCAAATTTCTAAAAATTTTGGACCCTCCTTTACTTTGGATTAGCTCACTCTTTTCTTGGTTTCATCATTTTGCTTTTAGATTATGGAATTTGAAGCACGTTTTTCGAATTTTGAGTGCTATCATTTGACTGGTTTCTCATCGTTTCATGCTTTAATTTTCATCTTAGTTGAGCCCCTTGCTGGTTTTTGCAAAACTCTTTCTTTTGTTCATTGTAAAGCCTTCTCGTAGCGGGAGTTAGTTGGTTGACAAGCCCGCCGTTGCGGGTGCCTTTCGGCTCCTAAATTCTTGGCCCGCCCCGCCGTTGCGGGTGTTGTCCGGAACCTGAGTCTGTTGTCAGGCCCGCCGTTGCGGGTCTTCTCCCAATCCTCCTAGCCTGTGGTCGGGCCGCCGTTGCGGGGGCCCTTTAGCTTTCATTTTTTCGCGCCTGGGCCGCAGTTGCGGGTGCTGTCCAAGTCTCCATTTAGTGTTGTTGCCCCGCCGTTGCGGATGTTTCCCGGGACCCGGCAGTTTGTTCCACCCCGCCGTTGCGGGCCTTCCTCCAATCTTGGTTGTCGTCTTGCCGTTGCGGGTGGTAAGTTTTTTTTTTACTGTTGCGGGCGCGTTATTAACACCGCATCGGAGGGAGATGAACTCTGCCCTCGCCGCCGTTGCGGGCCGATGGAAAATCTAGAGATGCTGTTGATGGCCGACTACGTATATCGGCGCCTTGGAGAATGTTGACTTCCCCGTTGCATCCGCCGTTGCGGGGGTCACCAAACTCCTGGTCGCCCGACAAGTGTTTCCGTTGCCGCCCGACCCCGTTTTAAGCATATGACCTATGTTTGGTGTTGCGGGTAGTGGAGTGAAGAGGATGTTCCGCCGTTGCGGGCATAGATAAGTTTAGCCGCCCGCCGAGACTTTTCTATCCGGCCCGACTGATCTGACTCGTCGCACGTGCGATCCTTTTATATATACGGGGCGTGTTGTTGGGTTTTTTTTTTTTATTGTTTTACTGCGTCCGAGCTGTCGCATTGTCGAGCTAGCGAGTTGTGTGGAAGCATAGTACCAGTACCCACGTCCAACCGTTGGTTGAGGACTCCATCGCTGTCGCCTTTTCATTCGTGCAATCCTGCCAGGTAGGAGCTTAAACCCTTCTTTTCAAGGTTTTGGCTGGGTTACTTAGGGTGAAAATAATGTAGAATTTACGGCCCGTAGTTTCCGCTTGCTCATAAACGGGGTTTTTCTTTACCCACGGCTAGGGTTAGCGTTCTCGTCTTCCCCAGCAGTTTCACCCTCGTTTTGTCTTATTGGGGGGGATAGCTTGTGCCGTTAAAGGGATTGGGTTTTTTTCCTTTTTATAAAGCCCGCGTTTTCATCTACCTCCGCGTTTTGTTCATCCATAGAGATAGAGGAAGACAAGGTGCAGGCGGCCGTTATGCCGCCTGCACCTGGTTTTTTCTTGCTTTGATGAGGACCTTGAAGCATTTGGGAGGGGGGTTTTCGCAGTTTTTCCATGATAAACGTCCGGCCGTTTGATTTCCTATTCTTCGAGCCCTAGTTTTAGCCTCCGCGCTGCGCATTCGCCATCGTTGGCCACCGTGAAGCCCTAGGGCCGTGCCGCAGTCATTATTTGAAGCTTTAGGGGTATAATGAGCAATGGTGCTGATTGGTGTCCCCTGCGCGAAGGGTTGTCATGGGTGCCCATTTTTTATGACCACGCAAATCTAACTATCATGTCCGCAAACGGCATGGGCTCTGCTATTCTTATCCTTGCTAAGGCTTGTCTAAATTCACCAGAATAGTCGTGTCGGTTTTGCATTTGTCATTATTATAAATTAGCATATTGATTAGTTTCGATGGCAAACCTTTTGATGAAGTATATCCTATAGCATTTATGGCTAGTTATATTACAAAGATGGTTTGTGTTTTGTGCTGCTCGTTCAGATAATCATGATATAGGTTGGTTATGCATATATGTGTTACACACTGATATAAGATGATAGCATAGCTCAACAGATTGCATAACTAGTCCAAATATTCTCAAAAATCTGAATGGCTTCATATCATGATGTTACATTGCAGGAAGATTTCAAGATGTCCAGAAGACAGAAAAAGAAGGCCCCTGTGGTAGAAGAGCAGACGGCAATAGAGGCCGATCTACCCACTGAATACATATATGAGGATACACAGTGTGTCACAGGGGTGGACCCGGAGTGTAAGTGGGGAGACATACACAGAATGATTTCCCGTAGGGAAGTTCCAGATATGGGCTTGGAAGAGGAACATATCTACGCAAACATAGAAAAGTCTGCAATCATGAAGGTTGCTACCAGGCCCGAAATGTTTCCATGTGCTGAGTTGATGAGGTGGATCCTTCCACACACAAACCATGGTTCAATGCTGATATGCAATGTTGCAGGTCAGGGCTATGCTTCCTTTAGCCTTGGATATGTGGCCTTAGCCTACCACTTGCCTGAGCCTCAGGTATTCTTGTCTAATGAGTGGTTGGACAATATCAGGATGGACTTGATAGAGACCATGAAGAGAATGTTGTTACCTGGGAAACTTTTTAGACATAGAGTTACTGAAGATTATGACACGGCCACCCTTAGACCCCCGTACAGATTCATAGCTTTAATGTTGAACAGGATCTTCGGGAGGGAAAATGGTAGGTTATTTAAATTTGAATGGATACCCCTGATGTTCTATGTGGCCACTGAAGGGACCATATTCAACTGGTCCAGCCTGGTATCTAGTAGCCTGGCTTCCTGTATAGCTGCGGAAAAAGGAGGAGTACAACAGAAAAAATTCGAGTTTTACATGAGCTTGATCTTGACTGACTGCATAATATGCCACCAGCCCTTCCCCGGGCTCAAATGTGTTTGGGACAGAGACAGAGTGCCCGTATATGTAGCCTTCAAGCTACTGGGGGCTCATCAATACCATAGCCACTACCGAGAAATATGTGAACATTTCATCATGCCTCTACACACTCTTGTCTTCCAGAAAGAATGTGACTGCATGTCTGAAGAGGCCATGCAGGTCATAGAAGAATTTGGTGACTATTTCCTGACACATAACGGGATGTATCTGAGGATGTTTTGTGGTTCAAAGCCCCCTTTCCTGTTGCCCAAGTATGCAACAGATTATGTCGTACACAAGGAAGCTGTCAGACAGGTGTATATAGATGGAGTTGGTCATTTCCTTTTCACGAAGAAGAATTCTTCCTACCCTCCTCTACCATTCAGGCTAGGTAGCTGCAGCTTTGCAAATGTGAAGCAAGCCCCTGAATTTATACAGGAACTAGAAAAGTTCCGTTTCGGGGAGATGATCTTCAGACGGAATGATACTCATGAGAGAATGGCCGAGCACTGCAAGAAACATAAAGTATTTTATGAGTACACTCATCACATTGACAGGGATGAATCTATTTTCAGGAGGGCCGCTAACATGACAGCGCTCGGTAAGAGGTTCAAACCACAAGGTGGACCTGAGCAGGAGAAAGCTGAACAGGCTAGGGCCGAAGAAACAGCCAGAAGAATAAGAGAGGAAGCTCGAAGATTAGAAGAGGAGGCTGCGGAATGGCTCCAGAAAGGGGAAGAAGAAAAGAGAAAAGCTGCTCAGGATGCTGCTGAAAGAGCAAAAGAGACAGCTAGAGAAGCTGAGGGAGCTGCTAAGCAAGTGGCTGAGGAGGCCCAACAAGAAGCTGAAAAGACAGAATTGATACAACAATCAGCCTCTGAAATACCACCAGACCAAAGTCAGGGTGAGGAAAACCTTGAGGTGCCAACTTTACAAGTGCTCACTACGATCACTCCTACTACTCCCAGGCTCCATTTAGTGCCCTTTGCACCAAAAAAGGGGGAAGAAGTCCCCGATTTTAGCACAGTATACTATGATAGGGCCACCAAAAGGATCATGAGGAGAACTAAGAAAAAGATAGAGGCTGAGGGAATGACCAGCACAATGATATCTGATAAAGCAGTGATGGTCGGGACGAATAAAGACCCAAAATTTGTCATAAGGGCTGGCAGAGCAGCAATAGACGCTACAGAGGACAACGTGGATCGGATGATGAAGGAAATAGACTCAACTAAGAAAACCACCGCTCAGCTGAAAGACACCCTTAGGAAGGAAAGAGAAGATGGAAACAGGCTGAAAAGGAAATATGAGCATGTGCTTAAAGAAATAGAAGCCACGAAGGGAGAAATCTTTGCCATTCAACAAGAAGCACAGGTAAAAGAATCGACACAAGAAGCCCTAGGAAAATCCCAACAAGAGATTCAAGTGTTAAAGGATGAAAAAGAGCAACTGAAGGCAAAGGTAGAAGATCTGGAAAAGCAGCTGGAAGCAGCAAAGGCACAGCAGGTAGACCTGCAGCCCGTTAAAGAGCACATCTCGGCTCAGAAAGCTAAGATGTTGTACTTGCAAACTGCTTTAGAAGAGGAAAGATGTCAAGTTCTCCAGATTGATGGGAGGTTGGACGAAATCTTAGACACAGCTTCTTACTTTGTAGACAGATCACAGGACATACTTGAAGTATTGACTTCGAGGATAACCAGGATGGAGGATGACAAAGAGGTCCCAGCTGAGCTGGTAATCAAAGATAAACAAGCTTTGAAACGGGATCATGACCTAATAGAATTCGCCGTTAACACTGCAGAAGACTTTCAGAAGAATGTCAAGAAAACGAAGGGAGCTTGTGCAGAATTCTTCAGGAGAGCCCTGGTAGCATACAACCGTTTCCAGGAAGAAGCTGAACAGAGATTACAAGAGTTCCCAGATCATGATGCATTTGCAGAAATGCTGCAAGAAAGGCAGCAATATGAGGAAGCCAAAGTGCAAAGCATCAATTCTATTGATGAACAAATCCTCAGAAATGAAATAGGCCATGCAGCCATTAGTGTACAGCTCTTGGAGGAACAGGTGCGCTTGAACAAAGCCAGAATTGAGGCCATTCAGAAGCAAGCTGACAAATTTGAGCTGAACATTCAATTTCTGGAACCCCATTCGTTTGAGAGTCTCGCTGTCGAGGCAACAGCATGGAGGAAGTTCTTGGAAAACCAAACGGGACCCTCCTCATGAGAAGGATCGGTCATCTTTATATAAATTATTATTTTGTAAAAGGTTTTAGGAAAGTGAAGCGTTGGGAAGCCCAAAGGTCACTTTGGGAAGCCCAACCATTTTTTGATTTTGTATAAAACTAGGGAAGGGAGACTGGAAAAAGGGATTTTTCCCCTCGGTCACACTGGATGACCTATTGTAAAGAAGAACTATTTCCTTTTTGCAATAAAGAATTGTAGTTTGCCTGTTGGAGAAAGTGCTGTGGGATTTTCCAAATGGTGTGCAATGGATGGCAGGAAAATGAACTATTTTGTTTTTCAGCATATGTCCATGAATTGTGAGATCGTTCTAACTCTATGAATTATGTTTTGTTGAATGATTTCCGGTTTATTTTATGGAAAATTCACTTTTAGTAATGCTGGTGCTTCACATAACAATTAGCTATCTGATTGTTAGAATAATTTCTCTTTCATGTGCTGTAAATGCAAATATCAGTTACCTGTGATTGTGTTTATTCTACATGAAGTTAATGCATTACCAAATAATAATTATTTTGGCTCCCCGGGGATAGATAGTTAATCATCTTGCTTCGTTTTTGCATAGGTGGTTTAGAGGTTGAGAACATAAGACGAGAGGTAAGAACCTGCGCAGCACATTGTGTGGTTTCCGGCATCCTTATCACCCTGCACGGTTTAGATAGGTTTATGCATTGCATTTTAAGTCAAAATACAAATTCCGGTGGACCGATCCGCAACCGGTAAAACCCTTTTGTTACTTTGACCTACGGTAGCCGGACCGCAAACCGGACGGATTCCCTATACCAAACAGTTAGCGGGCTAGTTGGGAACGCTGATTGGGGAGAATCCTTTACTGTTGCCGCCTGGGATTTTCCAGGCCTCAACAGTTTTGGCGCTAGAAGGAGGGCCGCCAGTAAAGGCTGGCCGTGGAATTTGTTTTCCCGAGACTATCCTACCAGCAGATGTTTTAAAGTCCGGTATAACTCGAAGTTTGGAGTTTCTTGCCCTATCCTCGAAACCCTGTTTTCCTAGTTTTACTTGTGGGCTCGTGCTCATGGCCGGTAATCCACCTAACCCTTTACCAGCATGGAGAGCTAGGTCACCTCTGAGTTTGAATCCTCCTTTGCATAACCTGCCTCAAGCCTTTGACAAGCTTTTACCCAAGTTTGATCCTGTAGACAACATTGCTGTAGATGATCATCTTCAAAGTTTTTATCTTGCACTAGAAGGTCTAAGGGCTGGAGAGCATGAAGACGTAGTGTGCAGGATTTTTCCTCATACTCTGAAAGGATCAGCAGCATCCTGGTATTTTGGACTACCTATCAATTCCATTCCTGATTGGGACACTTTTGAAAGAATCTTTAGAAATAAATACACAACCCAGAAGACGCATGCCTCTTTGATGAAAGGGCTTGGTTTGTTGAGGAAGGAGAAGAATGAAAAGGTGCGGAGTTTCACACAAAAATTTTCACTGTACTTAAAAAAAAATTCTGTCATAGACAGGCCCTCAGATAGAGTCTTAAGTGAGTATTATACCTCCGCCCTAGGACCTGAGCTGGCTATGTTTGCCAAAATGAAAGTCAAGCCTACATTGGTAGAGACCTATCAAGAGGCTGAAAGAGTAGAGGCTGAAAGTAAGAGCATAGAAGACTACCCTGACTCAGTGGAAGAGAAAACCACCATAAGAAAAAGCTCACCGCTGTTTAAGTTTAAAGAAGATCACCCACGGGATTCTCATGAGATGATGAAGGTGCTCCAAAAGCTGTCCAACCGAGTTATAGAATTAGAAAAGGAGAGGGACTTGCACAAAATAAATGAGCCATCCTATCCTAAGAAAGAAGATAACAACCAATGGAAGGTCCCACCTCCAAATGTGGCATCAATAAATATAACAGAAATAGGAAGAGATGATTTCTGTACCTTTCATCAACAACCCCACTCGGAAAAGAGATGTCCTCAATGGATACATTCAATGACACGAGTGATGAATAAATTGTTGGATCCGGAATTGACTAGGCACAGTGGTGAGGAAGAAAAGAGGGAACAGACCATAGTAAAGAAAGAGGATGATACTATGTTTTCATGGAATGGAGTTTCACTGTTTAATATGGAAGAAAATGCTCTCCAATCTCAGCCTACACTTATAACCACTAAGAATGAGAATATGGCCACTAAGAACAATGAAATAATGTTAAAGGTTCAGGATGTACAAGAGGAGATAAAGGGACAGGCTGATATGAAGTTTACAGATGATTCACCTAAAGATATTCAAGGCAAACAGGAAGCAGAGTCACCCATTAGACTTACCAAGCTAGTAGAAGATGATAAAGAAAGCACAGCTGGTCAGCTAAAGGAGGAGTTGTCCACAACTAACCAAACAGTAGAAGAAAGGATTGAGCTCATCAAGATCATGAAAACCAGCGCTCCACCTTTTCTTGTGACTCTTGAAATTTTAAATCATAATGTCCATAATTGTTTAGTAGATTCTGGATCATCCACAAATGTTATGCCTCTGGTAGTCTGCAAAAAACTCAATGGACAGATAAAGCCTACTCTCTGGGATGTCACACAACTTGACAAAACTAGTGTCAAGGTAGTAGGAGAGATGAAGAAAGTGATGATTCAGCTGTCTGCAAACAAAAGGATATGTCATTACATTGACATCATAGTAGCAGACATTCCTGATGGTTATGGGATGATTCTAAACAGAGATTGGACAGCAAGACTAAATGGATACTTTGCTTCAGATTGGTCTCATTTATGGTTACCCCAGAAGGGCAGCCCCAACCTGATTAAGATTCTAAGAGAACCCTTTATGAAACATAACGTTACTAGGCTTGGAAAAGAAAATGAATCCGCTGAATCTGTCTTGGGAAACTATCTTACTGAGCTTAAGCTAGAACACCGTTATTCAAAAAAGGGCCAACCTGTGATGGACACTCAGTCTGAGTTCCTTCAACTCCCTCAGGCTGAAAGAAATGATTGCAGAATTTTAGATATGGGTGCTATTTCTATAACAGCACAGCTTGACCATGGCTAGAATATTCAGGTCTCAAATCCCGCTCATTCCTAGCTCTTTAAATCTGAAATTTTGAGGAATGGGCTAAATATGGTTTCTGTATTCTTTTGTATATAAATAAATTGTTGTTTGCTGATTTTATTTTCTGTTTTCTATGCTTTAGTTTTTCTTTTTGTAGTTAATTGATTATGCTGCTAGTTGCTTTTGGTTTTGCTAGTTTTCTTTGGGTAAAATAAGAGGCAAACTTTTGGATGCAATGGAAACATCAGGACTCTATCTTAAATCATAAGCAAAAAGGGGCTGTGTTTAAAGTGCAGAATTTTTTCTAGCAGATGTATTCCCAACAAGCAATGCATTCATTCGAAGTCTTACTTAATCCCTGTAAATAAATCAGCAGTAAAAAAGGTCTGAAGTACTATTTGGAGGCTCCGTCCATCTAACATCTTAAACACCCGAGGGGGTGACAGCACTAGACCCACGGAGAGGAAGCAGAGTGAGACAGTTTATCATATATAAATGACCCCATGCCATGAATTAAGAAGAGAGCCCAGAGCTCTTAAGAGTCACCTCTTCCGAAAGAAATGAAACATATGAGAGCAAAGCTCCAAAAAGCATAATCACAAAGCCTAAAGTTCCAAAGGGCCACAAGATCCTCTCCATCCGTGAATTGAAACATGAAATATATCATTCACACAAAAGGACACTATGGGATAGAGGATCCTGAATTAAAATTCAGTAAGAAAGGCCCGCAGAAAGACTCATATCAAAGGAACTAAAGTTCAGAAAACACAAAGTACAAAGTGGCATGGGGACGAGGAACAAAGGGATAACACTGTGTTTTTTTTGTCACAATCCTGTGGTGTCAAAGCTGTAAACCCCGAGGGATAGGTAAAATGAACCTCATTTATTTAGCCTCCCAAGAGTTATTCAGACCGGAAACACTGCTGGTATTACCTGTTCCCGAAAAGATAGACTTCATCTAAATGTTTAATGCATGAGCTGACTGGTTTAAGAATGCAGACGACTAGAAGAATTCAGTTTTGTTCATACAGCCTTAGGCTTAGCAGGAAAGTTAATGCAGAGATCTGGGGTTCACCAGGTAGTCGCCAACTGTTGCAGCTGCAACAATTTCCCAAATTTCTAAAAATTTTGGACCCTCCTTTACTTTGGATTAGCTCACTCTTTTCTTGGTTTCATCATTTTGCTTTTAGATTATGGAATTTGAGGCACGTTTTTCGAATTTTGAGTGCTATCATTTGACTCGTTTCTCATCGTTTCATGCTTTAATTTTCATCTTAGTTGAGCCCCTTGCTGTTTTTTGCAAAACTCTTTCTTTTGTTCATTGTAAAGCCTTCTCGTAGCGGGAGTTAGTTGGTTGACAAGCCCGCCGTTGCGGGTGCCTTTCGGCTCCTAAATTCTTGGCCCGTCCTGCCGTTGCGGGTGTTGTCCGGAACCTGAGTCTGTTGTCGGGCCCGCCGTTGCAGGTCTTCTCCCAATCCTCCTATCCTGTGGTCGGGCGGCCGTTGCGGGGGCCCTTTAGCTTTCATTTTTTCGCGCCCGGGCCGCAGTTGCGGGTGTTGTCCAAGTCTCCATTTAGTGTTGTTTCCCCGCCGTTGCGGATGTTTCCCGGGACCCGGCGGTTTGTTCCACCCCGCCGTTGCGGGCCTTCCTCCAATCTTGGTTGTCGTCTTGCCGTTGCGGGTGGTAAGTTTTTTTTTTACTGTTGTGGGCGCGTTCTTAACACCGCATCGGAGGGAGATGAACTCTGCCCTCGCCGCCATTGCGGGCCGATGGAAAATCTAGAGATGCTGTTGATGGCCGACTACATATATCGACGCCTTGGAGAATGTTGACTTCCCCGTTGCATCCGCCGTTGCGGGGGTCGCCAAACTCCTGGTCGCCCAACAAGTGTTTCCGTTGCCACCCGACCCCGTTTTAAGCATATGACCTATGTTTGGTGTTGCGGGTAGTGGAGTGAAGAGGATGTTCCGCCGTTGCGGGCATAGATAAGTTTAGCCGCCCGCCGAGACTTTTCTATCCGGCCCGATTGATCTGACTCGTCGCACGTGCGAGCCTTTTATATATACGGGGCGTGTTGTTGGGTTTTTTTTTTTTATTGTTTTACTGCGTCCGAGCTGTCGCACTGTTGAGCTAGCGAGTTGTGTGGAAGCATAGTACCGGTACCCGCGTCCAGCCGTTGGTTGAGGACTCCATCGCTGTCGCCTTTTCATTCGTGCAATCCTGCCAGGTAGGAGCTTAAACCCTTCTTTTCAAGGTTTTGGCTGGGTTACTTAGGGTGAAAATAATGTAGAATTTACGGCCCGTAGTTTCCGCTTGCTCATAAACGGGGTTTTTCTTTACCCACGGCTAGGGTTAGCGTTCTCGTCTTCCCCAACAGTTGCGCCCTCGTTTTTTCTTATTGGTGGGGATAGCTTGTGCCGTTAGAGGGATTGGGTTTTTTTCCTTTTTATAAAGCCCGCGTTTTCATCTACCTCCGCGTTTTGTTCATCCATAGCGATAGAGGAAGACAAGGTGCAGGCGGCCGTTATGCCGCCTGCACCTGGTTTTTTCTTGCTTTGATGAGGACCTTGAAGCATTTGGGAGGGGGGTTTTCGCAGTTTTTCCATGATAAGCATCCGGCCGTTCGATTTCCTATTCTTCGAGCCCTAGTTTTAGCCTCCGCGCTGCGCATTCGCCATCGTTGGCCACCGTGAATCCCTAGGGCCGTGCCGCAGTCATTATTTGAAGCTTTAGGGGTATAATGAGCAATGGCGTTGATTGGTGTCCCCTGCACGAAGGGTTGTCATGGGTGCCCATTTTTTATGACCGCGCAAATGTAACTATCATGTCCGCAAACGGCATGGGCTCTGCTATTCTTATCCTTGCTAAGGCTTGTCTAAATTCACCAGAATAGTCGTGTCGGTTTTGCATTTGTCATTATTATAAATTAGCATATTGATTAGTTTCGATGGCAGACCTTTTGATGAAGTATATCCTGTAGCATTTATGGCTAGTTATATTACAGAGATGGTTTGTGTTTTGTGCTGCTAGTTCAGATAATCATGATATAGGTTGGTTATGCATATATGTGTTACACACTGATATAAGATGATAGCATAGCTCAAAAGATTGCATAACTAGTCCAAATCCTTCAATGTAAAGAACCTATGTCTGATACCATTGTAGCCACATATACAAATGGAGAAAGATTGAAACTGCTTCTTAATATTCTCAAAATCTGAATGGCTTCATATCATGATGTTACATTGCAGGAACATTTCAAGATGTCCAGAAGACAGAAAAAGAAGGCCCCTGTGGTAGAAGAGCAGACGGCAATAGAGGCCGATCTACCCACTGAATACATATATGAGGATACACAGTGTGTCACAGGGGTGGACCCGGAGTGTAAGTGGGGAGACATACACAGAATGATTTCCCGTAGGGAAGTTCCAGATATGGGCCTGGAAGAGGAACATATCTACGCAAACATAGAAAAGTCTGCAATCATGAAGGTTGCTACCAGGCCCGAAATGTTTCCATGTGCTGAGTTGATGAGGTGGATCCTTCCACACACAAACCATGGTTCAATGCTGATATGCAATGTTGCAGATCAGGGCTATGCTTCCTTTAGCCCTGGATATGTGGCCTTAGCCTACCACTTGCCTAAGCCTCAGGTATTCTTGTCTAATGAGTGGTTGGACAATATCAGGATGGACTTGATAGAGACCATGAAGAGAATGTTGTTACCTGGGAAACTTTTTAGACATAGAGTTACTGAATATTATGACATGGCCACCCTTAGACCCCCGTACAGATTCATAGCTTTAATGTTGAACAGGATCTTCGGGAGGGAAAATGGTAGGTTATTTAAATTTGAATGGATACCCCTGATGTTCTATGTGGCCACTGAAGGGACCATATTCAACTGGTCCAGCCTGGTATCTAGTAGCCTGGCTTCCTGTATAGCTGCGGAAAAAGGAGGAGTACAACAGAAAAAATTCAAGTT
>LPNX010030238.1:61274-78299 GCA_001517045.1 Pseudotsuga menziesii | reverse complement strand
AGATAAACAAGCTTTGAAACGGGATCATGACCTAATAGAATTCGCCGTTAACACTGCAGAAGACTTTCAGAAGAATGTCAAGAAAATGAAGGGAGCTTGTGCAGAATTCTTCAGGAGAGCCCTGGTAGCATACAACCGTTGCCAGGAAGAAGCTGAACAGAGATTACAAGAGTTCCGAGCTCATGATGCATTTGCAGAAATGCTGCAAGAAAGGCAGCAAGATGAGGAAGCCAAAGTGCAAAGCATCAATTCTATTGATGAACAAATCCTCAGAAATGAAATAGGCCACGCATCCATTAGTGTACAGCTCTTGGAGGAACAGGTGCGCTTGAACAAAGCCAGAATTGAGGCCATTCAGAAGCAAGCTGACAAATTTGAGCTGAACATTCAATTTCTGGAACCCCATTCGTTTGAGAGTCTCGCTGCCGAGGCAACAGCATGGAGGAAGTTCTTGGAAAACCAAACGGGACCCTCCTCATGAGAAGGATCGGTCATCTTTGTATAAATTATTGTTTTGTAAAAGCTTTTAGGAAAGTGAAGCGTTGGGAAGCCCAAAGGTCACTTTGGGCAGCCCAACCATTTTTTGATTTTGTATAAAACTAGGGAAGGGAGACTGGAAAAAGGGCTTTTTCCCCTCGGTCACACTGGATGACCTATTGTAAAGAAGAACTATTTCCTTTTTGCAATAAAGAATTGTAGTTTTCCTGTTGGAGAAAGTGCTGTGGGATTTTCCAAATGGTGTGCAATGGATGGCAGGAAAATGAACTATTTTGTTTTTCGGCATATGTCCATGAATTGTGAGATCATTCTAACTCTATGACTTATTTTTTGTTGAATGATTTCCGGTTTATTTTATGGAAAATTCACTTTTAGTAATGCTGGTGCTTCACATAACAATTAGCTATCTGATTGTTGGAATAATTTCTCTTTCATGTGCTGTAAATGCAAATATCAGTTACCTGTGATTGTGTTTATTCTACATGAAGTTAATGCATTACCAAATAATAATTATTTTGGCTCCCCGGGGATAGATAGTTAATAATCTTGCTTCATTTTTGCATAGGTGGTTTAGAGGTTGAGAACATAAGACGAGAGGTAAGAACCTGCGCAGCACATTGTGTGGTTCCCGGAATCCTTATCACCCTGCACGGTTTAGATAGGTTTATGCATTGCATTTTAAGTCAAAATACAAATTCCGGTGGACCGGGCCGCAACCGGTAAAACCCTTTTGTTACTTTGACCTACGGTAGCCGGACCGCAAACCGGACGGATTCCCTATACCAAACAGTCAGCGGGCTAGTTGGGAACGCTGATTGGGGAGAATCCTTTACTGTTGCCGCCTGCGATTTTCCAGGCCTCAACAGAAGGTGAGGTTAACTATAGAGTAAAGCTTGTAGCCCCACCTGATTGTTCATTGCTATTCCTAACCCCTACCAATAGCTTGCTTCAATATTTTTTTCAAGGCCAAAGAGAACCCCACCTACTCTTGCGACTTCTCAAAGGAGTTTTCTTGATGGTAACTCTAACATGTGATAAATACTATGTATCTCTTAGCTCAAAGATCAAATTGATGCCAGATTTTGAAGCATTATGAAGGAAACCTAGTACTATACGATTACATAGTTTCAACTTCTAATTAAGAAAAAAGTAAGTCACATCTATTGACATTAACTTTCAATAATTGTCTTATGTACTTTAAAAATAATAGAGATAGATCCTATATTTACAAGAGAAGTGAATAAGCTAGTGTGGAATAATTTTAATATTCGTGTAGCTCCCATTATACTACATTTGATTTTCCTGGAAGGAGAAACATACAGGAAGTTAAGACGTAAAGTGTGGACATGGTGGACCACTCTTAACCAAAAATAGATGTGAAATGTTCCAGACTCATAATTTAAAACTATATTTCTTATAAAAGTGTTGAAATATCTTTGGAAAGAATTAGAATTTGTCTTGATAAATAAAGGGAAAAGGATGAAGAAAGATGTGAAAATTTTGAAACCATAACCAAACCCTTATTAAAGAGGCTAATAATTTTTAAAATTTTAAAAATAGATGTCTAAAAAAGGTGTCAGCAAAGATCATAGATGACTAGGAGAGTTGGAGAAGAAATAGTAAACTCACAAAAAATAAGAAAAATATTGGCATAATGATGACTTCTCCACATTGATGATTGAAATTCACATGATGATGTTTTTGTAAATGAATAGCGAAATCTTATTCTAATTTATACTTCATTGTTTCTCTAGTATAAAATATTTCCTAACAAATGAAGGATAATTGCAGAAGCTTTGCAATCAAAAAATTGAAGTCACTTGCACTATTGTTTGTCCTATTGGACATTGTAAATTTGTAAATAGCATGAGATATCACATATTAAAAGCTTCCAAATATTTTATGATGCACATGTTCACCCTATATTAAAATTATGTTTAGGGTCTTAACCTTCAAGCTTAGCTTTTGGGACAAGTTGTATAGAGTAGGACCCAGGATCCAATTTTGACCATCCACATATGGTATATATTAACTAAATATGCATTCTTTTAGAGGTCTACAAAATTTAAACATCAAATCCAAGGTTGCATGGATTTGTGGCTACATGGCTACATTGAGTAAGAGTACAGTGAGTACACAACATGATCCCCAAAACCAGGGGATGCAAGTACAAGAGTATAGCTTTAGCCTAATACCACATATAAATAAATGTATAAAATAAGATTCAAAGACATTTGTTTTACATTTTCCAATTCTTATTCAAAGAGAAAAGTGGTAACTGACCTGGATGGTCCTCCCAGAAGGATCCATTTGACAACGAGGCTCTTTCTTGAGCTCCCACGCAAAGATTGTAGGGTCATCGTTGTATAAATATGTGATAAATATACATATATATGAGACTAATTTTATAAATATATAGATATATATATATATCAATATGTTTATATGTACTAGTATATATGCCCTATCCATATGTATCATATCCAAAAAGAAATCTAAAAACTGGAATACGTATTCTCATCCATATCCTATTTGTGTTCTAGTAACTACAACTCAAAACCTACATAAGTGACATATGGTAAACAAGTAATATCTGACATAAAAGGAAAAATAACACTAATTCTTAGATTAGGGACATGAGAATTAGATGTGTCATTAAAGGAAAAGAGAAAATTTTAAAGTAAGCTTCCTATACTTTTCAAGAAAACTAAAACTTTTCAATAAAACCAAACAAGGATAAAAAGGAAAGCCAAATAACGAAAACCGTAAAAAACAAGCATGGAATATGCCATGTACATGTCTCCAAAGCACTTGATGTTGAAGTTTAGGGGTTAGAGGATTTTTTTATTTAAGTAGTAAACTTTAATGCATGAACATATAAAATTATATTCAGAACAATATTGCTCTAATAAAATTTGAACTATAATAAACAAACATAATTTTCATCTCTTTCAACTAATTAACACTCTGTTATTCACTGCATTGAATTTGGTCCTTGAAAATCATCAAATTCCATGTACAGTAACAACATGATAAAATAATGTACATTAGATATCAACAATAAATAATCATAACCAATATTTGAATCAACCGCATACTCATATTTTTCAGATTTGATCTTGTCACCGAAGGGACAATTCAATCTAAAAAAATAATTTACGTACCTTGAGAGATATCTAGAGAGGGTTAAAGCATAAGCATATTGACCACATACTAACCCAAACTTCTTAGTCAGCAAGCAAATTCATACCTAGTACAGTCATGCTAACAAAGGACACACAATCATGCTAGGTAAGGATGCAGTCACATACTGCAGAGACACACATGTATACTTTGCATGGTCATGCTTGAAAATACACAGCCCATCCATAAAGTGAAACTCATTGTCACATTGGGGAAGACCCTCAAGTCCACACAAGAAAACAAGCTCATGGTCATGCTAGGGAAGGACCCACAGTCCACCCAAGAAAACATATCATGGTCATGTTGGAGAAGGACACATAGTCCACCAAGAAAACAAATCACGGTCATGTTGGGGAAGGACCCACCGTCCACTCAAGAAAACATATCATAGTAATGTTAGTGAAGGAACCACAGTCCATCAAGAAACAAACAATGATCACGTTGGTGAAGGACCCACATTCCACCCAAGAAAACGAATCTCAGTCATGTTGGAGTAGGAACCATAGTCCACCAAGAAAGCAAATCATGGTCACCGAGGGGAAGGACCCACAATACACTCAAGAAGACAAATCACGGTTATGTTGGTGAAGGACCCACATTCCCTAGAGAAAGTTCCAAGAAACAAATCATGGTCATGTTGGTGAAGGACCCACAGTCCACCAAGAAACTGACTCATGCTTACACTATGGAAGAACCCACAGTCCACCCAAGAAACAGGCCACGGTCACGCTGGGGAAGGACCCACAATCCAACAAAACCACAGTCACGTCGGTGCAAAGTGACCATGTGGAAGGTGTAACAAGGAAATCCTAGTCATGCAGTTGGTGCAACAAGAGACCACATGGAGCAGCAGCAAAGATCACGCAGAGGGAGAGAGCTCAGTCATGCCCTAGCAACAAACCACGAACTGGATCTGTCTCTTATGTTAAATTAAAATTTTAATTTATAATCTAGATACTCCTTAATATACGGTATCAAAACATTAATAAACATAACCTATGTACCAAGTAAGATAAAGGATCATGAGTCAATCAAGGGGGCCACAACAAAACAAACCACAAACTCACAAAGTCAAGGTGAACTACATAAGGTGGACAAGTAACTCCTTTATAGGACCAACAAGACCAATAATCATTTCTCTCTCTCAATGTACACTGTTTTCTATATTTTTGTCAGCAATGTATAAGATTCATTAGTTATAGAAAGTATAACCAAATAAACAACTTATACAAGGAGGAGAAGTGAAACCCATAAAAAGTAGTTAGCTTGGAAACTGCAACTACAACTGAAATACCTAAATAAGCATCAAAGCAACTGCAAACCATATCAAACAGACATAAACCATGATAAATGATGACAAAATAGTACTAGAAACAAAATGGTATCATTTTAACTAGACAAGATAAGTTTAAAGCATAATTTTCATCTCTTTCAACTTTAACATTCCCTAAGGTCCCTGTGTTAAAGTTGAAAATCATACAAAGACAATAAATAACAACAGTAGTACATCTAACTCAAAGTACAAATAAAACTAATATGATAATCGATTATGAGAGATGAAACCTTCCTTATACTCAGCTTAGCACACCCAAACAGTGCAGAAAATATATCAGTCCACACAAGTCCGAACGCATAGTGTTCATCTCTTTCAACTTTAACACTCCCAAAGGTCCACATCCGGGAGTATAAAAGTTGAAAGATATGAAAATGATGATTTGAACTTATCTTTTCTCACTCTTGTCTAGTTACAACTGAAAAACATACAAATACAATAAATAACATCAGTAGTAAATATAACTCACGTCTAACTCAAAGTACAAAGAAAAATAATAATATAACCCACTAGGAGAGTTGAAACGTGGTTGAAACCTTCCTTATACTCAACAATATTTTTTAGACCAGATCTTGTCTATTGAGAGAGAAGTCACTACAGGAACAAGGAAGGAATCCTTATTTACTGGAGAAGCAGAGGAAGGAATCCCCGTGGTTTAAGGTTTACGTGGACTAATATCTTTATTGCACTGTATGAGTGTTTGGGTCTGCTTAAAGTGAACCGTAAGGAAACCCAAGTTACTGGAGCAGCAGACCCAGAAACAACAATCCATAAAATATCAGGTAATGATGAAATTTCACACACAAAACGTGCACAAACCAGATCTCTATTTGTAGCCGATACAAATCCCATGTCTTTCTTACAACTTAGCACACTCAAATAGTGAAACAAATATATTAGACCACTCAACTATGAAACCATGGGGGTGTCACCGACGGACCAATACCATATCACGTTCGTTCATATTGGGGGCTTAATAATTATTAAAAAAAACATTATATTAGGGTCATATTAAGGGTATAGGGGTTTTTTAATGGGTTTTAAAAAAGTTATAATATGTTTGGGATTTTATTATAAAAGGGGGTGGACCAGCAACACATGTGGGGTGTGGAGAAGCAGTGCAAGCATAGCACGAGCAAGGGATCACTGGAATAATGACGAATCAAGGTTCAACATTAGATCAAGAGTCAACCACGGAGGTGTCACTGACAGACCAATACTATATCACACTTTCTCATATTGGGGGTTTAATTATTAAAAAAACCCAAAACATTATATTGGGGGTTTTCAGCTGTGTTGGAGCATTGGGGTTCTAGGATGAGACTGCATTCTGGGAGCATCATGAGAGCATAGGGTTTTCATGACCTTTGAGGAGCACCACGCAAGAGGGAGAAGCTAGGGTTTTCAGCCATGTTGGTGTTTCCAGTCATGTTGGAGCATTGGGGTTCCAGGCTCAGACTGCATCATGGGTCAACATAATATCAAGAATCAATACGAGGGGTCAAGAAGACAAAGGTGTCAAACTCATGGTCAAACTATCATATTCTCTCTCAAGGTATCACCAAGGCACAAGTTTTTCACCCGTGTTGGAGGATCACTAAGGCACAGGATTTTCGTCATGTTGGAGGAGCACCAAGGCATAGGGTTTTTGAAGCACGTTGTGGGAGGAAGCATAGGGTTTTCGGTCATGTTGGAGGAGCATTGCACGCAGGTTTAATTATTAAAAAACCCAAAACATTATATTGGGGGTGTTCAACCATGTTGGATCATTGGGGTTCTAGGATCATACTACGCTATGGGAGCATCACGAGAGCATAGGGTTCTCATGAGCTTTGAGGATTACCGCACAGGAGGGAGAAACTGGGGGTTTTCAGCCGTTTTGGTGTTTTTAGTCGTGTTGGAGCACTGGGGTTCCAATATCAGACTACGTCATGGTTCAACATAAGATCAAGAGACAATAAGAGGGGTAAAGAAGACGAAGGTGTCAAACTTGTGGTCAAACTATTATATTCTCTCTCAAGGTATCACCAAGGTATATATTCCATAAATTATAAGTGCTCCAAACCAAAACAATATGTTTTATCATCACCATATAAGGAAGGTCCATACCACATCCATACCCACTCCATACCACAACAGGTGGACAACAGTGAGTTTTATAAAAGATATTTCCACACCCTATCCATCTTTCAAATCAACAACAATCACAATTTTCTAATGAGTTAATAAGAACTCCACACAAACATGACAAAACTAAAGAACACTTCCACTGAAAATTTTAAGATCTGAAAGCATAAACATCGAATGGACTACCAAGATTTAAACTTGAAATTTTCTCTGATTTCTCAATTTTGTTGTCAACTAATGAAATATTACCATTAGCATTGTTGCCAATAATATCTGAAATTACATTTTTGCCAATTCCTATACAACATGACACTGAGAAAGAGAGTGAAAAGAGATACCTTTGCTTTTAGTAATTATACAAAACAGGGACTGTGCTATGCAACTTCCATGAGATAATACCATATAGTTAGCTAATAAGCTTTAAAAGCATAAGAAGAAGTGAAGCAAAACTATAAGGCATGCTAAATAACATGTAAATAACGAGCACATCACAATTAAGTTTGAATTAAGTCTGAGTATCCCACTACTTGTTCAATATTTTGGAAATGCATCTTCATACCTCAGGATTTACATGCATCTTCAACATATAATTGATTGGTAGGTCCAAAAATTTAAAGTTAGGGATGTCATATTTTCCAATAAATATGCATAAATCTTGAGCAAGTCCTTCGAGACCTAGAAGATCATAGCTGCAAAAACATAAACAAGTATCCTTAGTTCAAACATTATTTGGATTTGTGCTCAATAAATCCCACATAAACAATATAAATCCATAGTTCACTTGCCCTGCATTATAAATACATTTATAGCTACATAATTTTAATTTATATAAATCAATGCATTGTAAAACCAAAAGTGAAGGACCATAACCAAGAAATAAACAATACTCGTCCCCTAATACCAGTAGTTGAATTGGACCAAATAGAGACAAAATATTTTGAGAAGAATTGGAGTATGCAATAGGATATGTAATACAAAAAAAGAATACTATAATGTAAACATAGAACACAATGATCTGAATGGGATGACCCAAAAGTTACAATCAAGCTATTACAACCAACAATATACATATTTTTATCATATGTTAAAAATATTTGAGGCTATGCAATAAATAATTTTCATTTTCTAGAATTAAATCCCTTGACCTGACAGTGCTAGAAATTTGCAGAATTATTCTTAGAATAACGATTCATCTAAATTTGTGAGATGGAAAAAACGATTCGTAACTAGAGATACATTTCCAAAGCCATATAGAACATGTCCTGCCATGGTAATATTAACCGAATCATGTGTCCATTATCTATGTGGAAAAACCATTTAAAATGAATGTAATATATTTCATGATATAATTTTGTCATGAATTGATGTTGTTAATCAATTGAGCACCATCAATATTTTAGGACCATCAATCTTTGAGCACCATCAATCTTTTAGGAATTGTAGGTGCATCCCAGCTTAGGTGAAACTATCCCCAACACTTTTCTTTTTCCTCTTTATTTCTCTTACTATCAATATTTTCAATTGAGCCCCTCTTTGGTCCTCAACCTTTGGGGACAAAGCTTCTAAATGGGAAGGGAATATTTTCACACTAGCCCTAACGACCTTCTAGATTGGCCACATTCATAAAATCAAATATAAGAAATTTTGGAGCCTATTTGGCCCTCATTATGATACAGGGTATCGACATTTTACTGGCACTATCATAACCCTCTCTTTCAGACATCTATCAGTAGTAAAGGTTATATAAAAAAAGATCAAATCGGCTTCATTATTGGCTAATTTTGTGAGCCTATTCGACCCTCGTTAAATTGTCATACCGATTTTAATTCGACTTTCTCTAATTTGTAGGTTAATATTGTCATTTCACCAAATAGGACCCTATTTGGATAGTCATAAAACCTGAGTAAAGGAGTGTGTCAAACATAAGAGACCTGTTACACTTGTCTTTATTTTTATAACTCATAAATATAATTTTAAATATTGTTTGGAGGTATCCAAGTCATCCCTCTTTAGGATTGTAATAGTGGTCTCGGATCTTCCTTTTAGAATCTCAACTTTCTTGATGATTTGTAACTCTGTTGTAGCCTTGAAACAAGATCAGTTCTTATACTCTAACTTGGACAATGATATAGTAGTGCATGGTTACAGTATCTGGTACATATGCTTGTGTACATTATATTGCTTTTTTTATTTCCATTTTTTGCAAACTTATGCTCTTTTCTAATTCACAGGCTGATCTGGCACTTTTCCTTGATTATGAACACTAGATCTGAGCTTGTCTTAGCTTATTGATATTCTATTCAATATCTATTTTCTATATTGTAAGAAGGAGGAAGAGACTTTTTCTCTTACTACTGCTCCTACTTTTGCAAGAACATACTATGTTTTAGCTTATAATCAATTCGTCTTCCCCCCCTTGCATAAGTGGACTAATATCTTGGGTTTCATGTTGAGATTTTTTTTTACTGTTTTGTTTTATGTCTTTGAATCTGTGACAGTCAATCCATTGTCCATTTTTTTCTACATTTACTAGTATTTTTTTCAATAGAATTACCAAAAACATATTTCACGAAAAAAAACAAAGAAATTGGAAGAGAAGCAAGAAAGAAGAATAGCGGTCAACGTAATATTGTTGGAATATGGAAATTTAATAGTGGAACCTATCAGATAATCCAGTCACTATAGTGTCATCCACATCATCCAAGTTCTGGATCCATGCTAACTTAACATCAAATGAAAACCGAAACAAATTTGATATAGTTGTAGATTGAAATTACCAAATCAAACAACCCTAATTGATAGGAACCCAATTCAAGCAAAATCCACACAAACCCATTTAATACCAATCCAAGCACACAACCCTAACTTATTTTAATACAAATGCAAATCTAGCACATAGACCCATAGATAATTCATATAATTATGGAAGTATTGCAACATGCTTTCTAACACTTTGATTGCCAAACATCGAACACTTATTAAGAGGTGGAAAACGGTGTTACAGTTATGGCATGTGACCTTCCATGTGAATAATAATATGTAATAGATATAAGGTGTAACTTGGAAAGCAATAACAAACACTTTCATTGAGAGGCCTGCAAAAGGTTTAAAATTACCTTTGTTGTAACTCTTTCTAGAATGATATCATGTATGCTTTAATTCTCTTGCAAGGAAAGTGTAGCATGGACTTCGTGCAAAAATAGGAAAAGAGATAATTAATGACCTTGCTTGTAGAATTTTTGGCAAAAGGAAACATTCCATCAAGTGAATACTTGTTAAAACAGACATGATTAGTTGTTGGTAGTTGAGGCAAAGTGAAGTGGCCATGAGGACGATCCATTTTGCAAGCTTGATGATCATCAGTCATGGATGATATATACTCATGTTGATATTTACTACTTATGTTACTACTGTTGTTATTTATATTACATATGTTATTTACTACTGCTGATATTCCATTTTAGAAAACATTTAGAAAACACATTTCAAGAAACACACATTAAGTAATCTTCCATTTAAGTATTGAAGTAGAAAAATAAATTATATGAAAACTCTAACATGGGCATGTGAACCAAAATTTGACAAACAAAAAATTGTTTCATCCTTTTAAAAGTAATATTAAACATAATTTTTAAAATAGCCAACAATTTAATAAGCCTCAAGAACCATGCTTCAAGAACGCATAAAGAAATATTTGACAATCGATAAATTCACATTGAGTTATCCCAACCGTTCAACATCTGAACCATTCACCACACCTGAAGATAAGAGAAATTAAAATGAGTATAAAATGAGTATGAAATTGATACAAATGAATCAACGTAATAAAAAAAAATACTTTATAAATAAGATATAAGATAGTAGTACAAAAGATAAGAGAAATTAGAATTGAAAACTTCACACCCTATTTAAATTTTTAATGAAATCCTCAAAAATTTTGTGGTCTCTTTCTTCTAACTTGTATGTGTCATTATTTATATTATATGATAGGTTTGTCATTGCTATAACATATTCAAGTTATATGCATAGATTATCTATTGTTATATTCTATTGTACCAACAACATTGAATCTGAACTCCTTCAGGCCTATCCAAAATATCAATGCCATTATGGTAATCAAACACCGTATTACCATCCTTCTTTCTTATTCTTTGAACTCTTCCAATGTACCAAGTCCCAAAAGAAACATCGTGCTTTGCACTTTGAGATACACTTTTTCTTATAGTATGTTCAGCTACAGCTACATAATCTCTCTCAAACAATACCACACAATCTGCTCCAATTCCAAAACCAATTGCAACACCCTTTTTGGGGGCCCTCTCATGTCTCCTGAAGCATACTCCACTCCTCACTTTAGTCAATTTATCTTTCAATAATGTTGGGTTTCCATTCATTTGACTAACGAAACAAGATTTGTACATGTCCTTTTCATCGATCTCCACCACTGGTATTGTATTTATGTTTACATTTTCATCAATGAAATCTAAAATTCCATCCAACTCGTGCCTCCACTCACTTTCCATCTTTTGCAATTCACTATATTTGAGTACCATAAAAGATGAAGATTGGAATATGGATGTGGAATGACCTGGTGGAGAATTATCAACTACTTCATCCACATCTTCAAATGTTGGAACATTGTGATCCTCTATCCATGGTTTAAACCACCAAGAATCTTCTGCGTGTCTTTTTGGTTGCATGCCAAGACCTTGTAAAATTCCATGTGCATACTCCAATCCTATCTTGAGAGCTTATATAATTTTATTGTCTATGGATATTGAATCATATTGTGACAAGACATCACCTTCCTCTACTATTTGTAGATGCAATTTATTCCAGATACTCACTTGTTTCTTATGAGATTTATTGAAACAAATCCCTTGGGGATTCGATTCTTCTTTAGCAAATATATTAAGGGTTTCAATAGCATGAAGTAAGTCAATGAAATCATATTCCCTCTCTACTCCAATCATGCCACCGAATTTTCTAAGGAATTTCTCACATACATCTGACCCAGTCAGGTGCAATGTACATGGCAAGTCAGAGTATTGATCACAGAATAATGTCATCAACAAAACTGCAAAGTGACACAAAATTTTCACATCTTGATATGCCTCTCTGCTAATGAAATTAATGTTTACATTAGTATTTGCTTATTCTTTGACCCAACATAGCCATAACATGAAGAAATGATGGATTCTTGAATAATTTCGCACTCTTTCCCAAAGAGTCAAACTAGGAGAAAAAATATCAATATAGTCAGCAACAATTTCTAGATAGGTATCTGTACCCGATATCCTCTCTATCCAGCCACTTGTACTTCTCATTTCCTTCAAGCACATATGGACATGATTTGAAGCAATGCATTGTGGTGAACCCCAGTTTTGGTGATCAATCCTCTCTATATCCTCAATTTTAAGCTTGTGGCCATCCACTTTAAAATTGTTATAAACCATTATTACATTCTTAAAGCTAATCAACTCTTCTCCAACAATCAAATCTCATCAACCACTAAACAAAGGATTCACTAGATTTTTTCCATTATGGATTTAATCTTGGTCATGAAGTCCTGCTACTTTAGAGCCATCATACAACCTAGTTAGCCTCCACCCTTCCCAAGGAATTTGATATCTCATGCATGTCGTTGAGTAATAACCCTTCAGCATAATCATTCTTCTCCTACTATCCCCATCTAAGGAATGACCAATAATAGGTCCTAAAAAATGTTCCACATGTTTCTTCCATAGGTCTTCTACTTTTTTCCATTGTCTATGGAAAAAAATTTCACCAAACCTTTTGCACGTTGGATGAACAACCACAACCAAATGAGGAAGCTTCTCATGTAAAGGGTTTGCAATAATAACACGTGCATAATGGGAAATCACGCAATTCTTCAAGGAATTTGTAATAATCCCATATCCTACAGTACCCTTGCCAACTTTCACCAAGAAATGTGATTGGCACTTATGTTCTTCTTTCTTACCACAAAAACCCACCAATGAATCACTTTTTTCTACCCACCCGACATACTTTTTCACAACAGTTTCATCTTCAGCAAGGCATATAGGAATTGGGCCCTCTATACCATGTTTGGATTTATAGGAAGCATAAACTTTTCTAATTGTCTCAAAAATGTACTCTTTCTCCCCTGGGATATATGTCAATGACTTTCTAAATTTCCTTAAAATCGTAGATATCAAAGCGCCATCTAGATTCGAGCTAATAAAGATATGTAATCTAGGACCTCCTTATAACTTAATCATCTCATAAATGGATTTAGTGGATGCACTATACCTTCTCCCTGACTTTGAACGAACTAGTTTGTGAAATATATCTTGAACAAATTCCCAAACTACATATTTACCTTGTAATTTTCCTTGCTTATGAGCCTCGCACGCATCCTTGCAAATCCTGAACACATCCTTCCTTCTTGCAGATTCAAACAAATTTTCCCTTAGAGACCTTGTTCTAATAGACAGTGTAGCAACCTTTGTCCTCTCCCACCAAAGAGATCGCATTGTTAACCTATGTGTAGCATTTGCGTCTCTTGCAACAATTTTGAGTTCAGTTTGATTCAAATGGTCCAACCTTCTCTTTTTCCCTGCATCTCTCCCATGTCTTTTGATGTTGCTCCTTCATTCACGATAGAAATACATTCGAAAGTCATCATAATTAGGTATCATATTACAAAAATTTCATGTCAATGAATCAAAAGGTATTCCTGTTTTAGAAATCCCCTCGCAATGAATATGTCTATATGTACCATTAATACAACATTCAATACCATGAGAACATAGTGTTTTCTTAGTATGTTTCTCTATGGCCCACATTTTTCCACCACGTTGGTCATCCATAAGAACCTTTGTGTCCAAATGTCCCCTCTTCTCTCATGATAGGGATCCCAATACCAACAACATAATAATATTGGGGGAGGCATTTTTCCTAGAATCAGATGAAAAAACACATTGGTTAATGATCTACCAACTACTACTAACAAGTAATAACAAATAAAGTAATCTGCATATTCAAATTCAATATAAATTAAAACTTGGGTAATTAACACGCCTGAAGTAGAAGCATGTGAAATTGTAGAAGCCCCATGTAATGGTGATGGTAGTGATGGGATCAAAAACTTAGTAAAACTTTTTTGGGACTTTTCATTGATAGGCTTCTTCGGTATCCAAACTTTTCCACTCCTCAACACAACTATATCATGTGAAGCCTCATCCATAGTAGTAGTAGTGTGCTTATTTTATTTCATGTGTTCATTTAGAGAACTGACAATATTACCACTTTTCGGCACCAAATAAAACCATCTATTGCATCGTGTACATTCCACTCTTACTTTTTTTTGTCCACATAGTTTGCAAGTGTTGCCTCCACCAACTTGAACAAATTAGGCTCTTACATTTGGTTGAAATCATGTATAATTTTGATTGCTTGATAAATTCAATTTGATATCTAGCCATTATTGTCATATCTTCTCTGTTACATGAAGGAATTTCATCAATTCCCAACATTGAAATGTGACGTTGATGGGACCCTGTTTTTATATGATTTTTTTTTAAGTTACGAACTGTTCACGCTGCCAAGGATACTTCCCCCGTTCCATAATCAATGCCACAAATTTCAGAACTGATCTTTATATTAGGTTTTCCATTTTTTGAATATACCTTGAGTGTTAGCTTCTCCTTCATAAACTCTTCCATTAAACTATTGAATTTATGTTCCCAAGATGCCAATACATTAGGATCAACTAGTAGAGCTTGTTCCACTGAATCGAACACATGATCAACTCTTGTTTGCTTATGCATAGGTTCCTCCACATTCCCTTGAATGTTTTCAGAGATTGATGTTCCTTCGATTACATGTGATTGCAATGTTTCAACAACCAACGTGCCTACTTTCCTCTTAATTTCTACATTTGTTGTTGTAGGTTTCCTTTTATTCTCTTGCTTTGTATTTAAAGGAATTCCAATTGGGCCAATAAAATCAAAAGGATATTCAACAATTTCATCGTCCACAATTTCACAACAAATATCAACATATGTACAACTTTTCAACATTGGACTGTTCCAAGGGAACATTTATCTTCACCAATATAAATTGTGAAGTCCACAACATCACTTGGATCCATATGTATTTCCATCCATGTGTACCATTTAGTTGGTTAATAAACACCTAAAATTATAACATTTTTTCACAAGTTTGGATATAATATGGCTATAAAATGAGGTTATTCCATCCATAAATAGATGAAAAAAAATATGTATTCAAATTTACACATGCATATTAGTTCATTAATAAAACAAGGTATGAAATTTCAATTCAAATCTCTAAAAAGGATGAAGAAATCTTACTATCAGGATGAAACACCTTGAAACAAAATGTATTGTCAGTGGATTTTTCAAATATCCCTCCTCAAACTGATGAGTCAGCTTCAACGTACCTATAGAAGATCAAAAGGTGATCAAAACAAGAGATGAAAAAACATAGAAACTCTGTTAATAGCATAAAATATTTCCCCAGAGTCAAATCAGTTAATGGAATAAAATATTTCATTGTTTTCTTGCAATTTCAAAGAAAAATATAGATGTGCAAGAATTCATTATGGAGGTTTCTATAAAGTCTAATGATGTGATGATTTGGTACCACCTATGTGGGTATCCCATCGCACATAAGTTAGATATGTTGATGATAATCTCACCAAGATGACCTTGAGGTATATGGGATTTAAATGAACATCATGCTACCAACACCAATCCTACTATCATAACTAGATTTTTTTTCCTTTTTCCATGACTTGAGTGTGGATTTTTTATTAGCCATTCTATTTATCTAACTTCATGTGAAAGTGGTTGTAGTTGTGTCAAGCACTAGTGAAATTTATCCAATAATTTCTTGAAGAAATCAACAAGCTCCACCTCCAAACTCATATAAGAGATTTGGAATAAGTACTTGTTCTTAAGTTAAATTCTATTTTGTTCACTATTTCTCATATTGAAATTTTTATGTTTGAGAGTACCAATCTAGACCAAGCCTTTCTTTGTTCCCTATTCATCAAACAAAAATTTACAAGAAACCTAGATTTACACCATACCGTAACCCTAACCCTAATACTAGCTCTAGCCCTAACATTTTTAATTCCACAAACCCTCATCATTTCTCATCATGAAACTCTCCTAACCCCATCCCTCACATTAATTTTTCGCATCTTCCATGATGTGCCAATATCACCTTAATTTGTCCCATCTTCCATGATATGCAAGTGGTTATTCTATACAACCCGTAAGACAGAACTCAAACACAATGGCAGGACAAAAATTATTGTCTCATGCAAGAGAACCATCCAACGTTCTAGAATATATTAAGCCACTTTCTTTCTATTTCTTTAATAGTATTTATGGTGTTTGTGGAGGCTCTCGACATGACTCTTCCAAGAAGAATCTAAAAAAGAATCTATAAGGGAGAGGGGTGAATTAGAAGGTCATTAGTTGGCATCCCCATTCCTTGAAGAGAGTGTTGGACCTACTCGTAAAGGCCTAGGAAAACCAAAACATATTTTCTCCTAGGTTAAGCACTAAGTTTCTAAAATTTTAAATTGGGATGAACTTCAGATCGTCAAAGGAAAAGTCATGGAAACTTTTGAGAGGGGTAAGAAAATTTAAAAAGTCTATATTAATCCCAAGGCCTTTTTCCAGATCTCAATGGAATAAGTGGGTCAACTTGAGTTGTGACAACTTAGGAGTTACTTCTACACCAGTTTTTTTTTTAATNAGTCTATATTAATCCCAAGGCCTTTTTCCAGATCTCAATGGAATAAGTGGGTCAACTTGAGTTGTGACAACTTAGGAGTTACTTCTACACCAGTTTTTTTTTTTAAT
>LPNX010030238.1:0-61194 GCA_001517045.1 Pseudotsuga menziesii | reverse complement strand
ATGTTCCATTTCGCCAAACTTTCATTGATCTACAATTATCTCCAAGTTCAAGTTATGCCAACTTATGGAGCCACCCTCACTACTTATGTGGATATTCCTAATTATCCTTTTCCTTAAAATTTAGCTTTAGGAAACATGGAAATAGAGTCCATGAGATTATGAGGTAATTTCATACAATTCTGAAGCAGTGAATTACTGCAATCTTTTTATTACGCCAATGTGTGGCTTTCTAGAACAACAAATTACCTTGATTACAAAAATACAAATTGACCATGAATGTGTGGATAACCAGGAATTGCAGCAATTTAGTACCATGTGTACCTATTTTTCCTCACATAGATCCTTTTTTGAATCTGATTATCTCCTTGTAACCTTTGTTGGTAACCCTTCAAGCTGAATTGCATCAAATAACACCCATATATGTATTTGTCTTCCATATAACTTTGGATATAATCGAAGCCCCTTAGGTGGACCTAAGACCAACCTTACATAATTTTATTGGTTGTGTTCTTGTTATAGAACATAGAGAACAACATTTGGGGAGATTATTCTCACATATGAAGGAATCAGGTAATACAACTAAGGGTGTGGTCTATCCTCCATAGTTAGTGCCATGAAATATTTGACTAATTACTATTGTAGGAAACCCTATAGTATGATTAGATAGTTTTATCACTTGATTCTCTATCTTGAGGACCTTTCAAACCTTAACTTATTCAACATAGACATTGAAATTTATACACAATTTGAAATTTCGATAATTTGGAAATTTCATTAATGTAGTGATGCACACCTTCAATTAGAAAAAAATATAGGGATTACTGACACCATTGTGGGATACCTAGTTCAAAACAATCCAATTGCATGGTTGATGGACCTCCAAATTATCACATAATAATCAAAGTAGCTTAATAATAATGGTGTCCTCCCAGTAAATATCTTCAGGAAGCATCCGGGTAAACTAGTGGATAAAAATAATAGACATTTTATCAACGTTTTGGCAATAGTAACAAGTTGTACTCTTACCTTGATTTTGAGGACAATAAATGTTCTTTGTAAACTTAGCATGTAATTGAAGCTCCTTTTGATTGAAACATAACTTCTCATTATGTGAATTTTGATGGCATACCATCATTACCAAGGTGACTCTACCTAAAAAAATGGATGTTCCGTATTGTGTTTAAAGAGAAGAATTCTAAAGAAAATGTAGAGCATAACAACCTAACAAAAGTAATGTGTTTCTAAATGCCATAAAGGATTATAACAAGAGTAAACGTGACAATATCATGCATTATAAAAATAGATCAAATCGTTATTCATGTGCAAGGGGGTAATCCAAAAATGAATTGCATAAGAAATGATAGAGATGAAGCAAATTAAGTCATTCAAGACCCAAAATCCTAACCTTGAGTTGTACATAAACGTCAAGACTCAGTAGACTTCTTTATTATTTTTTAATCTTGGAACTTGGAATCACTTATCATAGTAAGTGCTAAATATATGATCTAACCCTAAGTTGTACATGAGTATTAACAAACATATTTTAGAGAGATTATCATGAGGATGAGACATTGGAAACTCTTTGGATATGGAATTCACTGGAGTTTGGAATACAAGTTATGAAGTAAAGGGTAAGTTGAGGTCTTGTGAAAGATTACATAACAAAAGCATTTTCCATCCAGCCACAAAATTTTCATCTAAATAAAATTTGCAATGATATATCTTTGGTGTTTCATATTTGAATGGGTAAATGAGCAAAAAAATTATAAATTAAGCATCAAGATGTAAATACAACACCTGAATCTCATTGTCCTAGCTCAAGTGGTTTAGACTGTGTGTTGCAAGTCATTGGGTCATAGGGCAAGTCCTTGGGATGACTATATGTGGATGTTTAGGACCTCACTCGATGTCCTCACCAGGTTAAGTTGCCAAAAATAAAAGGAATATTGTAAAACTATTTAGGGTGGAAGTCAAGGCATGATTTATGTCCTAAATCAAGATGACCAGGTTATGTACCAAATCAAGATGAGATTATTAGAAATTCAAAATTGGATGAATTTTGTATGATGCAGGGAAAGCATTGTAGAAAATAAATTTAAACATACAAACATTTTCATTGTCCTTCATTGACTTATAAAACATTGTAAAGAATAACTACAATTAATTCTCACTCACTTATTGGAAATCTACAGAATGCTTTAAAGTGTTTCAATTACTCTTTTATTTAATTTTTAATTTTTTTTGTTTAATCATAAGAAATAGTTTCTCTTTCTGGTTTAACTATAACGTAATACAACCAAGAAATTACATTTACTTTCTCACTTTTTTCATGTAGAGTATATTTGGATCAATTTAATCTTCCACAAAAACCACTAGGTCCAATGTTGCCAATAGGGGCAGAGTTGTTGGCTATATTCCTAAAACTATTACTTCTTCCAAAGATCAAATTCCCTGCTCCACCTAGAGTTGTCGCTATATTTGAAGCCATGTTAGATATATTGTTATTTTCACAACCCAACCCATTTCACATCATGACAAACCACTTCATATTGCACCATAACCAATTCCTAAGCACCCATATCCAATTAAACCATTCTGCATGTTTCCAACATTTCCATTTAAGCCTTTCCCAACCAAACCCTGTTGTGAATTTCCTCCATTATTCATCATTTAATGCAACAACTATTGTATTACTTGTTGTGGATAAGGTTAATTTCCCTGAGATGACTGAATGTTTTGTTGCATCAATTTTTCACCCATGGAGTTTTGATGAATATAATTGGACAAACCAATTGGTGAGGTATTTTGCAAGGTTCCTAGCATTGAAGATAAGGCAACACCCTGAAATGGAATAGAATGAGATGGACATTGTAAAAAATTGCATGGTGGAATTTGTGTTGGTCCACCAATGGAACAAGATGCCATATATGGATATGTTATATTTTAGTACCAACAAACATATTGATTATCTAAGAAGACAATATGAGATATGATTTGGTGTTATGCATGCAAAATTATGACAAGATTGGAGGAGGAACCTATAGAGATCAGTTATGACAGTTAACAAAAATAATGAACTTTCAAATAAAATCATGGGAATAGGATGACAATCAGACAAAACAAAAATGCAACTTGAATTGATTTGAGATGTAGTGGAATAGAGGATAACTATGGTTTGTCAATCCAACACCCCAATAACATATGTCAGTGAATGAAAGGGAATACATGGTGATAGAACCAACAAGCATGAACAACTTCAATAAACATTCAAAATACATTTGGTGGAACAAGACAAGGCTAACCGATCATACCCATAGTTCCATGAGAGAAAATGTTTAAAATCCATAGACAATATCTCACAACTGGGGTACAACACATGATGATGAGTATTGCTTGTCCTAGAAGCACATTAGAATCTCTCAATTTAATGTATGCTAATTTATGGTTATCTTATCAATACTTGGTGAGCATGGAGGGATTTAGTCAGTTTTTTTAGTTCTTCAGACCAAAAAATATTTTTGCAATGTTGAGAGTTGTATTTGTGAGTTAAGTTACTTCATGGATAGTTTTCAAGTTTCAAGCACCTATGTATGTGACTTAACTCTTCAATATTCATGTGAGCACAACTCAAGTAAATCACTTTATTCCAAGGAATTAAATACCATTATGAACAAAATAATACATATATGTTTACATGCATTGATGGTTGTAGATGTAAAATTCCTACACAGGTATGGCAATTTTTTCTCTCCAAGTGTGTACTAGCTATGTTCTTCTAGCAAAGAAATATACTAATAAACCATGTTTCTTAAATATTCATACCAAACTCTCTAGGTCAAACTACATCTTTCCAGTTATGGTATATGCAAGCAATAAATGATGCGGGTATTTTCAATTTACCCCCATAACCATGAAATTCATATATTTTCATACTCTTGTATAATGATGGTTGTAGGAGAGTGATCCAATTTAAATGATTGAGGAAAATTTGTGGACTGTGTTGGTGCTAATGTATGTGTAGATCACAAAAGTGGTTGTAGGAAGAAACCACATTTTGGGTTGAGGATGTGTGGCATTACTAGGAAATGTGTAAGAAATATACATATTATTTCAAAATAGAGCACTAGATGTTACCAGCGATTCAATCCATGGGAAAATCGAGCTTTAGGGTTTAAAACTTCAACCAATTATTTGATAACGAGACAATAGTGTTGAACGGGGTTGACATAACACATCTTGGGAACACGATGTTTCTATAGTATAGTGGTGTGTATTATCTACACATATCAAAGGAGACCTTGTTGATCAGAATATTTCACCTCCTGCTGAAAGCAAGGTTTTCCGCTGGTCTGAATGGTTCAGATCTAGAACAAATAGATCACAAAGGTTGATAACTCTCCCTAGACGCTGTAGATATCTGGAATGCAAGGCTTTAATAGTTCACCTGTGTACCTGCAAAAGAGTTCAACACGAAACAAATCAAAGCAACCAGAATATGATCTACCAATCTATGCTAGTGACTAAGGAATCTAGCAATATATATCTGAAATCAAACATCAACAATATATATGGGACAAAAAATCAACTTGCTTTAGAAATATGAATAAGTTTACAACCAAGCCTTAGTGTTGACATGCATCTCCATGAAACCATCTCTTCATCCCCAAAATATCTGACTCTAGCTCTCTATGCTATCACCAAATGATCTTGGGCCAAGAATCAGTCCAACAACATAACAATACCTTCAATGTTCTCTCCTCAACCATGGCTATGAGCTCATATTTATAGGGCTTTAATGGATAGAGATGGTTGAGAAATTAGTGGGTGAGGTGGCCTCTAAGATCCTAGGATGAGGGATCTTGAGCTCAACCAACCCACAACAGTAGGGATAAGGGATATCTTGAGGCTTATCATCTAGAAGCCTCGAGAAACTTCTCTTTTTCCCTTTTACCCAGGGGACCACGCTTCTCCTTATATGACAGAGCGGTTCTGGTAATAACTGCCTATGGACCAAGGGAAATGGGCAGTGGCACCACTTGTGAACAACCGATGAAAGGTGGTGCGATCAAGGGTACTGCTCCTAGACAAAGGGGCATGCGCGGTGCTGGGAATTTGTATGACAGACTGATAAAAAACCATTTAGTCTTCACTCCAGAATCTGGGATTCAGGACAAGTAGGTATGTCAAAGGTCTTATCACATGTTGGTGACAAGATTTTGGTATAACAAGATGCCTCCCAAAGCATGAGTCTTAGAGTGATACGATAAACGAGAGATTTGAGAACAAGTCATCGCCAGGAGATGAAAATGTCATCTCAATCGGAGCATGCATTCAAGTAGGCATCTGTAGTACATTAGTATATGTTGACTCATAGACACAAGTAACCAAAATCATAGCTGCAGACCAATACAAGGTAGATCCATGAGTGGAATAAACAAGCATGGCTACTAGAATACAACATAGATCCATGTGATAAAGGACTCAAACTTGGACATATCTAACACACATACAATGTAGATCTATGTCATATAGATACAAATTTGAGCATAGCCACGACCATAAAAATGTGAATCCATGCTAGATATACAAAAATCCATCGCAACCTGGGAAAAAAGAAATGAGCGCTTTTAAACAAATGCCCAGGGTCTTCGTCTCGTCTTCCACAAAGTACAATTCTATCCATGTTATTACAATGATCTGAAGTTGAACATGGTAGAAACCACTTGATTACCAGCCAATGATGTGAACCGTTAACAAGTGCAAGGGAGATCACCATTAATGTCAATGATTCCCAAGGTACTCTAATACAATCCACTGAGTGTGAATAAATGTCCTGATGTCAAACACCCAGTCAATTATATTGATCAAAGGCCAATGATGTGAACCTATGTCGAGAGTGAGAGAATCTGTCATCAAGGCATACAGATCTCAAGGTACTAATATTGTTTCTAAGACTATTTCCTAGATGATGACCTGATGTCGACAGGAATAGTCTCATCAAAGGAGGGCCATGATGATTCCCACATCGACGACATGAAACTAGGAACATAGTTCTAGAATTATGTGAACATAGTAACCATATGACTGACTCAAAGATACTGACACAAAGACTGTGTATACTGCAGCGGTAAGACTTCTTCAGATTCCCTTTGAACATCGGGCAGCATGACAAATTGACTTGGCAGCATGACTAGACAGGACAAATACACAATGTGACAGTGGACAATGCATTCTTTTGAAAGAATCAAAGGATTGGCATGACTCATGAAAGTGGATCATCACGGAGATCAGCTGAATACCCAATTGACTGACATGATTGTGTAGACAAGTGCCATGTTCAAAGGTAACGGCAAACAACTGCCATTATTTGCAAAATGATTCCCTTTCCCATTTCCCCCATCATGATTGATGAGTGCCTCTTTTCGATTTTATGAGTTCAAAGAGGGTAACAAACACTCGATATAGCTTGTCAAAAGACAACTCCAGCCCCATATGTTTTCCGAACCTGAGAGAGGATGGGTTCGTTCCCAAAATGGGTCTCTCAATGTTTAATTTAACGAGTCCACTGAAAGAAAACTTAGTATCGTTCATGTTTAGAGAGTCTGAACGAATACAGAAGAAGACTCCATGGGGGTCCTTTTTCATATGATTTAGTCTCTAAGGCCCAAAAAAGTGTAAAATCATACCTTAGAGAACTCTTCCAGTCATGATTGGCTGGAGCGTTCCTTTCTCGTAAATAGTCCTATCTGAACTAAGAAAGAGATAACCTACCGTCGGACGAACGACTCCTCAAATACTTTAATGAACGTGAAGAAGAAAAGATTGCTAAACAATCTTTTCATATTTAGGGAGCCTGAAAAGGGTTTAGAGAGAACTCCATGAGGTTCCTTTACGCAACGTAATGTTTTACGAGCCTGGAAAGAATCAGAAATGGACTCGACGACTTTTTCATGTTTAAGGATCCTGAAAAGAAGGTGAAAAGAGGACTCCATTAACCTTTTTCATGTTTGAATCCAGAGCACAAAAAATTAATAAACTAAGCTCAAACCATTTTTCATGTTTTAAACGAAGCACGAAAAATGAAATGTAAGCTCAACACCATCTTACTGTTTTTAATGAGCTCAAAGATCAATTGAAAGAATGCTCAGGGATTGGTTTCATTTTTACACAAGATTGAAAACAATAGGTAAACTTATGCTTGAAAAATCCCATTAACATGACATACATAGGTTGGAATCCTGCCCCCAACATGATTTCTAGCGAAGCCTACCCCTAGCATGGTTGCTAGTGGCTCAACCTGCCCCCAAGTTTCGTTTCATCTGATGATTCTTCTTACCCAACCTAAAAACCTAGTTACTAATGTCAAAATGTTCACTAGGGGGGGTAGGAAGAATGAGAATCAGGTAGGAAAAGGTTCAAGTTCTAACACTAAAGTGAAGACTCAAATCAAGGGAAGGGGATCTGTTTCATTTGTACACAAGCTTGAAACAAAAGGTAACTATGCTTGGAACATGGTTTCATTTTTATGCAAGCTTCAAACCAAAAGGTAAACTATGCTTAAGGAAACCTACTTCATTTTTTAACGAGCTCGAAATAGAAAATGAACTATGCTCAGGAATTATTTCATTTTTATGCAAGCTTGAAACCAAAAGGTAAACTATGCTTGAGGAGATCCATTTCATTTTTTAACGAGCCTGACATAGAATGGGAACTTTGCTCAGGGAAAACTGACATGATGGTCAGGTGCTATTTCATTTTTTAATGAGCTTGACACAGAATGGGAACTTTGCTCAAAACATGGTTTCATTTTTATGCAAGCTTGAAACCAAAAGCGTAAACTCTACTTAAGGAGTGGTTTTATTTTTTAATGTGCTTGAAACCAAAAGTAAACTATGCTCTAGACATGGTTTCATTTTTATGCAAGCTTGAAACCAAAAGCATAAACTATGCTTAAGGAGTGGTTTTATTTTTTAATGAGCTTGAAACCACAGGGTAAACTATGATCTAGAACCTACTCCTATCCAACATGATATCCAGAGGTTGGTAGGTTTCCCCCATTTCATAAAAAGCTAACGTCTTAACTCCAGTATGAAGTCCAGAGACTAGAGCCATGCCCCCCATTTTACCTATGATGGGAAGAAGATAACTAGAAGAAGGGAAGGAATCACAAGAACATGCAGCACAATCAGGGCAGTCTGATTAGTAGGAGTAATGCGATGGTCAGGTGTAACAAAGGAAAGCTGATCAATGGTCACAATATTCCCATCATGGGGAAAATGCATAACTCGAAAGAGTGTGGACACAACAGCCTTCATGGCATAAACATAATCACATCCAAGGAGAAGATTGAAATCTAAAGGACCTTGGACCACCATAACATCGATACAAACAATTTTCCCTCCTAATGTAATAGGCAAACAAGGAAGGGTCACTAAAGGTGCAGTAGGCCTGCGATTAAAAGCCAGTATCTGATTGGTGGCTGGCACAAGCTGAGGATAACCTAAAGCTTGCCAAGCAGTTGAGGATAGAATACTAACAGAAGCCCCTTTGTCAACAATAGTGCGAAGTATCCACCTAGTAGTAACATTCACAACTATCTGGAAAGGAACACTCGAATGAAGACAAGACTCTATTAGGTTACTCCAGTCAAAGGAAATAACCTCACTACTCGGAGAGGGTTCTGTCGAAACAGTCAAAATTTCCTCTTGTCGAGAACAATCAGAATGAAGCATAAAAACTTCGGTAGGTTTCAGTTCATTCTCTACTAGAAAAGAAGAACAAGACGAAGATTTGGTCAAAACGACTACTTCAGTCTTAACACTCTCTGATGAAAGAGTGGGATCGGGTGGAGATGATTCCGACTCGACCACTTTAACTTCACTCTCTAAAGGAAGAGTGGGATCAACCACAGATAAATCTGAATCGACCACTTGGTCAACTAGAAAGGAATCAAGGGATAACTTACTATCACTTTTTGGAATCACGTGTTGATGATCAGTAATATTTTCCAACCAACGTGAAGCTTCATCCATGCTTGGACAAAGAAAAGTACGATGCATAGCCTTGCAAATCAAACAAGGATACAAGACATTACCCTTATGACCTTTTACCAATGGGTCACTGGTTGAGGGAGTATCGTCAACATGATGATCATAGGTTGATGACACAGATGGTTTGGATCTTTTAGAGCACTCTTCTTGTACACGGGAGAGACTGGGACACTCCTTAAGAAGGTGGTCCCCCTTGCAAAGCTTATAAGGGAACTTGGGTTTTCCGGGTGTTCTCTTAGAACGGGAACCATCAAGAGCAGATGGTTGCTGCTTTTTATCTTTCTTATCCTTCTTCTTTTTACTCTTCCCTTTCTTCTTCTTCTTATTTGCTTGACTACTAACCATAGATATTTGGTCAAGCAAAGAATAAAAAAGAGATGAAGCAACAACCGACGAAGAAGGAGTAGGATTAGGTTGAGGTCGATCCTCTCCTAGAGGAAAGGTGACATTTGAGACATTAGGTGTAACAGGAATTACTGGATTAAACAACCATACCCGTAATCCTATAGTTAATCCAGGAAGATTTAGAGTGGCAATAAAGGGAGGACCGATACCTTCACTTGGAGGGAATACAAAAGGTACACCTTAGAAAGGGACCTCTTGAGTGGTAGTCCCAGATGAGGATGCCATCTCTAAACTCTCTAGAAACCTTCTAACTATCACGCATAAGCAAGTACTACTCAAACTAAAAGAAACAAGAAAACATATGAAATGAGTGGATAAGAGTCAGGAACCTCATAGGACATGCCAAAAGGATAACCCAGATGGTTTGAGGATTCCTAAAAGGGTCTCCCAATATACGCAAGATACGAGGGATCTCAAATCGGTAGTAGTGCTATCTAATGCATAACCTTTCACAAGGGGCCTTCCGATATACAATCGAGTATGTGAAGTACCTTTCTATATACCTCAATGGTACGTGTGTAGTAATATTTCCCCAGCGGAGTCGCCAGATTTGTTGATCGGAATATTTCACCTCCTGCGGACAGCAAGGTGTTCCACTGGTCTGAATGGTTCAGATTTAGAACAAATAGATCACAGAGGTTGATAACTCTCCCAAGACACTGTAGATATCTGGAATGCAAGGATTTAATAGTTCACCTGTGTACTTGCAATTAAAAGAGTTCAACATGAAACAGATCAAAGCAACCGGAATATGTTCTACTAATCTATGCTAGTGATTAAGGAATTTAGCAATATATATTTGAAATCAAACATCAACAATATATATGAGACAGAAAATCAACTTGCATTAGAAATATGAAGAAGTTTATAACCAAGCCTTAGTGTTGACATGCATCTCCATGAAACCATATCTTCATCCCCAAAATCTCCGACTCTAGCTCTCTATGCTCTCACCAAATGATCTTGGGCCAAGAATCAGTCCAACAGCATAACAATACCTTCAATGTTCTTTCCTCAACCATGGCTATGAGATCATATTTATAGGGCTTTAATGGATATATATGGTTGAGAAATTAGTGGGTGAGGTGGCCTCTAAGATCCTAGGATGAGGGATCTCGAGCTCAACCAACCCACAACAGTAGGGATAAGGGATATCTTGAGGCTTATCATCTAGAAGCCTCAAGAAACTTCTCTTTTTCCCTCTTTACCGAGGGTACCACGCTTCTCCTTCTATCACAGAGCGATTCTGGTAATAACCACCTATGGACCAAGGGAAATTGGCGGTGGCACCACTTGTGGACAACCGATGAAAGGTGGTGCGAGTAGGGGTACTGCTCCTAGACAAAGGGGCATGCACGGTGCTGGGAATTTGTATGACAGACTGATAAAAAACCATTTAGTCTTCACTCTAGAAGCTAGGATTCAGGACAAGTAGGTATGTCAAAGGTCTTATCACATGATGGTGATAGGATTTTGGTATAACAGACCTATAGGTGATACTTCCAATGCCTAAAAAGAGGGTATGATGCCACAGGCTATAGCAATAATTCCACTCAATGCATAAGTAGATAAATTCACCATGTTAATCAACTACATTAAACCATGTCTACATATAATAGTTGAAAACAACAACAAAATCATCCACAAAACAAGATACTCAATCACACAAGAAATTAACACAGAGACACAGAATTAACAGTGGAAAACCAAATGGGCAACCTAACAACTCAGGGCTTCTATTTGTATTCTAAATTTTTTACAGTTGGATCTATACATTCTAAGTTAAATTCACCATGTGAATCTACTATGTTAAACCATGTCTACATATAATATCTAGAAACAACAACAAAAACATCCACAAAACAAGGTACTTAATCACACAAGAAATTAACACAGAGACACATAATTCACGATGGAAAACCAAATAGGGAAACTAACAACTTAGGGCTTCTATTTATATTCTAAAATTATTGTAGTTGGAGCTATACATTCTAAGTCAGATAATCCTATAATATTACTTCTCTGTGGTGTTTAACATCTCTACAACATAGATGGTCAGATAGGGCTAGTACCTTTTCAGTATTAAAATCTTGAGGAAGACCCAAGAGCAAAGCTCCAACATGGAGGAAAACCCTAGCTTAACCCTCCTGCATGGTGCTCCTCAAACCTTCAACACAACTAAAAACCCTAGATCATCCCTTCTACGTGATGCTCATCAAACCTCCAACATGGCTGAAAACCCAGAAAGGGTGCAATGCTCCTCAAACCTCCAACACGGATGAAAACCCAGAAAGGGTAAAGTTCCATAGGTAAAAAATAATAGAATTGAGCGCTATGAATTCCTTCACCATTGCTTTACCCTCCTGCATGGTGCTCCTCCAACATGACCGAAAAATTTATGCCTTGGTTCTCCTCCAACATGGTCGAAAATCCTATGCTCCCTCCCATGGCGCACTTCTAAAACCATATGCCTTGGTGCTCCTCCAACATGGCCTAAAACCTTGTGCCTTAGTGCTCCTCCAACACAACCTAAAACCTTGTGCCTTGGTGCTCCTCCACCATGGCCGAAAACCATGTTCCTTGGTGATCCTACAACACAGCCAAAAACCTTGTGCCTTGGTGCTCCTCTAACATGGCTGAAAACCCCATTCCTTGGTGTTCCTCCAACATGGATGCACCAAGGCTAAAAACCATGTTCCTTGGTGCTCCTCCAACATGGTCAAAAACCTTATTCCCTAGTGCTCCTCCAACATGGCCAAAAACCCTATGCCTCAGTGCTCCTCCAACATGAACGCACCATGGTCGAAAACCCTGTGCCCTAGTGCTCCTCCAACATGGCCAAAAACCCTGTGCCTTGGTGGTCCTCCAACATGGCCAAAAACCCTATTCCTTGGTGCTCCTACAACATAGCCAAAAACCATGTGCCTTGGTGCTCCTCCAACACGGCTGAAAACCATGTAACTTGGTGCTCCTCCAACATGGGTGAAAACCCTATGCTCCCTCCTACAATGTGAAAACCATATGCTTCTCACTAGTTTGTAATAAAAAAGACCCCAACATATTGGGGTATTTATATAGTAAATAATTTAACCCCTTATACCCTTAATACAACCCCAATATATTGTTTTGAAATTTTTTAAGATTTTAACCCCCAATATGAATGAATGTGTTATAATATTGATCCGTCAGTGAAACCCCTATGGCCTTTCCTCACAAGGAAGAACAATGATGATATGGACCCTTCTCAAAAAGGAGGAACAAGTCAAAGATATGGACTCTCCTTAGAAAGGAGAAACAGGTCAAAGATATAGACTCTCTTCAGAAAGAAGGAACAATTCGAAGATATGGACTCTCCTAAAAAAGGAAGAACATGTCAAAGATATGAACCCTCCTTGGACAATGAGGGAGAAGGTTGATGATACATATCCTCTGTGGAAAGGGTGAGTGATGATGAGACTTTCATTTATGACAGTGATCCTCTCTTGAGGATGGTTGTGCAGGAAAATAACACTCTTCTATTGAGAGTGGTCCTTACTAGTTATGGATGGTCCTACAGACATTACTCTCATATGAAGAGTGTACTTACATTCATATGTAGATGTCGTAGAATAACACTCTCTTATGAGTGGTCCTAGATTTAGTGCTAAGGATGCTCTATGATGAGTCCTTGCGGATGCCATAGTCTAACACTCGCATGGAGTGCTCCTATATGTAGTGTTGAGGATGTCCTACGATGATTCCTTACGGACACCATATCTACAGTGCCAGATGTTACTCTCGCATGGAGAGTGTAACACAGAATAACACTCACTTACGAGTGGTCCTAGATTTAGTACTGAGGATGCTCTACGATGAGTCCTTGTGGATGCTATAGTCTAACACTCAAATGGACTGATCCTAGCTTCAATGCTGAGGATTCCCTACAATGAGTCCTTACGGATGGTAGGTCTTACCTTCATGTGTAGACGAGATCTACATTTAGTTTTAGACAATTCATCTAGTCGATACTATGGACCCTCCACATTAAGGGGAGTAGGCTGATGGAGGATTACATCATCCTTGGACTCATGTCCTAAATTGATAGGTATTGATGAGCTCACAAAGAGATCATGTGTACTACAGGTTTTGTTGCAGTAAAAGGATCAAGAAGATCAAAGTGTTGTTACAAAGGATTGATGAGATCGAAGTGCCACTGCAAAGGATAAAGAAAATCGAAGTGTTGCTGCAAAGGATAGAGAAGATATAAATTTGCTACAAATGATCTAGTGATCATGTGTTGTAGAATATGAAGACTCATTACTGAAGAAGACAATGTACAAGTATTGAAGACATTGAAGAGTAATTGTTCCAATTACTAATTTTGAAAACTTCCTATGGCATATACATGTATTATCTTGATAATGTTAAATATTCTCTCTCTCATTACTCATATAGTTGATGATGATGTTGTCAGTAGAATACCCTTCTCGTTAAGGGGGAGTTTTGAAATATCGCAACTTCAAAGGATATTCTAAATGTATTTTACTGATGCACCCCAAGGTAGATGTTATTATTCCTCCGTTGGTATGTTATTATTGTAATTGGTCATTATAGAGTCAAGAGGTAAAGCTTCCATTATAAGTTGGTTCATTAGTACCCTAATGAGTATAATAAAATATTGTTTTTTGATTTCCTAGGTGAAGTCGGCCCGGCAGTTTAGTGGGGATGACTTGATTAGGGTAAACGTCAGTTGACAAAAAGAGTATAAATAGAGTGGTTGTGCTTCTCATTTGAACATAGATAAACTCACTTATGTAATGAATAGGAGAGAGAGAGAGAGAGACATATCTGCAAGGAGGAGGAATACATGTTTTTGGGTTTTATCTTATGCATATTATACAAAGGAAGTTTTCATGGGTTTTCTTCCCCTTAAGGGTTTCCTAGGATAAATCTGTGTCTATCTTGTGATTGTGTTTCTTTCAGTGATTTTGCATATTCTACTATTGTGAATTTGGATTAAATACTAATGATATCTAGCCTAGAATATGAAATCTTAACAATTACTGAGAGGGAAGTGAATCAATAATAGCACAGATATGTACAAAATTATGCATATTTTCCCAGATTTAGAAATTTTATAACAATTACAACAATAAACATAACAGTGTGCAAATGCTTGAGAAAAAATGTAAATCTATAAATATGTATTAATATGAATGGTTACATAAATGGGAGATCACAGTATCCTAACATGAGAACCCACTCATTTCAAATGTTAACTTGATCTCAAGTACAACTTGCGGTCTGTTGGCACCATCCTGCATCAACTTCTATCTGCGTAATATCCACCTCATGATATCTAGAAACCAACATGAACATATATCAGTCTGGTCATGTAAACTATGACTTACGTCTTCAAGATCCGATGTGCAGAATAAGTACGCACTTCTGGTGTGGAATTCAAAACTTCCTTTTGTTCTCCAACACCAACTAAAAGGAGACTATGATCCCCTAAATTTTATCTGCACCCACAAAAAGGATGATGTTGCACCCTGATTGTATTTTCTAGCACCGACTACAAGGAGGTGATGACCCCCTATTCCTTTCCCCATTCAACCTCCCTGATATGAAATATGATTGTATGGAAAGTAGAGAAATATATTTATTTTAAGTTCTACAACTATTGAATTCTTCTAATCTATGTCTTTGTATTTGCGTCAAACAGTTTCCCAAACACAATTCAAATATGCGTCTTCCTTTTAAAATTACGCAACTTCCACAATCCTTGATCTACATATTTGTATCTGCGTCAGAAAAATGCCCAAAATATAAATAATGTGAGATCGGAATCCGTGTGTCTACGTCTAAATATCTACATTAGAAATTTCTCCAAAATACATCTGCATCTTATATTTGTGTCAGGCCTTTCTTCAAAATACAATGTGCAAAGACAACTTCGATATGCATCTACATCTGAATAGACTTTCTATCTCAGTCACTTGCTTCTCTGTGATATGTGTATTCATTGAGAAAGAATTTTGCACATATGAACTATGGGTATCAAATCATCCAGTGCTTCTCATCTTGTACTGTGGCTCCACTACAAAATAATATTCTCCTAGGATAAACGAACCATTGATACCCTGAAAACATGAACTCTTAAGATTTCCAAACAGTTATATATTCATTTCTCATAAGCATACTTAACCACATCCATATATTTCTTAATTATAATCATCTTGACTCAAGATATGTGTTCACTTGGTGAAGTCCCTTTACTTCGGATATGATCCCATTGAATTTGTGTCTTTGACAAGTTAATGTTTGTGTCGGCGTGCCACATTTGTAATTCATCTTTGTATTTTAAGATGCACAGGATGCCAATACTTTTGTGGGACTTGTGCACACATCTATTTCTAAATAAACCTTTTTACTTACTTCTTTGTGGTAATATCACACACACATTTTACTTAATTTACAAGTCTCATAATTAGTATTTTCACATTTGTGTTATATTCAATTATTCTTTTATGTGCATGAATATGTGCATAAATGTGACCAATTCCATGATGGTCCTTTAACCTATTGATCTTTGACATCTTTTGACTTTTGGTCCATCTTTTATATTTGATCTTTGACATCATATATTCAACTTGTCTTGTTCATCTTGGATATTTGACATCATGTATCCAACTTGTCTTGTACATATTTGATATTTGAAATCAAGTATTCAACTTGTCTTGTTCAACTTTTATCTTTAACATCAATGACAACATATGTCCAACAATAATTTGAATGGGTTGGAAGAAAGTTCTCTGATGATGGATGAAACATCTAGAGAAAATAGGTTGAAGGGTCGGTCGACCATTTTGATTGCTTCATGTACATTGGTGGCATAAACAATACATCTTATTAGTACTAATATCTTGGGAAGGGTGTTTACCAGGAATGGTCAGATGACACTACCTCCAATATAAATCCTTTTGATGTGTGTTACGACAATGCTTCCAGAACATAATTCCCAAAGGAATATTTTAATGAAGGAAAATGGTATAAGAAAATTATGATAGACGAGAAGGTGGAAGGATCGGTCGACACTACCTAAATGATGTTGTTGAGACCTATACTTATATACTGTAAGAACCTATATGCAATTATTGAGTGTATACGTTCTCTTTTAGCCTTGAATCTGACATGAGGGTCGATCAATACTGTCATTGTAATAATTTATGAATTATCATTGTAGATACAATATAGATATAGAAAATGAAAAACGATCAATCTTGAGGTAGGGATGACTGAACTTTCTTGCAAACATTTCATCTAAAAATGAGTAAATAGACTCATCTTTTTAAACATTTTATCTTGATCAACAAATGTAATTTTTTCTAAGGGTCGAATGATCCTTTCTTCACTATATCTATAACATAATGGAGTTTGATATTATGCTCAACAAAATTGAATGATGGGAAGTTCGATATTTTATGGACAACATAATGCACTACTTTACTCACGTGGGTAGATAGAACAAAGGAAGCTAGGACCAACTCATTCTGAAAAATGGTGACAAAGAATCGAATAATATATTGAAGGGGTCATCAGACATTTATCCATTGATAGATGAACTACTGAGAGAAAACAAGTTAAAGGGTCAGCCGATCATTTTTATTTCTTCCTTTCTTCACTATATCTATAATGTAATGGAGTATGATATTATGCTCAACAAAATGGAATTTTGGGTAGTTTGATAGTTTATGGAAAACATAATGTACTACATTGCTCACACCGAAAGAGAGAACGAAGGAAGCTAGGATCGACTCGTTATGGACAATGCTGAAAACGTATCGAAGAATACATTGAAGGGTTCATTGGGAATTTATCCAATGATATACGAACCATCGAGATAACTCAGGTTGAATATTCGATTGATCCTTTTGATTTCTTCCAGTATATTTTTGGCCTATATAATATTTGTTTTAGTTGTACTCTCTTCAAAAGGTTATATACCATGAAGTGTTTGACACTACCTCCAATATAAATAAACCTTTGATGTGTGTCACAGCAATGGTTCTAGAAAATAATTTCCATAGAATAGTCTAATGAACCATAATGGTGCAAAGATTAATTATTATAGAAGATAAGGGAAGGATCGACTGAAAATTGTTGGAGTCATTTACCCAACATGCACACTTATTTGGTCAATTTTGGCCTATTTACCCACTATCCTAAGTTTAATTAACTTACTCAGGATTAGATGAGCACACTATGGCATCAGCATGAGCACACCCATGCCCTCCTTCAGTCAAGGATTCCAACTAAGCCTTCTCCTTCATTCAGGGAGGCTAACTGGGCTTCCTCCTTCAAATAGGGAGCATTTTGAGGGTGATCTGAGTGTCATAAATGCACCTAATTGCTAACTGACTGTTGCAATCAGTTAATCTAATTGGTGAAGGAATCTCCATTCATTATTTGATTATTTTTAATCATTATTTATTAACTGGAGCTAACACAGGAACCTACAACCACTTTTGATGACATGTGTCACTTCAGTTAACTCCATCAGAGCTACTTGGAGTTATGGATGCGCTACCTCCTTCAGTTGGACATGCAGTTACATGTGATGAGACACTTTCAGTTAGAATCAGTAATCTATTGCACTCCGATTTAGTTAGGACTTAGTGTGAGAGTCAGTTATTTATTAGTTCAGTCGTTAACTATGTGTGTCGATTATGGATAACATTCAGTTAAGCTACACACATCCATTCAATTCAAATGAACTCCTTGGGAATTAAAATTTCTTTGGAATTCATGCACCTTGCATGACCATTGTATTGTATTACTTATTATTTATTTGATTATACAGAGCTACTACTCCATTTTGCAGCACCATTATGCCATTTTTATGCTTAATTGTTTGAAATCTATTATGAGACTGTGTTTTAGTCCCTAGATTACTAAAAAATATTAATATGGTATCAGAGATCATGGCGGGAAGAATCTCATTCTCTCAAAAACATGGTTTTTGACAGATCTTGCATGAAAAATTGAGCAAAAGCTCAAAATTCCAGCACTGCACCAAAAGCAAAGGTTTACCACTTAATACCCCAAGTTAAGGAATTCTTGATCAAGCTTGCTTGATCAATTATGTTGGGTGTGATGAAAGCCTAAAATGTGCAAGCTGTCTGACCTTACGGTTCCCCTTTTGTTGTGATTTGTAGGTTTTAACAGGTGAAAAGCATTCACTATAGCAGTTTAAGATGGCTTCTTCCATCGAACTATTGACTCCGTTCAATTTCCATTCATGGAAAGGAGATATGGAGATATAGCTACATGCCAAAGGACTCTATCAGGTCACTATGGACACTAAAGAAGAGCCTACTCATGTGATAGACAAAGCTAGATTCTTAAACAAGAAAGATGAAGCATTCGGTTTCTTGTGTCTCTCTATTTCCAAGGATCTTCTTTTCCACCTCTCGGGATTGAAGAATCCAAAGGAAATTTGGGACAAATTGGACACCCTGTATGGAAAACAAGATGATTTGAGAGTTTATCAGCTTGAAGACGAGTTGATGTCTCTCCAACCTTCCAATTTTGAGACCTTAAATGATGTTTTCACAAAATTCAAGCACATTGTCTTACTGTTGAAGCAATGTAAGATGGGGAAGGAGGATGATCAGATCATCCTCACCATTCTCTCCAAACTTGGAGCTGATTATTTGGTGTTTGTCTCTACATTCCGTGTGGGGAAGATCACAACCCCTGGATGGAAGACGCCTTCACTCAATGCCTTCATTGATTCCCTAACAAGTGAACATGATAAGCTTGTCCAGATGGGGATCATCAAATCCTCCCATGATCAAGCCCTCTATGCTTCGGGCCCCAAAGATATAAAGGGTAAAGGAAAGCAGCAGAAGAACCCAAAAACCAAATTTGAATCTCCTAATCCTAAAGTTCAAAACCAGCAGCAAGAAGAGCCTTTCGGCTCAAAGAAGAACAAAAACAAAGGGCATCGTGGAAAGGAAAAAGTCAAGTGTTCGTACTATGGGAAAGGCTTCCATCGTGAACATGCCTGCATGAAAAATAAACTTGGTGAAGCTACTTCTCTTCTTGAGAAAAATCACATCAATCTTCCAGAGGAGAGATCAACAAGATTGGAAACCACAACATGAAAGAGGTCATGCTCTCATGGAAATAACTTCGAAGTCCAATGCTCTTTTGATAGATTCTGGAGCTTAGAATCACATGATGCTTGAAAGAGACTCCTTCTCATATTTGGAGATTGAAAAAACCATCTCCATCCACATGGGATATGAATCCACAATCATATCTGAAGGACAAGGTACTGTAAATCTTGAGCATGGTTATTTTTCCAATGTTCTGTATGTACCATCTCTTGCATCAAACCTTCTAAGTTTTTATCAAATGAAACATACATGAGTGGCCAAGAGATTACCCTTTATCCTGGATGATGTAGAGATCATAGAACTTGCATCTGTAAAACTTGTAGCAAAAGGCCTTGCAAACCATCATGCAAAAGCCTACGAGTTCTCCCATTTTGTGGCAGATGCAAAGCCCACGGCATTAATGACTCATGGAAATGAGGTTAGCAGACTGTGGCATGAGAGGTTCAACCAATTGAACTTCAAGTACTTGCAAAAATTACAGAATAATTCCATTGTTGAAGGCCTCCTAGTCATCAAAGCTACCACCGGAATTTGCAAGGGTTGTGTTGTTGGAAAGCACCCTAAGCATAAGTTTGATCAGGGGAAGGTAAGCCGAACATCATGCATCTTGGGGCTGATACATTCTAATATCAGAGGAACCATGCCTACCACATCCATGAATGGATCAGGGTACATTCTCACTTTGATATATGACTTTTCCAGATACACATGGGTCTTTTTTATTAAAAAGAAGTCAGAAGTCTTGGAAAAATTCACTGATTTGAAGGCACTGATTGAGAATGCATATGGAAAGAAGATAAAGATTTTGAGATATGATAATGCTGGGGAATATATAAGTAATTATTTTCTGCATATATTTTCCCAAATGGGTATTCAGATCCAACATTCAGTTCCCTACACTCCCCAGCAGAATGGTGTAGCGGAGAGAAAGAATCGGTCTCTCAAGGAGATGACCACTTGCATGCTAGAAGCGAAGAAGTTGGCTACGAATTTGTGGGCTGAAGCCATGAATGTTGCAGCATAAATTCAGAATAGAGTTCCACACTCATAAATTAAAGGAAATAACCCTTTCAAATCCTACTTCGGACACAAGCCGGATGTGTCGAATCTCAGGGTGTTTGGGTCGACTACATGGGCCCAAATTCTGCATGATAAAAGGAGGGATTTGAAACCGCAAAGCATCAAATGTTTGTTTATTAGATATCTTGATGAATCTAAAGGTTTCAATATTTTGGATATCAGAACAAAAAAAATCATCATTGAAAGAAGTGTCAGGTTCGATGAGCCTCTTTAGGAGGTAGAACTAGTAAAGGAGAAAACTGTTGAATTTCCTTCCTATTCTACTGAATATTTGGATGATGGAATTGGAGGTGATGACCCTGATTTGGATCCTATGATTTATGATATTAGTGAAAATAAAACATCATATTTTGAATGAGAACCTGAAGTACAAAATCATCTCCCAACTCAAGCCAGACAGACACTCTCCTCCGCAGGTGAAAACATTGGAAATCCAGATGATCCAAGAAGAACCCGGTCTGATTTCCAAAGAGTAGGTATTGCACTCTCTTTTCCTGATTATTTTCTGTCCAAATCTTGTTTTTTAATGATAATTTCAGATCCTAAGTATTACTACCATGCTCAGAAGGATTTGAGATGGCAAGCTTCCATGGACGAAGAGATGAATTCTCTTCAGAAAAACACTACTTGGGAGCTAGTTTCTCTTCCTCTGGGGAGGAAATTGGTTCAATGCAAGTGGGTGTTTCAGAATAAGGTTTTTGCTGATGAAAAAACCTGAAAATATAAGGCAATTCTGGTAGAAAAATGTTTCTCCCAGGTCCAAGGTGTGGACTACCATGAGACTTTTGCACCAAATGCAAAAATGGACTCCATCCGCCTAGTTTTGGCAATTTCTGCATCTAAGCACTGGGAAGTGCATCATATGGATGTTAAGTCTTCCTTTATACATGGAGATATTCATGAGGAGATATACATGAATCATCCCAATGGATACATTTCTGATTCATCTTTGGTTTGCAAACTAAAGAAGTCACTATACGGGTTAAAATAGACCCCAAGAGAGTGGTATTCCAAGATGGATGCCTTCCTTCTCTCGCAAAAATTCCAAAGGTGTAAATCAGATCCAAATGTGTATATACAGAATTATGATGGTAATTTTTGTATTATTGTTTTATATTTTGATTAATTACTGATTACAGGTAGCACAGTTGCTTCTATTTCAGTCATAAAAAATAGCCCTCCACAATGCATTTGAAATGAGCGATTTGGGGCTCTTGAAGCAATTTTTGGGGCTCGAAATTGAGCAAAATATTGATGGGATAATGGTCACTCAGTAAAAATACATATCAGACCTGTTAGTTATGTTTAACATGGCTGAATGTAAGTCTTCTCTATTCCCTTTCCTTTCAGGGATCATCCTTGAAGAAGGAAAAAGTACACCTCCCATGGACTGCATTATTTATCGATAATTGATTGGTATCTTGCTTTACTTGAATCATTCTTGGCCTGATATATGTTATTTCATGAATGTTGTGTCAATATACATGCATCAGCCTCATTATATTCATTGGAAGGAAGCCAAGAGGATCCTCTAGTATATTTAGGGAACAAGGACCTACGACATTCACTATGCTCCAGACTCCGAGCTAGAGCTGGTTGGTTACATAGATTCCAATTGGGCGGGTGATTCTATTGATAGGAAGTATAATTCTGGATATGTCTTCATGTTTGGTGGTGGCCCCATTTTCTGTTCTAGCAAAAATAAATCCACCATAGAATTTTCTTCAGCAGAGGCCGAGTACCGAGGAGCGGTGAATGCTTGCATCCAAGCTGTTTGGTTGCAAGGAATTCTTTCAGAATTTGATCTTAGTAGTACTTTGTCCACTATCCTCTTTTCTGACAATCAAAGTGCTATTAAGATATCCACAGATCTAGTTACCAAGCATAGGACCAAGCATGTAGGGATACACATCCACTATATCAAGAAATTGGTGCATGGCAGGACCATCATTTTGCAATACTACCCTACAGATGAGCAGATTGCAGACATCTTCACCAAGATCTTTTCATAAAATAAGTTCACTTACCTTCGTTCACTTTTTGGGGTGAGTTCATTAGGGTGATCGGACTTCTTTCAGTGTTCAACTTGAGGGGGGGTTTTTCCCACTGGGTTCTCCTTCTTTCCTCACTTAGATTTATTTTTGGGCATTGTTTGAGTTACATTATTATACAGGGTAACCTATGGCCTTTGTTTCTGGGTCCCTATCATTTCATGCACTTTATTTTTACTCCTCCTAAGTATATCTTAAGGGGGGGTGTTGGGGTCATTTACCCAACATGCACACTTATTTGGTCAATTTTGGCCTATTTACCCACTATCCTAAGTTTAATTAACTTACTCAGTATCAGATGAGCACACTATGACATCAGCATGAGCACACCCATGCCCTCCTTTAGTCAAGGAGGCCAACTAATCCTTCTCCTTCATTCGAGGAGGCTAAATGGGCTTCCTCCTTCAAACAGAGAGCATTTCTGGGGTGATCTGAGGGTCATAAATGCACCTAATTGCTAACTTATTGTTATAATTAGTTAATCTAAGTGGTGAAGACACCTCCATTCGTTATTTGATTATTTTTAATCATTATTTATGAAGTGGAGCTAACACAGGCACCTACAACCACTTTTGATGACATGTGTCACTTCAGTTAACTCCACTGGAGATACTTGGAGTTATGGATGCACTACCTCCTTTATTTGGACATGTACTTACATGTGATGAGTCACTTTCAGTTAGACTCAGTCATCTATTGCACTCTGATTCAGTTAGGACTTAGTGTGAGAGTCAGTTATTGATTAGTTCAGTGGTAACTATGTGTGCCGATTGTGGCTGACATTCAGTTAAGCTACACACATCCATTCAATTCAAATGACCTCCTTGGGAATTTGAATTTATTTGGAATTCATGCACCTTGCATGACCATTGTATTGTATTAATCATTATTTATTTGATTATACAGAGCTGCTACTCCATTTTGCAGCACAATTATGCCATTTTAATGCTTACTTTCCTGAAATCTCTTATGAGACTATGTTTTAGTCCCTATATTACTTAAACAGATTAATAAAAATAACTAAGTGGTCTTATCGATGTCCATCCTTATATTTGGTAAGCACATGTATGCAATTATCGAGAGTATGTGCTCTCCATTTGGTAAATTTCACAGACGGGTCAACTAATACTACTGATGTAGTTCTTCTGAACTATCATTGATGAAAAATTATCGATATACATAATAAAAAAGGTGTAATATTTAGGTAGAGATGACCAAAAATTTTGCAATCATTTCATACAAAATAGACTGATGTGTATTATGATAGTTTATGCACAACATAATGCACTACATTTCTCAGCTTGGTAGACAGAACGAGGTTATCTAGAGGAGACTCATTCTAAACAATAGTGACAAGGCATCGAATAATAGATTGAACGGGTTGTTAGACATTCCTCCGGAGATGAATGAACAGTCGAGAGGAAACGCATTGAAGGATCAAAATATCCTTTTGCTTGGTTCTTGTACATTAGTGGACTAAACAATATGTTTTCTTAGTCGTAATCTCTTTGAAAGGGTGTTTATCAGGAATGGATGGACAATACTACATCCAATATAAAAATCAGTTTGTTGTGTGTTACGATAATGGCTTCAAAAAAAAATTTATTGTATGATATTTTAATGAAGTATAATTTTGCAAAGAGTAATTATGATCGATGATAAGGTAGAAGTATCGACCGAAACTAAATAAATTATTTTTTATCGAGGCCCATCCTTACATACTGTAAGCAAATATATGCATATATCGAGTGTCTACGTTATCCATAAGGTGAATCTATTAGAAGCTTTGAATGATACTACTACTATAATACTTCTAAACTATCGTTGAGGATGAAATATTGATATCGGAAATGAAAATTGTCTAATCTTGGCGTTGGGATGGTTGAAAATTCCGCAAGTATCCCACACAAATTGAGTCAAACGAATCGTCATTTTAAACATGTTAGCTTGATAAATAAACATTATATTTTCAAAGGGTTAGAGAATCCTTCCTTCACTATATATGTAATGTAATGGAATCTAATATTATGTTCAACAAAAATGGAATGATTGTTATTTGGATAGTTTATGCACAACATAGCTTACATAGGGTATTTAACAAACAATTATATATCATAGATTAAATTTTTTGTACGTGAGGTTAGAAGTGTTGTGTGACACTCCATATGCACTTGTGTCAATTCCTTTTTATATAGTAAGAGCCTTTCCACCAATTCATGGCATATTCCTTATTTTGTAGTCAAATCATATGGAAGGATAGGATGATACATCTTCTGAAATACATAATACTTATCTCTCCATCGATTAATATAATGTACACATTGATGGAGGATTTAGAGCTAGATATTATGTGATAAATCAGATTCTAAATCCTGGAGATGTGCATTTGGGTCCTCTTCAAGTTGTGCCACTTTCCTTCCCTAATCGTATACCATTTCCTTCATTTCTTCCACNATATATTGGTTATATGGAATGGTCAAACGATACTTTCTCTTGTTTACAATATTTTTATCTCTCCATGAATCGTCGAATAGGTCTATCCAACTTTAATTATGTTGGCACTCATTTTTCTAAATAGATAGTGTTAATATTAGATGATTTTTATAGAATTTTGGATTTTCTGTCCATAATTATCTTGTCGAAGTCACAACATATGAATAGTCACCTCTCATATATTGATACATATTTCATTCTAAACATCCACTTATTATTGGAACTATTGTTTAATCGAACATTTTTTAATGTTAGTTACTTAAATACAATTTGTTTTACTGAATTACAATATCTCTTCTATCTTTTCTTATTTACTGTGAGTACTGATATTTTAATATTATTCTAAGCCAGATAAAAATGTCAAAATATGTATCTAGCACCAAGTTCAAGGAAATTCCATTTCTATGTGTATCACAAGACCATAATGTTGGAGAATTTGAAGAAGAATGGTCTTTTCAGCTGGTCAAGCCAATAAATTTTTATCCATATTTATATCTATTTTCATCTGAGATGGGGCAAAAATACCTATTGGTATAGTCATTGCTATGGATGTTATCAGTGATAGCATATTGCATGTTCAGGAAAAAGCTAATCTTGAAGATTCTAAATATCCTCTAGATCTTATGGAAAGGGATGCAAGTGATGTCACTATATCATGTGAAAATTAGGGGTGGGATTTTCATCATAATATTGCTCAAACAAATCAGGTACAGGAAGCTCTAATGATTTGAAAAATGGTGTTTTGGTTGTTTTACAAAACTTGTTTGTTTCAAATAAATCCTCCTCTATGTTGCATTTTTCGAATATGATGGACAAGATCCAAAATATTATTCATGAAAGTATGCTAACATATCTCAGAATATCTTGTTTAGGTGATTTAGAAAAATATATTTCAAAATCTACCTTCAAAACATTGAAAGCTAGTCCTTCAAAGAATATCATATAGAGGGAAGGTAAATCCTTTTATAGATCCAAAGGGATTCGAAGGGAACAAATTAAAAATTTACCTTTTTATGACAAAATTTTCTCCATCGATATCACTCGATCTGAAATATCCCCTAAGCATTTTCAATACTTAATATTAAACAAATATGAATTTTCTAATCTTTTTTTATCACTTGTCACAATGTTCACAACTACACTCAGGGAGGCTATATTGTTTCCCTTCAACAAAGAGACTGGAGAACTTTGTTATGTTACGAATGAAGATGAAGTTCATATTCCTACAATGAAATTTTATATTATATATGCTCAACATTCAATATTGACACAAAATACAATAGTTGATAATACCAAGTATCTATCATTTCATCCCAGGTATCGTTTTTGTAAGTCTCATTTGTTGCATAAATATGTTCCAACGACCATAGTTTCGAAATTGGCTAGATAAAAAAATAATTCTAGAAAGGAATTTTTTGACACTCCCTTCATTGATCAAGTAATGAAAGAAAGAGAGAAATGGATTTATAGTGACAAACCATATTGCCTTGGGAAGGGGCACCTTCTGTCATCTTAGTGGCATGTATATATTAATTTTTTTACCAATTTTATTATGTCAACTTTTTATTAACTGCATTGGTAATTAAAAATTTACATAATATTAGACTTTATTCAATTGTAGAGTTTCATGAATGAATGCCTTGATATTTTTTAAGTTTCAAGCAGGGATAGTCTTCAAGACAAGATGAATCTTGTCTTGATATCTGGCAATTTTTGGAACAAATGGTGGAATGTCTCCGAGCTTTATAAAAATGGTTCCTTGGCATTTTCACCAAAGAGTATTATGTAAGATGATTTTGTATAGAATAAATTAAAGAAATACACTTAAAAAAATTAGACCATTACATGACCTTGATGAAGGAAATTACATATGTTAGCAGATAAAATACTGGAAGGATCTGTTTGGTTATCCACGGCAGTTGATCGTAATTCTTGAGATGAAACATTGGCATGTTACTTTAAGCTGATTAAAGATGAAATATATTTGAAAATTATTATTTGTTATTATTATAGATGATCGGATAAAGAGTTCTATACTCCTCACCAGGTAACTGACCTAGATGTAGTTAAAGTCTACAAAATAGCCCCAAATCATTTCCTGCAACTGATTTGTAGTTTATGCCCAAAGAAGTCAACAAAACCTTCGACTAAGTGGAAAGAGTATTGAGAGAAAGACGAATATGAACCTAAAATTCCTATGGCTTCCACAAAAGTTTTGGATCTCTATATTCAGGAAAGGGAGGAAATTGTGGTAGATGAATCTACCCAATATATGTCCCTCTTTATTTGTTGATGTTATTTTCCATTTTCTTGAACTAAAATATTGAAGGACATCAAACTGATTCATTCTAGACTCTGTTGTGACCTTGTTGTTGTTGATATGAGTAAGTGTCTTCACTAGTATATGGAAAGTGATTTTATTGAATCGTTGATTTATCTTGATTCGAATGTTGAAAAATGAAACATAATATTTTTAGTTGATGTCATCCTACCATATTTAATCAGCAGATCATTTGATCATTTCTCCAAGAAATCGAAAAGTCCTAACAAAGAATACCTATTTCACGATGTTTATAGAAATTACTCAAAAGGTTGTTACGTGGGTTTCTTTGTTATACTTTGTTGGATAATTGGATGCGTATGAGAGAATTTCTCCCTTTTAGATATGGCTATGGATTGTTAGTATGATACTTATCTGATTATTTAAATTTTACCTTTGTTGGGATCGAAATCAAATCCTAGAAATTATATTTTGCAAAGGAATGGATTTCAACATTTTGGGATCACATTATGGACATGTTTGCTTAACACAAGGGAACAATTGTTATTTCATTATATGGTGGATGTATATTTATTCGTTCACTGATTCACTCATATAAGATAATGATTGTCTTAGTCATGGAGACAATTCAACAAGAGAATTTCATGAACGCATATTTTGGATTCCTTTGTCAAGAAAATGGTATTTAAATTGTGCTGATTTTGTTTGGAAAATTAAATGGAAATTTATTTTTTCCCTTTTAATTTTAAAATTGATTTTAATGTTTAAAAAAATGTTAATATTGTTGACACAAAAGTAGCAAAACAATATTTAGTTCAAAATTCATATCACGGTCAAGAAATTTGTCGCAAGGAAAAATATCTTTGAATTTCAAATTTGCAAGATCAAGATAAGAAAATTGCCAAGGAAAAAGAAGGTAATTTTATATCATTAAGAAAATTATAATACTTTAGAGTTCACCGATATTGCAGATATTGGTTAGCCTAGGCGTCTGATGTTTAACTTTATTGTTCTTATTGTTGTGTAGGGCTTGGCGAGACAATTGAGATACATGAAAATGAGATAATAACTAAGTCTAGCATAGAAGTTGGATCCAATATTGTTCCCTGCCCATCCAAAGGTCAGGAAGATAATGAATCTTTGTATAGGCATCAGAAAATGTAAAGAGTTTACCTTTATTTTTTCTATTGTTGTGCAGGTCTTGGTGAGACAATCAAAATACATGAAAAAGAAGTAATAAGCATGCACGACATATAAGTTGGATCTAATGATGTTTCGGCACTCCATTTTTGTTTCTTTGTATTGTCTTATTGAACTATAGAACATAGTATTATGTAATATGTGAACTATATATAGAACATAGTATTATGCAATATGTGATGGATGCTTTCCTGGTGCATATTCAAATAAAAAACAGGGATTATTGATATTGTAGTTGGACAATATTTTCTTTACTCAGAAATCCTCCACTGAGACAAAAGAAATGTCTAGAAGTTTAGGCCAGGATAATAGTACTACTTTTAAAATCAAAACAAAAAGATATCAATGGTGGGAAAATGCATTCGAATTCTTGGAGTTATGTGTGGGAAGATTCCATACTGGAATTTTGTCATCCAAAAGCAAAAGTGATGGAATGGACTTGCTTCATAGATTTCTTGGGAAAATAAAAAAAATAATTTCTGGACACATTTAAGTTTGTTTGGTTCGCTGATAAATGTGATAAAAATAATCAAGGTAAATATGTCAAAAATTTGGAAACATTATAGATAGAGTTTGGAAAACATTTCTCTGAGATGAACACGGTGATGCTTCTTTTGAAGGGTGAGGAGAAACAAGGGAATCCTACTAAGAATTGCATAGTTGTGAACCCTTATAAATTATCTCCTGAGAATGACACTTATCTAGAAAAAGGATTATGGATTTTTCTTGTAAAATAAAATCAACATCTAATATAAGGACCTTTGTCTCCTCTTTTAGGGGTAAAATGACTATGTCACATGAAACTTTAAACATTTTAATAGAATTTTCGAAGCTAATGTTATTGATTTTTTTTAAATATGTTGTAATTGTTTGAATTTTTTTTATCAAGTTGTAAGAACCTTCTCTTACTGTACAGAAATCAATATATACATAGTTTTACAAAAAATGGTCGAACCAGGGGGGAGAACCTTCTATTATTGTACATAAATTAAAATATACATATTTTTACAAAAAAATTCAATCCAAATGGGAGACCGGAGATCATCCTTCAATCCCAGAAAATCCTGAACCAATTTCCTTCCCATTACACGAATAAATTGATATTTCCTTCCCATTACAAGCATGATTGCAATAGACTTCCATTGAAAACACCCCCCCTATTTCCTATAACAAAACTTATCCTATTAAATGGATTAATCATTGTTGGATTTTCTCCCTCCTCCATGGATGTTGACCCAGGTTCGGTCCCTTCTTATTAGCACAAAAAATCCCAATATATTGACCGAACAGAGAAGAGGTCAGTCGAAAACACCTACGACGCAAATGCAGTCTCACATATCAATGGGTAACTTCCAGAACCACATTTCTATAGTTAGGTGGGGGATTTCTAGTATTTCATTCCCTTACCAAGGTTCTCAACAAAGCATGTGTGTGGATTATTTATGCTTACTATGAACAGTTAGATTGTGATCCAACTTCTCTTATGCAACTTAGGTTAACAACAATCTTTGTGCAACATAATCTTATTCAACTAATACAATGTGACTGATATACATCTATTCATTCATAAGAAAATTTATAATCATCCATTCAATGCAATATTTACATAGGTAAATCAAACACATTCAGCATTCACACATATACACATCATTTAACGTGGAACCCCATCTGGGAAAAAACCACAAAGGTGCTCTTCATCTGACATGAGAAATATATGCACCTATCGTATGTGCACTAAGTTGTAGACTATGTTCTAGATATTATTCTCTATATTTAGAGACTCTTTCTCCCTCTCATTCTCTCTGATCTTCTCTCTTCTCTCTTTCTACTCATCTTTACTAACAATCCACACACAACCTGGATCGACTCAACCTTTCCTATACTTAGGTACACTCAACAGCAGATTCCTCAACTCATATGCACTAAGAAACACTAACATGAAACAAAATACAGAGAAACTAACAATCTAACAATACATAGCCAACAACAGAGAAGCTGACCTACATATAGCTTGGGATCCTTCTTTTATAGAATCTATTACAGACTTGTTACAGACTCTTTTACTGTCTCTTTCTTAGACGAATTCCTATACTTAGCCAACAGGTTGTCTTTCATGTTATAGTAACACCTAATGGGAGGCACTAATGTCCTGACTTAAAAATATACCTTCATATGTGTGGTTTCCACTATCTCTAGCCAAACTCATACCCACAACCTTTATGGCATGTCACTTTCTAACCATTACACCTTACTATCATTTTCTAGTCGTTATGCCACTTACATGCCTTTTAATATTGTTATTCAATTGCATTTTCCCTTGTCACACTCCTTCCTTCTATCACGCATTTTCCTTCTTCTTTCTTCCTTTCAAGGATCATGTCGCATCTCCTTTCTCTTCTTCTTTCATGTCGTTGCTTCTATCGTAGCTCCTTTCTCTTCTTTTTTAGCTCTTCTCCATACTTAGGCATAATTCTAAGTGAATTTTTCCTTCCTTTCCATAGGCCCAACAATCATTCCTATATCGAAGCCATTAAAGTGAAATCCATATCAAAACGCATTCAGAAAAAACCACACCAGGTCTGCCACTAGTTAGGGTCATTTTCCTAGGTCCTCGGCCATATGGATCGATGATGAAAACGTTGTCGATGGCGTTGGTGAATTGGTGTGCTCTAGGCCATGCTTGAGAGGAGGTGATGTGAGGTCCTATGCTCCCTCCATGTACACGATATTTCTCAACATGTCCTCCTTGATATTTTTGAATATCTTAGCTACCAAGTCTCCAAAACTACCACGCTCCATCATAATTCTAGCCAGAAGTTTCCTCAACACCCAATATGGAGTTAAAACCACATTCATTCCCTTCCTCTCCATTAATTCCTCAATCTCTTCATCTTCCATCGATGTGATGGAATCATCAATGTGTGGGGGAATTTCCTCCATATACTCCTTCCCTAGGTCCACCTCCACTTAACTCTTGTCTCCCTGACCTCATCCCCCATGTTGATTGTGCATACGTTGGCAAGGAGACATTGTTGTTCTCCAAATGACTGAAAAACACGTCCTCTTCTCCTCGATGCTTAGTAAATATGCTTAAATATAAAAAAGGAAGATAATGATGATGCAAAATTTAAAGTTATTTATTATAACATAATTAAAAAATGAAAATGATAATGATGATGATGGTGAGGTAAATTATTTAAAATTATTTAGTAACATAAAATAAAGAAAATAAAACCACTTACTATATTTATGATGACGGATATTGATGAGATATTTAAAGTTATTTATTACGAGAGAATAATGGACTTAGAAGGTCATTTACTATTAATATTTTTTAAAGGAGAAAGTCAAGTGTTTTACCATTTTAGGGGTTTATGTCACCAAAATACATGGATGGCATCCTTACTAAACACATCCATGTAAACTAGTGTACCTTATCCAAGGGGATGTTCAAACATTTTTTACAACCAACTGAGTCAACCCCTTGGGATTATATAATATATTTCATATCTTAGTTGAACTCATGGAAGGAAGAAAAGCTTGATTTATGATGCTTACAATTTCAAAAAGTGTTAACAAATAAAAATTATAATGGAGATTTTAATTTTTTATCACTAAATAAAACCAATAACCTATTGTCAATGTTCTTTTTTTTCAAGATTTTTTTGTTGCAATTTTTCTATTCCTTTTTAGAATAAAAATCACATTTTGCATGTTATAGAAGACCATGGTAACAAGAATAAAATTACATAATTAATGTGCATGTCCTTTATTACCTATTAAAAACTAAACTTCAATCATTCCCTTTTTCCCCTTCTTATTAATCTCATGCAACTCTAGTGAAGAAGGGTCCACATTTTCTACATGTTATTGAGAAGGCAAGAAACCAAGAATCAAGTAGGGGACAAAATCCTTATTAGAATCAGAAAAAATCCTTATTGGAATCAAAGGTGCCACAATGATCCAAAATGAATCATTATATAATAGTCCATCTATCTTAGTACATTTTGGGTGGAAAAATGGAATTATTAGCTTGTAGGGACCATTTAAGGGGAAAGTCCCACTTTGGTGATTTGGGGTCAATACTATTTTTTATCCTATTTGAGGCTTAACTAACCATTTTTAGGGTAAATAACTTGCAATATTAACTCATGGCCTCTTAATGATATACACATCAAGATTTCCAATGGCATGAAAATCACCTTAATCAAAGTTTATATGCAAAATTTATGTGTTATGCAAGCTAATCTATCATGTTAACCACCATGGTACTGAGTAGATGCCATGTCAACATCCACTACTCACATATCTATAGTTAATCACGAGTAGAGTTTCAAGAATATTCTAGAGGGTCTAAAATCTCAACATTAATTGGGGGTTGAGGCATTAAATAACCCTAACCCTAACCATGGCCAGTTATTAAGCTATGTTCATATTGGGCCATAATAAAAGAAGCAGATCCATTCTTATTTTATTGTATATAGCATCTAGGAGTAGGATATTGAAGTATAGTGAGTGGCTCTTTTTTGTATTTACATTGCATAGATAAGAAGAAAATATTAGAGCATATGCCTCACCTTCTAGCTAGGTTTTTCCTAAGGTACATCTTATGTTCATTTTGTGGCTAGTGTGTTATTTCCTTAACTTCTTTTATTTCAATTGTAGTATCTCAATGTTTCCATACATTAAGTTAGTAAAATTAAATTTGTAATCTAAAGTAAACCACTCCATAATAATAGATTCCAAATTATTAGAAGATTTGTTGTGAAAAACTATTCTAGTGAATATCGATGGTAGTTTGAAAATCATATTGGTGTTAGAGGATCTTTCTTTGGATTTTGTAGGAAGTTGTAGGATCAAAGACTTGGAATAAGTAAGCATCCTTAAAAATTTAGCAACAGTGAATGAGAATAGTAATAAAAATCCAAGGGATGAGTTAGACGATAGATTTTTAAAGCTAGAAGAACAAGTCACTGGTATCTCTCACAACATGTCCATTCTCATGAAGACTAAAGAATAAATTTGGACCTTTTTGGGTGTTCCGTAACTCTAGCTTAAAAGATAGTTTTGATGGGATATATAAATATAATCAAGACCAAGAGAAGGAACCCAAAAAGGATTTACTGAAGGAGAGACCAAGTTACAATGCCATCACTTCATCCCAACATTTGTTTAAAGTGTAAGATAACATGAAAATCAAACCCTACCAAGGTGAGATTCATGTTGTTAATTTGAATTAATAGATGCAATAGTTAAAATTTTATTTCAGTGTTCATAAGATAGAAAAAGATAAAAATATTTATTTTCCCAACTGAGGTTAGAAAGCCATGCCCAAACTTGGTGAGAATCCTCACCAAGGCAGTTAGTATGGAATGTGATCCCATAGTGACTAAGTGGGAGGTGTTCAAAACCCTTATTGACTCTCATTTATATCGTATTGGGTATGAACTATATCGATGGACATCGTCATTAATTACTTTTTTTTGAAAGAAGGGTATGGTGTGCAAGAGTACACCACTAGTTCCATAAAAAATGGTCAATATGTTCAGTATATATCCCAAAAACCTTATTGTACTCCTTAATTAATTGGGTGGTATGCATAGTAATTTATGGAGACAAGAATGTGATTCTCTTCAAACATAGGACAATTGATTAATCATATGTTCAAGTACAATATTTGGAGAACATGGGTAAGAATAAAGGTCAACCAAGTAGTTCCAAGAACAAAGACCACTAAGATGATTATGAGGGATATAATAAGTGGAAAGAAAAAGACAAGAAGACAAAATCCATTGCACACCAATGGAAAGATCCAAAAAACCATTGTAAAAATTGTGATATCGATGGTCACATTAAAGATAAATATTGGAAGCTAAATCCTAAGCTAAATCCAAAGGACCATAAGAAGGATGCCAAGAATAAGAGCACGCTAGCCATGATTTAAGAAACCAAGTAGAGAGAAACTCATATGGATATGAAAGTATTATCTACACTACAATGAATAAGGAGGTGAGTCTTGGGTAACCTTAATCCCAATGAAGAGAAGGATATGAATAAAACATTACATCTCAATATCTAGGTCAATAAAACAAATGTAGATTCTCTATTTGGTTCTTGTTTATATGCTAATATAGAGTATTTGGTTGACAATATTGGATTGAAAGTTCATGACCATCCTCACCCATATCCATTAAAATAGATAAAAAGGGATGTAGAGTATAGGTCCATTAACCAATGTAATATCAAATTTTCCATAAGTGAAAACTATATTGATCAATTGGATGAGATGCAGTACCAATTCATGTGTGTGGTGTAGTGTTCAAAAGTCCCATATATGTAACAAGTTACAAAAAATGGTTCTTTGAAAATTTTTGGGTGCAATTTGGGATACCAAGAAGAATAATATCAAATAGATATACTAGATTTCCTAGTGCCTTTTAAACTAGACTTTATGAGAATATTGACACCAAGTTGAACATATATACAAATTTCCATCCAAGGATAGACGGGTAGGAAAAAATAGTGAATGGGACATTGGTTCAACTATTGAGGGGATACAATAAACACTAGTACAAAATGAGAAATTAATGACTAAAATTAGACTATAAACGACTATTTTTAAGTCGACGACTAATAATAGCTAATTTCCACTATCTTATAGCTAGTCATATTTCACTTAGTCATTAATAGCTTGACTTATTAGTTATTGATTTAGTCATTGATAGTCAATGATTTAGTCATTGATTTAGTCATTGATAGTCAATTATTTAGTCATTGATTTGGTCACGAATTTAGTCATTGATTTAGTACTGATTGTAGCAATTAATGACCAAATATACGACTAAATAAACTACTATATGATAACATATTAATGACTAAGCTAAATATGACTAGATACAGGAAATTAGCTACTAATAGTCATATATATGTGAATTTAGTCGTTTTTGTAGTCACAAATTTATGATAGGGTACGGAGGAATCGAACCACCAACCTCCTGCCTATAATTAGGCAGGTGCTCTACCATTGAGCTAGCACCCTTTAAGAAGTTGTTATTTCTTGATAATGATGATATTTAAACAAATTTTGCATTATTCAAGCATACAAAGTAATGATTATCAAGTTACTATAGATCCATAATGGCATACCCTGTACTAGTCCTTCAAGTCCTTTTTGCACTAAATAAATGCATTTTAAAGACTCGAAGGACTCGAAGGACTATTACAAGGTAAGCCATTATGTATCTATAGTAACTTGATAATCATTATTTTTTTATGTTAATTCATAACATTCTACACAAACAAATCTTTTCAATGATAACCAATTAGCACTCAAATAACACACCAATCAAACATCCCTTCTTAAAGGGGCAATGCAATTCCTATACTCACCAAATTCCTTTTGATTACAATCTTAGGACACATTTTACAACCACCCAATATAGTAAAAACCATTGGAAAATATGTGAGAGTTTCAACAAACTCAATTTTAAAAGAAATAATCATGGCAAATAGAAAACCCTAAAACAATGCACTATTACAAATGTTACATAATAAATCATTATGGCAACACAAAATCTTAATGAAAAAATCTATTGTCAATTGATGCACCAAATGATTTCAATTTTGGGTTGTGAAGCTTGAGATTAGAGAGAATCGTTGTTGATAGAAAAGAACTTTTATGCATTGTCACAACAATAGAAAAATAATATTATAACGATCATTGTGTATTATATACACATATTTGGTCTTTAATGAATACAATTAAGAACACTATATCACTTGATTGCATTGTATCCATTTGTGTCCACTACTAAAATATCTTTGACTTGCCTTTACATGACCTCACATAGGAAAATCCTTGCATTGTCCTCAACCATCTTTGCTTCAAATTTGCAAATTCGCAATCACATATGGGAAAAATGTCCGCAACCACACATGGGAAAAAATGAAAAAAAATCGATGGCCATGATTTAGAGTGAATTTGAGGACTTAAAAATATGTTCTTCCATAATACTTTGGATTGTTCTAGGCATTTGGCCCCAATTCTCTTTAGTTCCAACTTCACTGACGACAAGACATACACTATCCTTGTAATGTCATCATGAGATTGAGTCCTTCATTTAATGGGAGAATAGAAGTTAACATAAAACATGGTTATCTAGAAGATAACCAATTAGTTAATTTTCAGTTATTATCCCTGGACTCTTTTACAAGGAAAGTTGAAGAGAATGAGACAAACCTGTTCTCCCATAAATTAGCCTCCCTACTAACACGAACTTCCTCAACTTTCTTGATGGCATTCAAAGTATTTTGAACATTTCTATCATATCTCTCAGGCCTGTTTCTTCTTCTCTCAAACTCGAGCGTTGTGTCCTGTTTGTTTCAAAGCAACAGTATTAACTAAAAATTTTGCATGTCTAATAATGTCATCAAATTAACTCCATTCACATCCAAACATGGCCTTAAGCATTTGGTATGGAACAAAAAATGAAATGGTTTTCCTTGCATTCTTCAATATTGTTAAAAAAATTACTATTCTTGCAAAAATTGACTAATCTCTAAGTTTGTTTTGGCAACTATCTAAGTGCAAAGAGATAGACCCAAATAAGTAATCATCTGTATTGCAAGTTTGGATGAAAATTGTGGCACAACATGGGAAAACATGGGCAAACATGTCAACGTGTCTCATGAGAACACAAAAGATACCTTAATAAGTTCTTTTCCATGTAGCTTTCTGTATGCTTTAGTCCACTTCACCTTTTGAGGGTTACATTTCATTTTGAAATTCTTCTGACATTTGGAATGGTAAAACCAGAATACCTAAAAATGGGAAAAAAGAAGTTAGGAGACAGCACTATCATTTTAGTAGGCTAGGAAGAAACTGAAAAAATTGCAAGATATGGCCTTTTTGGACAGCTCAAATTCAATGTAAAATGTTGTATTAATTGGATGATTGCTAGGATGGACAACAACCTACCTATTTTTCCTCCCAATCTTAGCTCAGTTAAAATAGGTGGAATCTTCCTTTTCAAATGTGTTATTTATCCATGTTGATAAAGAAATAAATGCAGTGGCAGACCTTCTGTCCAATGAAGGCTTGAGTTTGAATTTCAATAGAGCTTGGGTCCTGCATAAATGAGTACAAAGATGGTATTGGTATGCTATCACTATCTATTTTTAAATTGTGTATTCCCATTTGTTTCTTTGGTCTTAACCCACTTGGATGCAACAAATACTTTTCCTTATTAATACCACATATGTGATTGAGAGTCTAAGTTGTTTGACATGTGAAACAAATATGCTCCCTTGTCATTTGGTTCCTTCTCTTTATAGAATATCATAAAACTTTTGAACACAATGAAATTTGTTCTTTGCTTGTGAACTCCTCAATTTTCTACTCTCCTTGATTCCTTTATTTTCTCTTTGTCTTTGTGTGTTGAATTCCCACACAAGGCTCATCAATCTTCGCTAATTTGAACTCTTCCTAAAAAAAACTCTAAGATGGAGTTTATCATTGATAACTACAAGTTGTCCCATCATCTACTCCAACCTTTGTTGGATCCTCAAAATATTTCCTACAAACAGATCCCCCATGTTCCCTATGACTCCTTGACTATGCTTCCTAAATGTCATGCTCTACTTGTCACTTGTCACTAGAATCACCTCCTTGATTTTAAACCCATACATACTGACATTCATTGTGTTGGATATGACGTGCACCTATTTATTTAACCTGATTTAGTCTCATGCACCTAAGAAACATGCACCACTATAATATCTTTACCAATCTAACACTAAATTTTGATTCCAATACGGGCTGAATTTGTCCTTGTAACATCCCTGGCCCAATAAATACTACTGTAGCAACATCATTCTACCTTTTTAACAAATCTGGTTTCACACTTCCTACTGTAGAATGCTCTTAAGTTTGAATGGTTTATACTTCCATCAAACACCTTTGGACAATACAATGGGTTTTAGCTAATGGCGGAGACTGTGTTGCGTTGGGAGAAGATGTTCTCGACGTTTCGGTCCTCAATCTAGGACCATCCTCAGGAGACTAAATCATCTCAATTAAAAATATCGATCCTCGATGTCTATTAATGTTGATCAAAGGTGAGAAAATTAGCTTTTTGGGGCTGACTTTGATCAACCTTTAGATTTCCCTCATTTTTAAATTATTTAAATTTTAACTTTATTGAGTACAGGTTTCCATGCTTCACTAATTTGTAGTCCATTGTCTCTATTTAAGTTATTTTTCTGTAGTTCTATTTTGAGAGCTTCCCATATTTATCTTTTCTCATAATGATCAATTTTTGCTATGAATTTAGTGTCCTTTATGCATAGATGGTGTCTCGTGTGGTGGTAGTGCTCTGCCAAAGCTGATTTATTGACTATGTTGTGTTTAATGTCAACTATGTGTTCCTTTAATCTTATTTGAAAAGATCTACCTGTCTCCCCAATGTATTGTTTTCCACAGGTACAAGGAATGGCGTAAACTCCGCTATGTAGGCTGGGATTTATGGAATCCTTTGCATGGTCTAACATGGTCCTTAGTGAGTTAGGAGGGGAGAAGGAGACTTTGATGTTTTCCTTTCTTAGAATTTTAGCAATCTTCTCTGTTGTACCTTTTATGTATGGTAGGTTAATATTCTTAGTCACCTCTTTTTCTTTGTTATTTTCTATTCTAGGTGTTTTCTTTGCCTTCAGGATAGATTTATTGACTTGTTCCTCGTTGTACCCATTCATTATAAAGACCTCTTTAAGGTGTCTTAACTCTTTCTCAATGTGCTCTTCATTTGATAATCTCATTACCCGGGTGACAAGGGTGTTAATGACACCAATCTTTTGCGCTAGGTGGTGGTGTGATTTGTCGTGTAAGTAGCGATCCGTGTGCATCTTTTTTCTGTGGACCTGATGTGACAAGGTACCATCATTGCATTTGGATAAGAGGATGTCTAGAAAAGGTATGCTTCCATTTTCTTCTAGATCCATTGTGAATTTTATGCTTTCAGACTGTTTGTTTAGATGTTCAAAGAAACCGGGAATTTCTGCTTTATCATGTGGCCAAATTACGTGTGTCGTCTACATATCTTTTCCACATATTTGGTTTAAGTGGATAAGAATCAATTGCCAGTTTCTCGAATTTCTCCATAAATAAGTTGGCTACGATTGGAGATAGGGGAGACCCCATCGCGACACCTTCTACTTGCTCATAAAAACATTCGCGAAAGGTGAAAAAAGTTGACTTTAAGCACACTCTTACCAATTCCGTTGTTTCCTTGTCCATGATTTCTTTGATGGTTTTAATAGCTTCTTCTATCATAATTTTAGTGTAAAGTGAGACCACGTCAAAGCTCAATAAGGTGTCTTCTTCTTTTATTCTTTCCCTCTTGATCTCGTCAACAATGTCTGTGGAGTTTTTTACAAAGGAGTCTGTGTGTCCAACCAAATGTTCAGTTTACCCGCCAAGTATTTCGCCAATATGTATGTCGACGACCCTATGGTATTCACAATCGGCCGTAGTGGTATGTTTTGTTTATGTACCTTCGGTAGTCCATAAATTCAAGGAATGATAAGGTTTTTTGGTAATAGTTTCTTCTTCGTTTCCTTGTCCAAGGAATACTTCATAATGGCTGCAGTTACCTCTCTAACGATCCTCTTGCTTGGGTCGCTCGTCATCTTTTTACAATGGGTACTGATGTTAAAGGTTTCATGTAGGTGAATAGTGTTGGATTGTTTGCCTCAAATATCAAGTGAATGTCAATACAAAGTCTATGAATAGAATCACGTAAAGGCCTTGGTATGGAATTAGAGAAGCTTTTCTTAACCAAATGAAGTGAGAGGAAGTCAAATAAGATGAATATAAGTGGTCTATGAATGACCTTCCTGTATATAAAAGTTTGTTATCTTACCCAATATTTCTCATTGTAGTGGATTCCCTTCACTCCCAAACTAAATATTATGGTCACTAATATTGATAGAATAATCCACAATTCACCCAGTAGTAGTAACCAAGCTCACTCACCTCCTAAATCGGATTCAAAATCATTATACTTCCTTTCCACTCTCAAGTCAATATATAGCACCTAGTTCATTAGGTGGCCTAGAATCGTGTTTCTCCATAGTAACTCCTATCACTGGAATATCGCAAGATTCAAGATTTGTACTAGTTGTGGGTGAAATTTCTATGTATTTTAAAAGGGATGCAATTTCATTGATTTTACCTAATTATCAACATTCTGGAATTACCATCATTCCCTCTGGAACTTTTAGGTACTCACAATAATGAGATTGGTTGTATGAATTGGTTTGAGGATGTGCTATACATATTTCTTTGTAAGCTCTTGGTACATGCTTATAACTCCATTGGAATGGATCAAGTCATATGTCCGAGGATATGTTGAAAATTCTTCACACCTGCATCCAAGCAAGACATCCATTAATCTTGAACTGCCTCCATATGGTATTTCCATTGGACAGATTATCTAAATAATGCAATACTTAAAGGACCTAAAACTTTGTTAAACAAAGGCAGGGGCATACCAGTTCTGATATGTTCCAATCAACCCCCGCTCATATATGACACCGAGTGTGTTGTGTTTAGCATCTGATGGCACCACATTCATAACCCAATAAAAGTTTCAGTTGTAATCCCTGGAAAACTTCCACTGCTTATTCTGGGAGGAATAGATGTTAGCCTTTGTGGCCATTTTTCCACAGCCCCTCCAACGATATCTTGAATAGCATTGACATGTGGAAGAGGGGTTATGCAAGCCTCTGAATTCTTGTACCTTATAAACTAGTCCATAAACCGGTCCAATACAATGAGTAATCAATCTTATTGTTGTGTTTCTAACCCAACATAATAAGCAGTAACAGGAAGTAGGTCATCCTAAAGAAGTTAGGAACAACATAGCTTCCAAAATTGAGTATGAGAAGCAGATTGTCAAACAGAATTTTATGTTTCAAAGGTCCATCATCTGTTAGTTAAATTGAAAAAAATACATACTAAGCAGAGTTAGGGTTACTATCTTGACACATTGGAGGAACCTTGAAGACTTTGCGAGTTTTCCTGCAGTTGATATGATTTGTGGGATTTTGCCATATTTTAAGGTCATTTTTTTCAACAATTTTTTTCCAACACAGACGCTTGGCAATATCCTCAATTTCATCTTGTTCTTGCTTCAAATCCTCCGTTGTTTGCTTCCATCCCTTCAAATGTGTTTTCCAATTTATAGGAGGTCTAGATAAAATCCTTTATAAACCTCCTTTTACATGTAACATGATTCATCATGGTATTCTTTTTATATTTCCTGCCTTCACAGGTTCCTGTGAGAAGATGGATTCTAGATAGATCCTATAGGATCAAGGGATTTAAGGACCCTAAAAAATTCAGAGCTGGAAGCTGGACTAGACTAGGAAGGATCAAGTAACATAATATGTGGTTGACGGGTTTCTTAATACATACTATAAAAAACCTAGCAATTGCAAGACCTAGGAATGATGTTTGTCATTCTAATACAAAAGTTATATTCTCTATTGGTAACCTTAAATGTATAGGTCACAACATAGAAGTATATATTTGTATCAATGAAATTGAATGTACAAAAGCACCCAGTATTATTAATACAAACTTTCAGAATAAAACAACACTAACTCTTAAAACAAATGTTTGATCATGTGGCAGGCTATCAAAAAGACACAATAAAAAGTGGATGCAGCATATAAAGCAACAAAATCTGTATGTTGTGCTTAGAACCTATTGAACGGAGATAGAAAAAAATACACGATCCTTGAAGGACAACAAATCTCTGTACCTAGTCATCAACTTCTGTATCATCTATTGGAGGTTCTCCTGGTAGAGCTATCCATCTCTGTAATATAGGAACAGTACACCAAACAAAATCAACAAGGTTACCATAGGGCATCAAACAGATTCAGCACCTTCCAGTGGATATCAGATGGTATACTGTAGTAATTTACAAGGAAAAAAAGTTAGCAATAACCATAAAATTGAAGAGGAATAAGAGGAGAGAATTACTTTTCGAGTATACAAGTGACCTGCAAGTTGAGTGGATCTCAAAAGATCATCAAGATGCCCCAACCTAAATTTAATAAAACAAGCCCATTTACTGTAAAGGTCATAAAGGTCCTCAAAATATCGAGAATCTGAGCATCTCGTAGCAATCTGTTCCAGTAACCTGAAAATAATTTGAATTCAAAATATGATGAAGGTTGCCACTTCTTAAAGTACTGGTAATTCCAGAAGAACCAGCATTGATCAAGGATACATTGCATTAAATCCCACCCTTTTGTGAAATGCATCCTGCAACATTGTGAAACTTTTTGGAGTGCATTTTGCAGAGGAGGTTCGCAAAAGAGGGGGCATGGGAAAATGTTTTTCTAGGTGCTCCCCATCCCCAAGGCATTGGGAGTGAGGGGTGTGTCCCCGATCCTGTGGGACGTGTTCCCATGTATCACTACTAAAATATCATAATATATGTGAATATTAACCTCAAAATATGAAACGATTTGGGAGGAATGCTTAAGAATTTGATCATGCCAAACCAAACATTGGATCTAGCTTCTGCTCTTGAGGTTGGATCAGATGGAGCTCGAGCAAGTGGTGATTGTGGAGATATCCCATACAATCTGAGATCTGTATTGACTATTGCTTTCCAATTCACTTATCAGAACCATCTACAAGACAATGTAGCAGCCATGGGCCGCCAGTATGTACATCATGTCATAGCATCTGTGTAGAGGGTTTCCATTGCACTATCTCCTTCTCTACAGAGTCCTCATATAGGACCAAGGCCACCTCTTGGTACCCCAAAAGCACTAACAATTACTCGTTGGATTTTTCAGAGCTATAGGTAAATAAGGGAACCTGTGCAGTGCACACAGTAACTTTTGTTCTGGAATATTCCATGTTTTTTATTTCAAGTATTGCGAGTATTATGAAGTTGTTGTCTACTGATTACAAATTGTTTGGTCAGAATGCATCTAGGACTAGAAATTTTTGGAATTAATTCGGAAACCAATGAATCTGTGTTGAAACTCCTGTGGCACCATTCAGATGGAATCATGTGTTGTTCCTGGAAGGTATGCATGACATAAAGAGTGAATAAGATACTAAAAAATTACATTGTCTCTCTCCCTTTTGCTGATTGATAAAACTAACTCTGAAGGGATTGGATTTTTCCATGTAGTGGTCATGAGTTCAATACCCATTGAACCTTCACATGCACAAATATTGTAGTCCCCAACTCCTGAAGCCAATTGAAAAATGTACATGGACAAGTCACTAACCATGTTTCTCTTTCTAATATTGTACTAATATTGTACTATACTTTTGACCTGCAGACATTTCCGCTTCACATTTGCAAATCAGGAAGGTATTGATATGCTGGAGACAACCTTGGTTGCCCTGCAAGATATATCATTGGAAAAATTACTTGATCATAATGGCTGCAAGAGGCCATGTTCATATTTTACACAAATTATGCAGCATGTAATTCATTCCTTTGAGACTATGCCACTGCTTTACATTGAGTTGCATTGCAAATATCCATGGTATTAACTAATTTGTTCTTTTTCTTTTTGATAGGGTTATGCTTATCTACCTACCTGAATATGCATTTCTAGTATGGGCAGGCCTGTTTCATATGATCAAGCTATAGCATGGAAGGTATTTAATGATGAAAACAGTACTCACTACATAGCTTTCATGTTCGTGAATTGGTCTTTCCTGTGACCATTTTTTGGATGTAAATTCAATGGAAAATCCATGTTGGGATTTCATCATCTGAACAAATGGGTTTACTGCCTTTTGAAGCTTCTGTAACTTTAAGTTTTATGCCAACTGGACAGAAGAACCCTACTAAAATATTTTATAGGCTCTAATGGATCATGTAAGTAGCATCCTTTGGATGCATTTTATTTAATTCAAGGACATATGCTTAGTTTCTAAGACCTATCAGTAAAGTTTCTTTGTTGTGATTTTTTATCTTTTGAATTTGCAATGACCTCAGCTTCATTTACCACCAATGTACTCAAAATAAGCATGTACAATTCTATCTCAGAAATATATCTAGTGGTAGCTGAGGTCACATCCTTCTGATATGCATTTGGGACGTATGTCCATTTTTAATTATCCAAATGGGATGGTAAAGAAGAAAATATGCTCCTATTTTGTTCCTTTCTAACAGTTTTCAACAATCTATATTTCTCCTTCATCATACAGAAGTATGGAATCCTCTTGCATATGGAGATGGATCCATAACAAAAGGACCAAACCAGGAGTCTTTGAGAATGACATCTAGATTCAAATGAAATCAGCTAAAAGGGGAATAGAATAACTGAGACTATCTCAACTTCTTGAAAAAGACAATCAAAGAGAGAATTTCACAATAATCATAAAATCATCCCATCCAATGCCCAAACTCATTGATCACACAGATGTTTTGTGAACCTCAAAGAAAAGGGAATGCAAACCTGACTACTAGATAATTAGCTCCAAGCACTATGGATGGTTGTAACTAATTTCATTAAAAAATCAAAGTGTAGTATGGAAAAGAAAAATCTTAGAGAAGCATAATGCATTAAAGATGCTACTAAAATTTCAAGTCAATGGTTTTCCCATACCAATAGTTCATCTACACCATAATATTTTTCTATTCCACTCACAACCTGCCACACATTTTCTTCTCCCACATCTATTTCCTCAACAAGTAAATTGTTACATAGGGAAAACCAAGGTACAAGTCAATAGCAGCCAACAGAAGTAAAATATAACAAATTTCCAAATTTTTCATTTTTCATATTGGAGAACCAAGAGGTATAACTAATAGCTGTTGGATCATTCTCACACTTACCTATCAGCTGATGGGTGCTTCCAGGCCTTGCAAATAACACCAACCTGAATGTCAAGTACTGTCACACTAGTTTCTGTCTCTTTCTTATCGACTGGTTCCCTTGCTCAGTTTTCTTCTTTTCTTCAGTTTTCTTCTTCTATTCCTTTTCCTTTTCTGGATTACCTACCATCGTTCCTCCTCTTGTCCATCTGAGCAGTACAAAATGAAAGAGATTTCAACCAATAAACAGTAGAATCCATTTCATAAAATGACCAATTGAGCTCATGCCTACACAGGAATATAAACACTATAATATCTCTTTGGAACAACGTTGCTATGTGCCAATGGGTTTGACTGATTGCATCTGCAAATTCATGATATGCCCTGTGAAATATCATTGGACGGTACAAATTTAAATTCAAACATGGAAAGAATTGGGAATACCAGGAAACAACTAGAATGTCAATTTGACCACAATTTATACGGATTAAGTAGTCCTTGTTAAGGTTGTCCAATAATCTATTGTATACTGTCTTATGGATAATTTATTATGCACTTACATCATGTGGACCCACATCACATTTCTAGAATCAAGTTAAGTTACATTTCTCATCATAATATTCCTTTTATCTATGATTTTAAGCTATTATTTGGCACATTATAGAGATATAATTCAAACTTTGTCCAGTAGCTATTTTAATTGGGACCATAATAGTATCTATGCCTAATGTATCATAAGCCTCAGTATCTGTTATTGGAGTGGTGATCAATTCTGCTAATGGGATTTCACCCACTTCATTTAATCAGCTTTCATCCCTAGATGTTTCATCATAGTATCTTTTATTTTGCATTTTATTCCCAAGGGTTTGATCCATTTTTGTTTTCCTTCGGTTTCATCTGATATTTATCAATTAAATCCTTTAGAAGAACCAACTCTTTTGGTTGTAAATGAAAATTAGGAATATGTATTACTTGTAAACCTGACAGACTTGCAGCATTTATGTTTTCTGCATTGTCCAGACAACGTTTAGAATAAAATTCAAAATGTAAAGTTGACCCTAATTGGCTTGCTGCTTCATCACAATCATTTTATACAACACACGAGAACAGGCCCAATCCTTCTTCTTTACTTCCTCGTCCTTGTGATAGAGCAAGAAAATAATGATTCAACACTGTACTTCCTGGTAGTTTTCCACTCAGGTGTAGCTTCACAAGGTTAATATTGACAAGAGCTGCAAGAGATTAAAGAGGTGATAAAAGTATGTTAGGATCATTTGATGAAAGAAGGTGTGTGAAATGCTGCATAAAAAATACAACTTTACAGTTTGTTTCCATGTAAACTCTTCCTAACCTATTCCTACCTCTGCCTCCTTGACTCTCGGGAGATTGATGGTTGAATATCATACCTCTCTGTAAAAATTGAAGGGATCCACTACAGAATGGAGCAGATCTATGGGTTATAAAATTGAATCTCTCAGCAAACTATATTGAACCTATTTGCCACATAACAGAGGAGATCAAGAGGGTATTGAGCATGATTCTGAAAATGGGCTGAAGCTCACACATGTAACTTATATTTCCCACAAATACCCACACATAAATCTGAAATATAAATTATATATATCTTTTAAATATGTAATGGGCACCTTGCATATATCTCTTATTTTTCTGTGTAAAAAGAGATGAATCTGGGTCATACTAAGTGAGTAAGAAGGATCATTGCAATGGGGCAGATACACAGACTTTCCAGCATGAGGTTGCGCGTAGATGTTTCTCTAACCTTTGGAAATATTAGGAAGGAGGGTGGCTAAGAAAGCAAAGCCGTGGGTTCCAGTTCCAAGTCTAGATCAATTTGCAGGTGGCCAGTTGGATCGAAACAGCTTGAGACCCGCATAGACAAGCGAGCACACAAGAAGAGGTGATGCTAGGATTTGATTTGACGCCAAGGGTTAGTGTCAATGCCTAGGATAAATGATTAAAATTCACAGTAAAAAGAAACTTATCAGCGATTTTAACCTAGCCACATACGCTTCAGGAAAAATTTATCAATTCGCACTAAACCAAGAAAATTTCAGTATTATAACCAGGAAAACTTTATCGATTCACATTGAACCAAGAAACTTACCAAGGATTTTGTAAGGGAAGAAGGTGATGTTGACTCTAGATCTACAGAATTTGTGCCCGTCTCTTCACAAGCCTCTAGGTTCTCTCCAGTGTTGTTTTATCTCAGAAACGATGGTAATACCAAAATTATAAACCCTCAACCGTGGTAAATATCCATACCAATCTTCTCATCCATACCAATATCCTGAATGGTATTGCGGGTGGCCTCATCAATGACCAAAAATGCCACCAAATTCACAGTACTTGCCCTCATAACCCACCAAACCCTCCTAGCCTCAAGCGAACCCAAAATATTTGGCACCAACGGTCTGTTTGGACAGGCTATTTGGTGCTAATGGGCTGGTTGAATAGTCATTAATGGAATTAGAGGATGAAATCTCCACGGGGTTCAGGAAAATCTGCCATCATGCCGTAACAAAGGTGGGTGGAGAGCTGTTGGGTCGAGATTTGGGTAGTTTTTTTGTTTTTGTTATATTTTTTTTGTTTTATTTTTATTATTTGATTATATAAATTATATAGATTTTTTTGTTTTATTTTTATTATTATGTCCCCGACGGGGGACATTTATATAGGGTGAAGTTGGATTAGCTTTTTTTTAATTTTCAAAACATACATTTATGTTTACAATGTTTTTTATTTGTATTATTATTTTTTTTAAATCGTTATTTTGTCATTTGGTTATTGGGCAGTAGCAGTTGACCTCACAATCTCGGGAATCCGCTTCAGGCGTATGCGGTGAGATGACTTCAGTAGCATTAACTTGGTTTTTTCGGAGTGAGTGGGATGATGTGTAACATATTCAAGTCCTCTATCGACCAATTACTACTACCACATTTCTGCATTTACATTTGACAGGCCATGCCATAATGCCTTATAGCAATTTGGTATTAATTACAATGAACCGAACTAAATTCATGGGATAGAGATGAAGCACAGAACGTGGAGGATAAGATTCCCTGACCCTCACCTCTTAAATCAAAGTAGCTTTTACAGTAGAGTCCATTGTCCACTTCTTTTCTCTCCTAAATTTTCCAATAAAAAAACCCTATCAGTTGTTTTGACAGTGACGTCTACATGAATGTTCTTAAATATCACTTACAATCGCAACTAGGACATCTACAACGTGAAGTTAAGTCAATTCAGATCACAACTACTCATGGCACCCCTACAACTACAATGACAACTAAGGTCTCTTGGATTTTTATTAATGGCATTTATTGAACTATCATTCGAATTTATGGTTCCTTTAATAACTCATTGAACCATTCAACTGCTTCTACACTCTACATTCATCTTTGAAGCACCACTCTCCAACGATTATTTTAAACATGCAAACGTAGAATACAGAGCTGCAAAATTCACCATCAGTGGTAGCCAAGCATCAAAATTCACCATCAATGGCGGCCTCCTGGAAGCTTGAATTTGTCGTAACTACTCTCATCTCAATGTGTTTTTAATTAATCTCAAGTTTAGAGGTGGTTCAATGTCAAGGCACACCATAGTTTTGCATTAATTATGTTATGATACTCTACTCTTGACCCTTGGAACAAATAATTACATCAATACACCAGTGAAGTGAAACTTCCCACCTTATGCTAGAGATTTTCCTGGTGGGATACCTATTGGACGCTTCTCTAATGGAAAGCTTACTTCAGATTTCTTGGGTATAACCTCCAAATACTCAACATTTATATTTCTATATACATTCCAAGGATTGAATAATTTTTCTCAGTCTCATTTATGTATATTATGAACTACAGCTTCGGCCTTGGGTATCAAAGAAACAATCCCTGCATATCTCGACCCACAACTGACATCGGACGATTTAATCACCAGAGTCACATTCCTCTTGATTGGCTCTGGCTAAGACAATGCTACTTCAGAGAGTGGAGTAAGTAAAAATCCATGGCACATGCTCTACTGTCTCTCTTTCATAGCGATCCTTTTTCATCTACAATTTTCACAAAGTTCTATATAGTAATTATGCTATATATCCTTCAATTTGTTTATTGATATCTATTACCTTTTTGAATAAGTATTGTTATCATGGCTGTTGAGTACCAGGCCTGCACCTATTGGGATATAGGGTAGACTCGGGTTTTATACCTTTAACTTCGCACCAACAAAAGACCCACAGAGTTGGCCCTTTCGGCAACAACCTGCGAACAGGTTGTAGTCTCACCCGAAACTGCTATGGGGTGCCGCAAAACCAGATTTCTGCAAGCAGAAGAGGGATATTACTATACCTTTAGCTTTCAAACAAATTATAAATGTAAATCACAGAGCTTAACATTTATGTATTTAGCTTCGCAATTAGATAAACAAATAGTGCCTTGGGCAACCCTTTACTGGGAATTCATAGCGAAACTATTATCTAGCAGTGATATTTACTTATCAGATATATAGATTTAATGCATAAAAGAACACAATAGAAACAACACACATAACCATGACACCAGATATAACGTGGTTCACCCCCAGTGTAGGGGTTACATCCAAAGAACTGTGTTTTATTCAACTTTCTACAAAAACCACAGTTCTGATCTGCGCACTCAGCTGCAGATCCCTTCAAGTCCTCAAAGCCACGCACACAGCTGCAGGCCTCTGTGCACACAGCTGCATATTTCCTTAATCACCCAAAACCCTCTGTGCACACAGCTGCAGAGGTCTTCCATGCACACAGCTGGGACTTAACCTTCTCTTACAAAATAACCTTAGCTTCTTATCAATTCATCTTACACAAAAATCCTAACCTGACTTATTTACAAGAGTGCCTATTTATATAGCGCACTAATTACAAAACCATGGGCGTAAACCATGGGCACCCCAAACCCTAAACCCTGGACTTAAACCATGGGTTTATTACAAAAAGAGGACCTTGACTCAACCTCGACACCCCTAAGACTATCTTGAGTCATAACTCTGCTTACACTTGGACAAAAACCACGGAGTTACCAAAATTAGGGACCGTTAAGGTGCGCACCCCAACAAGCCCCTAAGACTCACCAGTGTCCCGTCCCAGGACACTCTGCTGTTCTTCTGATCCACGAACTTTGTTGATGAGGAGAGCGTACTGCTTGTTGAGGCCACGCATAACATTGTCAACCGCTTGCTCCTTTTCGACCAATTCCTGCAATACTGTGGCTGATGCTTCTCTGGACTTCTCCTGCGCGAATGCATCATATTCCTTCAGAACTTTGAGTTGGGTGTCCATAGTAGTACTCAACTAAAAAGCTTCGCTGATAAGCGGCTGCAGATAATTTTCCACTTCTGTTGCTCTTGCCCTGCACGACTCAATTTCCTACTGGAGTTCGTTGCTTCGCTTGACCTTGAGCATTTTCTCCATAGGCGGCAGAGTCTTAATTGCCACTTTTACTTCATCCAACTCTGTCTGTCGCTGCGTGATGGTTTCTTGTAGCTGTCCGATTTCTGGATGTTCTTGCAGTGTAGTCCAGACCTCAACGCTATCTTCTAACAACTTTGCTGCGCTACCCACAATATCTGAAATTTTCACTGCTGATGCCTGAATGTCTGTACGACGCTGTTCTTTGACATTAGGGGGAGTTTCCGGAGGGATACACAGTTGAAGCTCTGCAATCTGAGTCTCATGTGCTGCTTTGAGCGTCTCAATCTCACTGCGAGACTGTTGTGCATAGTCTTTCAGCCTGACTACTCTTTGTTCTGGCTCCTCCACCAGCTGTACGTCGAAGTCGGGAAGACTTTGACATGCCTCATCCAAAACTAGAACTAGTGTAATCCGCTTACGTTCTGCATCCCTCTTTCTTTGTTCCACGGCCTCCAGCTGTGCTGCGAGGCTATCATTTTTCTTCCTGGTATCTTGCAATTGTTCTTGCGAATAGTGGTCTCGGGCCTGGATTTCCTTCGCAATAGCTGACTGGCAGAGATGTAATTCCGTCATGGACATATTGGTATAATAAATTCCCACTACCATGCTCATCTCTGCATGGGATGCTGCATTAGTTATGATGAGGGCAGCACTTGACACTTGGCCCTTGTTTTCTCTAGCAGGTCATTAACTTAGGTCGGGCTGTGCGCTTACTGGGGCACTACTTGCTGAAGCGCCAGTCATCGATTTCTCCGCTAAGTCCTTCAACTCCGAAACATGCTTCGCTACACCGGTGAGGGCCTATAGGTGCATATCTGCAAATTCTGACCATTTCTGGGTGAGATTTTCTGTGGACTTCGACAGAGCCTGAGCAAACTCCTCACTTGTCAGGGCGGCCTCTTCAACAATATTCTTGTCCTTCGATGCCTTTGTTTTCTTTCAGGACTGCGGTTTGTCTACTTCCTCTGCTTCTGGTGTCTTGCGCTTATGCTGCCTATTAGGGTCTGAAGTATTTTTAACCGACTCATCTACTTCTTCTTCGTCGTCTCCATTTCCACCATCTCCTCCATGGTCGCTTTCAGTCTGCTGCAACTTAGTTTGTTCGTCACTGTCTTCGGGTGGGTCTTGCTGCTGCGTGTGACTGGGGCCTGCACCCATATCGGTGACATGAGGAACAGGAATCTTAGTTTTTGTTCCTACGTCTTTTAACCATTCTACTGGCCACTGCTATACTACCGCAAGGATGTCAGCTTTAGTCACTACATATGGCAACTTAAACCATTGATGCTTCTTATCTGTGCAAGCCTAGATAAAAATATAGTGCATATCGGCCCTGAAATTGACTGCACCATCATACTGAGAGAACAACTCATTACTGAGCCATGGGGTTTTTATAATCTCATATGAGATACTCATCATATAAAAGGCAAATACATATTTTGTCATCTGTTGGTGGGTTTTATCCTGTGAAACCCACAGCGATGCGTACCTGGCTACACTAGGCATGTGCACTGGTACAATAGCAAACTGTGTTTCAGTAGGTTCTTGCCAGCCTACCAGCATGATGAGGAAAATCAACCATGAGTAGTGGAAGGGCCGACCCTTCTCCTACGCATCGTGAGCGTCTTCAAGGAATTCCTTCGCAAGATACGCTGCCCAGTTGTAGCTGTAGCCTTTGGCGCAGTTGATAGCAATTTTGATGACCGGGGCACGCACTTCAGTTGATCTGCATTTCCGCATAATTTTGCATGCTAAGAGCTCAGCTGTGAAGCGAATGTTCTGCTCTTGAATTGTAGAAGTGTGATACCCACATTTCCCCTTCGTCAAGCCAAAGCACTCCTTCATGCTTTGTGCGAGCTTCGTATCTTCGTGCTTTGAGGGAAATTATGTCCCCGGATCAGGCCCTGCCATTGGTAAGGCGGTGATCCTATGAATGAGCTCACCATTAATAAAATTTTCTTGTCGCCGATCCATAGGTAGCCGTCATGGACTAACGACAGCAGCTGCTTGACCACGATGGTGACTTGTGTGCTGCGGCCAAAATGGGAAACATCAAGCATCTTGAGCAGACCAGCTCGATCCATGACAGCAGCTCATTGTTTTACTTCTAGCACTGTCGCACTAGTCTTTGGATATTTAACAAAGTGTAAGTATTGGGCAGGTGCGAACTATGGAAACCTCCCAAGATCATTCATGTTGTGGTCGGCATACTTAAGCTGGTCTATTCTCCCTGTCATCGTTCCGACTAGCTGCACACCCGGTGGTAGCGAAGGGGTGCATACAGTGAACTTAGTGCTTCGCTGAGGTGGTTTAACTCCTGGTCAAATAGGCTGAAGATATGGTGGTCGCTGCGGGGCAATGTCCTCATCCCCTTCAAGTGGGATCTCTGCTGAGCCAGGTGGATTCATCCCAGGATCCTCCGATGTTTTCCCTGATGGCTTATGTCTGTCTTAGTTCCATTTAGAACGAACTTCAGGCTTAAACTGTTTCCTGGAAGATCATGTCTACATTGGCGGGGTCGGTGCTGGTAGAGTCTCTTCACAGACTGCAGGCTCAGGTGGGGGGGCGAAAATGTGCTGCAGACCCGTCTGTTAAAATTCTCTCAATAGGTCCTGGAGTTCACGCTCAGCTGACATGGGTTCAATTGTGAAACTCAAGGAAATGCGGAATGCGATTTCCCCGTACCTAGATGTATTCATATACAATCCATCGACCAAATCTACCATAAATGTGTATTGAAGGTGGCAAATCTGGCAGAGATTCTATTTACACAGCGCTAGGTTTCGGTGGATATCAATAGGATAGGCAATTAAGGCAATTAAAGTACTGGCATCGCCAAATCGGCATTGTTCCAACAGTCGGCTTTTGGGCTGTAGCGTAACCAGATCTGCAGCTGCGTCACAATAAGGACCGTTGACACCATATTGACCTTCGGTACATCCTGACAAATTCTGCAACCCAGCTGTGAGCTTCAATCTTGCAGGTTGGTACTTAGTTATTTCTGTGTCACCAAACATATCAGCATGCCGAAACCCGAGCACCGTATACTAGTTCACTGCTACAGCTGCCTGGATATGGACAATCCTATGTGCCCGTCGAGGTACATGTTTCCATACTTCGTAACGGGGCTCCAAGTGTTCCTGCAGTCCACTCTGCCCATCGAACCTACTGTGCACCTCCTGGAGCTGATCCACGCATCTTAAGCAAAGAGATTTCTGACAAGATTCCCAACTAGGAATGTACTTCATATGGTTATCCCTCCATCTTGCTGCGATGGCAGGGAATGCTAAATCTAGAGTCTCCCGTGTTTGTGAAGCTGGCATCTATTCTGGGAATGTCGCACTAAACTCTATTGGGTCTGTCGAACCATCAAAAATGGGTAAGGCTCTTGTAAGCCATCTAAGAGACTTGGTAATTCGGGCACATCTGTGTCCATGGAGCTCATACAATCGATTCTGCCAATTCTCTAAACCATCATCTGAGTCCGTCATATAGGAGCTGTCACACTGCCAATCCATAATACCTTCGACACTGGGGTCAACATAATCTTCTTCCTTCGCTGTAATGTTATAGATGTGCTCCAGAATATCCTGATCTTCATCTCTAAGTGATTCTGTGTATCTTTCTCCTTGTGAGGGATCCAGTGGTAGGATGACTCGCAACTCTTTACCTTCAAAAGTCATTTGTTTCTTCTTAAGGTTAATAACTGCAGCATTCACCATTACCCATTCAATTCCTAACAAGGCTGGATAGGGATTGCTTTCGTCAATGATCTTAATAACTTCGAAGTCTGCTACAGTACAGACGCCATCAATATCTACTGGAACATTAGGGAATCATCCTAGGGGCACAATCTTCTGCTGATTGGCTAATCTCAACTGTATAGGGGACCAGGCGAGGGTAGGTTGTCCCATTTGTTCCCAAGTTTGCTTGGTTAAGACATTTACCTCTGATCCTAGGTCCAAGATAACATCAGTCATATCATACTCTCCTATCTGGGCATTCAATCTCATTTCCCTACCAGTTCTTCAGACACGATTAACAGTTTTCTCCTTATCAACTCTTCTCTGAGGTTCACAGAAAGAAAGAACTTTTTGCAACTCCTTTAAAGCATTCTGATTCCTTAAGAGTTTCATACAGCTCTCTAAAAAGGAGGACAGTGTACTTACTTCACCCGTCGAAGCTTCTTGCGGCTGCGACTGCTGCTGATGTGGCTGCGCAGGTGCTACTGCTGTGGTAGAATCCCCAAAATCTTGCTGGGTTTCCATGAATGTCTCCTTTCCTCTTTCAATCTCAGAGGCAGGGACTTTCACGGGGGCTTGACGAACGCAAACCTATTTCTCAGCAGGCTGTGTATGCGTCATAGCTCCACTTCTGGTAACAACATTAATGGCGGGGGAAATTCTTTGGTCGACTGAAAGCATCTAAAGATTCTGAGTAGGGGCACTATTTCTTTCTTGAATCTTAGCTATCAACTACAAGCACTGCTCGATCACATGGTCTACTACGTGGAAATACCGACATGTCGTAGTGGGGTTCCGACAGTCACGAGCCAGATGTCCGACCTGGTTACAGTTATAACACACCACCTGCCCGTGTCCTCTGCCAGCCATACCACCACGACCGCGGCCTCCAAATCCACCTCTACCTGATGCACCACCACAGTATCCATAGCCGTCAATACTCGGTCCCTCATTTTGTACCCGATAGGCATCGTAGGTGCATTCTCTCATGAGGTCATAACTGTGACACTCATCTTCATTATGTCCTACAGACTTACAAAATTTGCAGTAAGGGTTCTTCAGGACTTGCACATACCTCTGTAGCAGATAGAAATTCTCAGGTCGATGCTGGCCAGTTGTCCGACAGATCTCACAATATAGAACAGTAGGGTTGAACGGGTTTGGCGCACCAGTATGCAGGTAATTCCTTACCACAGGGCACTATTCCTTGTTGTGACTTTCTGTCCAACATTGTGTGCACCAAACCTCTTCGCGACCAGTTTTTCCTTTCTTCATATCGCGAAGCTCCAAAGCCATCGCTACCGACTGTGCTTGGATTTGAGCAATACCAGAGTTGTCTTCGACAGGAGCGGTTTCAAGCTTCATCGCTATTTCCAGAGCCTCTTGCTAGTCAGCAATATTCTGCTGCATGAGTGGAGTTCTGATATGCGGTAGAAACGCTGCAATAAACCATTCTTTGTGCTGCGCAGGTCCAATGGGGAAAATGACTTGGTCTAGTAGAACTTTGAATCTTTGATCAAAGTCCCACACTGATTCTCCACGCCTCTGCTGAATCTCTTTCAACTCCGTGATACACTGCGATTCTGATTTCGGCTTCTTAAATTCCTTTATCATTACTGCTTTTATATCAGGCAATGCATGGTTCTGAGTGCTGGAGAAATTTATGAACCACATCAGAGCACGGTCTCGGAAAGAAGTAACCATCTGCGCTCTTTTTGTATCTTGATTCGTAATAGACTTAGCAGTCCACACTGCTTCACATAAAAACCAGAACTGTTCTGGATCCTCTGATCCAGTTCCTTTGAAAACAGGGAGCTTAATATCATCATGCATGTGGGCCATAGTGGATCTAGGGGGGTTGGAGGGGGACTAGAAATAGGTAGGGGGGAACTTACTGGGGTAGACTGACCTGCGACAGGAATACTCGGGCTAGGGTTACTTTCAAACTGCGACGGGTTCTCGGGGATAATAGGTCTTCGCTGCGGGGTTACGGGAGGGTTTCCAACAGAAGGGGTTTCCTCGGGTTCTGAATCGGTAGGATTTACAGGGGAATACTCGGTAGGCTGACCCTGGGAATAGAATCCAAAATCTCACTTGTACCTTTTTCCACTTCGCAGCAAACCACTTTGCTCATCAAAGGTGTTGTCACTTGCAAACATAGGTTAGTAATACAAAATCTAACAGTCTGATTCAATGAGCAGTATACCTTTTTCAACTAATAGCATTTTAATTCTCAAACTAAATGAATGCAAAAACTTACCCTTGGGTCCTTTGAAAAACTACCGCTCGGCTTCACTAAAGGATGTACTTGTGTCTATGGCGAACTCCATCACAAAGGCTTCAAGGGTTTGCGTTGTCCAGAAATCAACAGCACGGGATATCTTGTTGTTCACCCTTTTCAGTATATTAATTCTTGTGAGGGTCCAAGCAGGAAACTGACATTCTTGAAAGTTCGTCCTTCTCTCTGTTAACCTGGATAACCACTGGTGCAACTCTATGTGGATACTACTAAAGAAAATTTCATAAACATCACCAAAAATATACCTTTGTAAAAATTCATTTGCACTACGACACAGAACTTTGTTTTCTTGCTCAGCGAAGTTCAGATAAGTCTCGTCAAGCCAATCACCGATTTCCTTCACAGAGGGTCTCCAGAACATAGCCCTTGAGGTACGACGTAAACCCCTCTTGAGAAGATACTGAGTTCAACCGGAAACGGAACCAATTTGTTGGGCTATAGGGCAGACCCAAGTTTTATACCTTTAACTTCGCACAAACAAAAGACCCATAGAGGTGTCCCTTTCGGAAACAACCTGCGAACAGATTGCAGTCTCACCCGAAACTGCTATGGGGTGCCGTAGAACTTGATTTCTGCAAGCAGAAGAGGGATATTACTATACCTTTAGCTTTCAAACAAATTATAAATGTAAATCACAGAGCTTAACATCTATGTATTTAGCTTCGCAATTAGATAAACAAACAGTGCCTTGCGCAACCCTTTACTGGGAATTCACAGTGAAACTATTATCTAGCAGTGATATTTACTTATCAGATATATAGATTTAATGCATAAAAGAACACAATAGAAACAACACATAGAACCACGACACCAGATATAACGTGGTTCACCCCCAGTGTAGGGGTTACATCCACAGAATTGCGTTTTATTCAACTTTCTACAAAAACCACAGTTCTGATCTGCGCACTCAGCTGCAGATCCCTTCAAGTCCTCAAAGCCACGTACACAGCTGCAGGCCTCTACGCACACAGCTGCAGATTTCCTTAATCACCCAAAACCCTCTACGTACACAGCTGCAAAGGTCGTCCACGCACACAGCTGGGACTTAACCTTCTCTTACAAAATGACCTTAGCTTCGCATCAATTCATCTTACACAAAAAACCTAACCTGACTTATTTACAAGAGTGCCTATTTATACAGCGCACTAATTACAAAACCATGGGCTTAAACCATGGGCACCCCGAACCCTAAACCCTGGACTTAAACCATGGGTTTATTACAAAAAGAGGACCTTGACTCAACCCCGACACCCCTAAGACTATCTTGAGTCATAACTCCGCTTACACTTGGACAAAAACCGTGGAGTTACCAAAATTAGGGACCGTTAAGGTGCACGCCCCAATAGCAGCCACACCTAAACACAGGCTGTTCATCATAATCTGAATCAGAAGGCAGGTCTGATGGATAAAATCAAAGAGAATATTCTAGGAGGCCAGATTCATACCCAGACTGGTCATACCGGTCAGACTGCTCATTCTAATCTAACTCAGAATCTGGGGCTAGTGGATAAATTCAAAGGGATGCTTCCAGGAAGCCATGTTCAAACTAGTTATTCCTGTTCAACTCAAAATCTTGGGTTGGTGAATAAAATCAAAGAGAAGATTCCCAAACTCCAAAACAAGTAAGTAATGAGGAAAGGCGAAGGGAAAGAGGAAGAGAAAAAGCATGAGCACTGAGCAATAATGAGGCTTTGGCCATCATAGTGTCATTTTTCCCTTCAGAATTGGCTGATAATAAGCATCATGCAATTTGAATAGTGTGTGTTAGAATACACAAGTATGATATGAATCTCACACAATTCACATGACATGTGTTGTATAGTATTTGCAGTTGTTTTGTTTAGTTGCTCAGGAGATTTACAGTTGTGTTCAGTTGTATGTGGCCATTTGATTTGTTTTAATATTTATAAAAAGTTGAATATTTTTGACCTGCTTTGTATATTGATGGAGTTTTATCTATTAAGAAACATGTGACAAAACAACATGAGGATGTTTATTCCCTGTGTTCATTGTTTATACTCTTGCATGCTTACTTACTTGGTTGGTTTCTTGTACTGAAAGTGGTGGCATTTTACATGTTTTTGCAGAATGTAATAAGTTTTGATCAACAAATACAATATCTGAGGGAATACCAGTCACAATTATGAGTTATCGTAGGACCGCAAGAAGCTTCCAAAATTATTAGCGAGTCCCTGTATTACATTGGTACGAGAAATGCTTATTTTGGCAATAGTTATTTTAATTTCAACCCTTGAAACCTTCGATTTAACCATGCATCTCAGTTTACTGTCTCCGAGTATGTATATTATCTCATTAGTCTTGGTTCTAAATATATACAGGTTACAACCTTACTTCAGTTATTCTTCTCTCATTTTGAGATTCATATTCATGGTGTAACAAACATAAAATAAGATAAAAATTAAATAATTAAGGTTAACTAAGTTAGGTTATGAAATGAGGTGTCTCCTCATTTCAAATGCCCAAGCCATATTTAAGGCAGGGCCACCATTGTAACATATCATCCATTATCTTATCTATACAACCATTAATATACATTTGCCCTATGGCTTGTCCGATATTCCAGATATTTTGGTGATTTTTGCGTAAGCGAATAAATATTCGCTTCAGAGGTACTGAAGCGAATATTTATTCACTTACGCAAAAATCACCAAAATATCTGGAATATCGGACAAGCCATAGGGCAAATGTATATTAATGGTTGTATAGATAAGATAATGGATGATATGTTACAATGGTGGCCCTGCCTTAAATATGGCTTGGGCATTTGAAATTAGGAGACACCTCATTTCATAACCTAACTTAGTTAACCTTAATTATTTAATTATTATCTTATTTTATGTTTGTTACATTGCCTTCCCCTTAAGGGAATCTTTGTCCTAAAAGATGTATTTGACATTAATGTCTAATTTATTTCAATCTGTCATTTCGAAATTCTTTCCATTTTGTATTTGCGACATTTGAAGAGATGAGCCGATACGAATTACGGATTCCCCAGGAAAAGTGTCGCATCGTATCTGCTGTGGTCCATCCCAGATCTATTTTTATCGGAGCTCTGAGATATTTTTGTGGAACGACCTGTCTCGATTGTTGCTTAGTATGTCGATATTTCCGCATATCCACATAAGTCTTCTGTGAATATTCATTTTGACCCTGTCATTGGTCAAACTGACGATTATAATTAGGATGTCTGTAAGGTATAGGTTTCGTTTGTTCTTCTTTCCTTTGGACTGTGACGGTAACTGTTTTCACTTCTTCGATTTTGGATGCATTTTGGTTACGATTCTGAAACTTTTCGATTCCTTCCTCTTGCAACTTTTCTTTAATTTCTAGCTCCTTGATTTGGTTATGTGGTTCCTGATTACTATTATTTACACACTGGTTTTCTTCTTGCTTTTCTAGTGATTTTCCTTCGCGGTCGTCACCGGATTGTTCCCTATTGCTGTTGTTTTTCAATTTTTTGATTTTTGTAATGAGGGTTTTGTTGTGATTTCTTAATCTGAAAATTTCTTCAGAATTGTTGGATATTATTTTATTACTCTTTGCGATCTCTAGCTTGTGTTCTTTTTTAGAGTCGCTATTTTGTTGTTGAAGAACTTTTATCTGTTGTCGACACTGGTCGACCACTGATTCTTGATCTGTTAATTTCTGTCGTATGTGCGTCAGTTCTTCATCCTTGTTGTTAATGATTTTGTTCAAGCGGATTGTTTCTACTTCGTAATCACTTATTTCTTTCTTTATATCTTGATTTGTTAGTCTCTGATTGAAATCACTTTCATCTTTTAATTTCTTAATTTGGGCATACAATTTTTCTATATGATTGTTCTGGTCAGATATTAATTGTTCCTTGCGCTCTTTTTCCATATGATTTAATTTAATCAATATTTCCGATTTCGTATTTGTGTGTTGTAATTCTTCATTCTCTCTTCGATAACGCTTTAATTTGGCTTCTAATTTCTCTATTTGTGCTTGCAGATCCAATTCCATGGTCTCTGACTTCTTTAATGATAGATGGCTATCGATTTCTTGACGAGTCTTCCTTTAACGTTTTGACTCTTTGTCGACTACTGATCTTCCTTGAT
>LPNX010030199.1:0-15087 GCA_001517045.1 Pseudotsuga menziesii | reverse complement strand
ATATAACGTTCTTCATTGTTATAATAATGTTAGAATGTCTCCAGTTCCCTTGATTAACTTGTAGCGGGAGTAGCCTCATTGTGGTGAGGGTTTTCTATCCCTCATGGATGTATTTATGGTTCATTTATTTTTACGAGTCGTAGTCGCTCTTAGGTATTCAAGGTGGGAGGGGGATCTTACATCCTTTCCCCCTAGAATTAACACCATCCTCAGTGTTACTTGTTCATCATCCCTAGCCTTGCTGGCCCCCTTTTCTTATTTCCACCTTCTGGTGAGCGAAAACCAATTATGCTTCTTAATCTCTTTTCCGCCCGACCTATGTCAGAGCTTACATACTTTAAATTTTATAGGAATGAGGACTGCGTTATGTTCCAAACTTGAAACACTACTTTAGATCTGCATCCTATCAACATCAATGTAAAACCAATAATTCAACATAATTTAGTTTTCATCATTCCTTCACATTTACAAATTAAGACATGTAACCGTTCAGTAACTTGGAAAGCTGCTAACACAACTTTCATTTTTTCGTTATCCTTTGGACTCTCCCTGGAGTTAAATTTTTGGGTGGACTTACATCTATTTCTGAGGTTACTCTCCCTTTTGACCACCGGTCAAAAGTTTTCTCCTCAGCGACATCAGACAACATCCTGTCTTCCAGATGTCCAGTTTTGCCTAGGTCTTTTCTTTCCACACCATGCGCCTAACACCAATGTGCTCATGCGGCAATCGCTTTCCTAACACCATTGTGCTCCTGTGGCATACATTTCTAACACCGATGTGTTCACGCGGCAATCACTTTCCTAAAACCATGGTGCTCCCGCAACAAACAATTTTTCTTTAGTATAGATTTCACCTTGCTAATCACAATGCACACTCCTTGGTGCTTCGCATGACTTCTACCGTCATTGTCCCGACTTGTGAGTCGGCTAAGCGGTTAGTCAAACATCTGTCAATAACTCAAAATTTTTTATTAACTAATCATAAGTTGCAGCGGATTAATCATCACTTAGGAGTCATATAACCTTGTAAATTGTCCAGGAAATTAATCCTTACACATTTCTTAGCAAGTTGAGCACAACTTATTTATGCAGGCAGATTTTTATATACCGTAGTGCACCTCAATTGCAACACTCGTCATCATCATCGGGAAGCCTGCAATGTCAGTATAAAACCACATAATTCACAGTTAAATCCTTGGTTGATAAAATATTGAAATTCGACAATCAACATTCCTTAACCTTATTATTTAAGGTAGCAGATACTTTTCTACCAGTCAACCCCGACTGATAGTGTTCTTGGCATATCCTGCAGTGTAAGTGTATAATGTTATGCAACATTCATCCACTCAAATAACTTTATACATCTTTACCCATCTATTTTTTGGATAATTACAGTGAAGAAACATTCCATCTTTACACCACATTTATGTGTGGCAACTAGGGACATAGGCATTCTGCTAACATTAGTAATTCCAAGTGAGCTGCTTACCACCATTTCACACCTTAACCAATTATGTTAGGTCTGATGACGTTCTTGTTCATCCAGTACAAGCCTCTATATTTAGTGCAATACAACGAGAAGCATTACAAGACACTTTTACCGTTTACTTTGCCTTACTAATCATGTCATCAATGAAGCAACCATTGGCAAATCGTTTGCTTTGATTTTCATAGGCTCAGTTCGAAAATGGTTTGAAACTTTGCCAGCTCAACATTCTTTACAACATTTTTGAGGTGAGTTTATTTATGCTTTTCACGATCGTGATTATGATAAACTATTTGTAGAATTATTACATCTTAAAAAAGAATTCGATGAATCATATCAGGACTATGCAAACAGATTTTTTAATGTTTGTTACAGATTTCCTTTGAAACTTGTCACTTCTATTTTTGAATTGTTCCATTAGGTTATGTGTTTTTCAAATGCATTAGATCAATCAGATAAAAATCAATTTTCTTGACATAACGATATTCTGATTGATTCTAATCAAAGTTCAGAAGTCATAGATGAGCAATAATATCCAACTTTTTTCTCCTCATTTAATCAGAAGGAATACAATGTATTAGAGAATGTTATTGTCCCTTTTGATAATGCTAATTTGTCTTTTCTTAATGAGAATAAAACATTAATACTAAAAGAGGAAATTTGTTCATTAAATCAAGATCTTCTAACTATTTTAGAAGAGAAAGAGACCAAATTTGAAATCTATATTGGAAAAACTTCTCCTACATTAATTCAACATGACCAAGATATTCTTCTAAGGGGTTCTATTCCTGAATCTCATTTTTCTGATGGGCCTTGTGTTTCATTTAAAACATTACTTATTTCCAATGAACAAGATAATCTATCAAGTTCATATTTTTTAGTAAAGGATATTGATCTGATTTTAGGAGAAGAAGTTAATGAAAATTTGAAATCAAATGCAAATACTCAAATAGAAGAAAACTTGTCTTTCAAAGAAATTTCATTATCAACAAATAATTTTACTTTTCTTTCTTAGTCCACCTATTTTTCATTATACCCTAATTTATTTAATAATTGTTCTTCTTAGGATAATCTTTCACATCTATTAGAAATTCATCCCGATGCACAAAATTTTCATGGGTTTCTAGATGATAAATTATGTTTTAAGGATGAAGGGAAAAAGCATTATTCTTATGAATCTTTTGGTAAATACAAAGATGATAATCATATACGTTTAGAAACACCTCTTATTGATTCATCACTTCTCACAATTAATGAATGGTTTCCTTGTTTGAATAATGAGTTAGTTGAAACTGAATTTTTCATTAAAACTAGTCATGATTCCCATTCATTTGATGACGACGTGTCTAACAGAATATGGGATGATACCTCATTTGATTCGAGACACTCACTTCAGTTTCAACCAACAATTATTAGAGATCCTCATTCTTCCTGTATTATTTCTCAATCGGGACACTCTACTGATAGTGATCACTCATTTATAAATGTACATGTTTATATTTTCCATGATAGAGTTACAGATGGGCTTGAGGCTTCTTACCTCAAGAAGTTTCCATTCAATGGTAAGGATTTATTTTCTGTATATACAAGTAAAAAATTTAGTGGTAAGCACGATGCATCTAATTTTCTATTATTAACATATCATTTTCTTTTAATAATTGAAAGTGTTGTTTTTCTTACAGGAATGAAAATGCTTCGATGGCTTCATTGGCTATTTCACTTTACTTAATTTTCATTACAATTGGTTTCTCTTGTACATATTTCGGCTTAGGTTTAGATTAGTTTTCTTCATTTTTATTCTTTCTTGTTTTGTTTTAAAAAAAATGGAGTTATGAAGATGATGCCAATTCCAAGCTCGAGAGATGACACTTATCAATACATTCAAGGATGTGTTCTTTACCCTTTATCCTCTTGCTTATAATTATATTTGTTTAAAATTTTCCTTTTAAGTCATATATATTTTACATTTTTGACTTGATTGGTAAAATGTTTTATACATTTTTATTATCATATGCAAGAACTTTTAGGAAATCCACGAATGTTGTTGCACATCAATCTTTTGAGTTGTAACTGTATATGTAATTAAGATTAATTTTAAATTTGTTTATGTTTGGTTTGTTTTTGCTTATCAATAAGAGAGCCTAACTAATTAAATAACTTGCTTATTTTTAACAAATCCTTATGTCACAAATTATAATTTAAAGAAGAAAGAGAGACATATTTTTCATATTGTAGAAATTGATTCTCTCTTTTCATTTCATTTGTGATATAGCTATTTCATTTTTCTCCATGTAAGATGTTAATTTATTCATGCTAAGTTTTCATTTTTGCATTTGCATATATCCATTTTAGATTTATTTATTTTATTGGTTTTATTTTTCAAGTTTCTTATGATTTTATTTTTCAGTTTGATTACAGTTTGAAAGGGGGTTATTGTAAATAAATAAAATTTGAGTCTTAATTGCAGTTGTTCATTCATATTGATTAGTTGTAATGAATTTTAGTCTTTCAAAATTCGCTTAGACTAGTCAGATCTTCTCAAATATGATAGGGACCTACACTAAACTCGTAAATATGAGTATTTATGAGTAGGATTTATCCTCACGCATATGTTTCTTTATAGTTAAGATAACTGATGGATTTCCTTTTCAAAACTTTGTACTGGGAAAAATCTTTATTAGTCTACATTATTAGTCATCCTTAAAAATTTATTTATCATCTCACATTTTTCTAGGTCTCCTCCATGAATAAGTCTTTGTAATAAGTTGGATTTTGATTGGAGAATAGGAGGTCTCATCACAAGCTGGTCTACTTATGATCATCAGCTTTATCATAGGTAACATCATTTCTGATCACCAAGGTGATGTCTCTTGATCATAAGATCAAGCGACAGGAGGTCTCATCACGAGCGAGCCTGTATATTTCTCGTAAAAATCGTGAATGATGCTGTCAATATCTGGTTACCAGGCTTGGATAGTTTTCTTCAGTTAAAGTCTAATGGAAAATCAATAAATATTTCTTATAATTGGAGTGGATTTTGGACACTTTTCAAGGAATTAAATAGATGGATCTTTATACTGATGATGTAGATTACCTTTATGCTGAGTAATTTGTTTTGATAGGGCAATTTTCAGTTTATTTATGACAAAAATATTTATCAATAGAAACGAGGGTGGTTCTGAAAATATTCACATGTGTGAACTAGCTGCTGGTTCTTATTAGATTAAGGATTTTTTATTTGTCTTAAGAAAATTTTAATATTGTGTTTTTTGCAGCTTTTGAGATGAATGAGCAAAGATAACTGGTTCACCTAGGTATGTTTCCATTTGTTGGCACCCCAACAAATCCCCTTAATTTTTCAATAAATAAAGTGGCTCCTATTAGAATTTTGTAAATATTTAGCCTTTGGTTTTCTATTATTCTTGCTTGATTGACAATTTCCTTTTGATACTTGGCTTTCTCTACTACTTGATCTTTGGCTTGATTTTCATTTTACAAGGTTTTGGTGATTCCGCTTATCTTAGTCATTTCAATCTTTCGACCTATTTCTTTCTAGTTAAAACTTGGGTATCTTTAATTCATCTTACCTAAGTTGACTCCATAATTCAATTTGAAAAGAATAGATCAATTTGGTTTTCTTCAATCTTATGGAAGACTAGTCTTCTCTTTATCAATGATTAGCATTGTCTTTATCTTCAAAGCATATAGTTTAATTATCCAACGAAATTGAATCTCCTTAATGTGAAACAATACATCAAATGATTTTAGGTTTTGGTAATAAAATAAATTTTAAAGGTCAAATCTTACATGATTTAGCAAATAATCTATCACTAAACATAGATTATGTTAAATTATTAAAAACATATTTTCAAGAGCTTCATTACTTTGACATTTTTTACTATAATTTTTAAAATCATTATATATATACATGAAGTTCTTTCTAACATGACTTAAATTATTTAAATTTCTCACAATTAACATTTTTTTTAACATTATATGTATTCACATCTCTTTTAACTTGTTTCGATTTCTCAAAATTACATATTTTTTATAAAGATTTCCTTGATAACATTATGAAGTCATGTCACTTTAACTTATGAAGAGCCTCATGGAGCCTTATCATTGTTTTGTTATATTTTATTGAAGGCCCCTTTTTATTTTTTTATAAATAATATGACTTCAATATTTATGATTTTAAAATTATCTATTTTAGATTTCTTTAGAGTTATATCATGACGGATTTCTTGGAGATAATTTTTTTTTGCGTCGACCTAGAAATAAATGGTTAAATTGATGTATTTGGTATCAATCCATTGTTGTCTACGTGGAGTTTCCTCAAGCTAATAACTCACCTAACCATGGAATAAAGCATCCAGTAAGAAGTAAAGCTTCTACGCTAAAGTATGAGGTAAGATTGTTATGTCATTGGCAGCTTACATGCTTGTTAGTAAATCATAATATACTTTGAGTTATTATAAATACAGTTCAAAGAATACACATTCTACACGATCGTAGAGATATCAAAACTAACAGGAATTATAAGTAGTGACTCCACCAACCCAAAATCTCATCAAGAAAAGGATCACGCTCAAAGGTTATGTCTAGCTCACTCAATTGCTTCAACTGTTATCATCAAGCGATGCCAGCTTGTGTTGGAAGTTCAATGGTCTCGTCGCTCTATCAATCTTTACCCAAAATTCTCCTATGATTGTTGGGAAGGAATGCACTAGCCAACAACTTAATCGTAAGGAATACCACATTGAAGAGATCCTTCTAGGAGATCACGAAAAAATTGTTGAGATTCAAGGGTTGCATGCATTACTAACACCAAAAAAAAGGGAGATCTACTAATAATGCTTACTTCACACCTTAAAGAAATGGTTAACAAACTGCCAGTTAAAGTTTTGATATAACATCTAATTAAAGTTTTTTATGTAATATAAGTTATGAGGTAGCTTTTCAAAACGCAGATCGTTGGCTAGAAATAAAAGGACTCGAGTTACCGAACCAAGGGGAAAATGCTAGATGCAATTGATGACTTTCAAATCATGTGGATAAACCTCAATATTGTTGCATCATCAATCATTTTATCTGTGCTCATATATTTATTCAGTCTATCCATAAAATATTATCATAGTCTTACATTTACTCAATTTAAAATTACAATAAAATATTATTGTTAATTGGATAGAATAATATTATGTTTTCACCCTTGTGTAGGTTAAGATGATACTTGAAGCATAGAAAAATTAGTATTTAGATGGTGATGTAGATGCGGGGAAATCAAGCATGTGTTAATCAGGTGCATCATAAGGCAGTTTAAAATTCCAAAATTTTAATCCCTCGAGCTAATGATAAGAAAGCACACCGAATAGGATAAGGAGAAAAGGATGAAATATCGGTTGATGAATTCAATAGACAGAATTGAAATGCAAGAATCAAGGATTTGACTACTCAACTCATTAGAAGAATTGATTGTTGCAATCATTGTGAAAGAGACTGTCATTAATCTCCATCGCCTATATAAGAAGAGGGTATTGACTAGTCGAGGAGGCGGAGGTCTCAACAGAAGAAAGACACTGTGTTTTTCTTTATTTTATTTTCTATTGTAATGTTATTGTTTGAAAAAGGAAGATGAGACGCTGCCAGGAGGAGGACGTTTCAGGAATTTTGTAAATTATTTTCAGAGATATGTTTTGCTTCTCCTTTATAAATAGATACCTGTATGGAATGAGATATAGGGAGTTAATTTTAATTCTGGTTACTGTTCTACAATAGAAGCACTATTACGATCTTGGTTAATGGAAATTCATGGATTTTCATTCTGAATTTATTAAACTCCTTTTTTATAATAGTCATACTTACTTGTTATATATTTGTGCATATGTACTTTGTTATGATGTGCAAATGAATGTCTTGAGCAAATGTTATTTTCAGAATTCATTTAAATAATTACATGGTGTTTTTATGATCAATTTTATTGTTGTTTAATTAACTGTGTAATTAAATATTAATGTTATTTAAATCGAATGATTAACTTTGTATTGTCATTCTATTTAAATATATTCATTTTGAATTCTGTTTTGAGGATAGAATAGGTATAGAGTTAGTTTTCTAAATTAGGTTTAGTTTATTTGAGAGTGAAAGATATAATTTAGTTTTTCTTAAAACCTATAATAGCTGTTAAGTCTGTATGTTTTCCAACTATTGAAATTTTTCATGTTAGTTTGATTACATCTTTAAGACCTTTATTTCATTTTAAGAATTTATTTTACTAAATTGTGAGACTCTCTTTTGAGAGAAAACTCATAAGGAAGCAAGGCCGTTGTTACTGCGAGATTTAGTTATCCCAAACACAGCTAGGGCTGTTTTAAGCACTTTGTGTGGACTATTTCTCCTTGTTGGCCTCATGACAGAAAATCCAGCCAGCATGACCCTAGTGTTAGATCTATGGAAAATTCAAAATCTCACTTTGGTGGTATTCCCGATATTTCCTCGGGAAATAAATATTTGAACTCTATGAGAAGAAGAATGTCCTCAATTTTCTATTCTCTCTTAGGTTCTACATCCTGGATGTTAACTGCAAAAATTTTGCAGTCCTTCCTAATAGATTTCATAACTTGTAAGGTGGATATTTGTCGAATGGAAACCTTATTGGGTATGACTTAAATCTTTGTTTGATTCCCTTGGTTGTTCGTGCACAGGATTGACTTGTTTAGACAATCAATCATGACATGGTGTTGTTCCAATGAGTCATACAATCCATAGAGTAAGATATTTAGATATACCTTAGCTAGATAATCGATCATGTCTATCTCGCAGTATTTTACTAGATCTGAAACCTTTGTTTTTGTACTAGTGGCTAGTTGTACCAACCATGGTTTCTCATGTTTCACTTTGTTTATCTTACACGTGTCAATAATATTGGGGGAAACATTACTTTGACAAGCACCAGGATCAATTAAAATTTAAATAGAAGTGTTTGAAACCTTACCTTTTATTTCGACCATAGTGGAATGATGGTCTTCTTATTGATCGTCAAGTGCTGCATAGATCCTAGGTGTACTAACCATGTCTTTTATTGATGGGTCTTCTTGTAAGTTAAGTAGGACTCCATTAGTCTTGTTTGGACAATATCTGGGATAATGGAGCCCTTGGAATTTCCAACAACTAACCTGCACCAGGGCATCCTTGGATCCTTTGTTTGTTGTTAGTGTATTGGTATTTGGTGTGGAAACATTTGGTTGTGCACTTGTCTTGTTGAAATTTTCGTTAGATGAAAAAACTATTATTATGTTTTATGTATGGTTATGGTTTAAAACCAGGTTTTCAATTGTCGAAGGAGTTCCTAGACCTATCTCAAATTTTGTTTATATTTTCCTGCCTCAGTCGTCCATGTTCATAACAAAGTATAGCTTTGTGTAAGGTAGTGTCTATGTTTTTGGGCATGTCAAACTCAATTTCCTATCGAAAATTTGGAGGAAGACATCGCGAAAAATGTTGTATCTTGACATTTTTGTCCTTTATGCAAGGTACGTAATGTAGCAGATCCAAAAATCTGTTGATAAAGGAATCCATGGTCATGGATCCCATATTTAACTCATGAAATTCTTTCACTTTCCTCTTAATGAATATTTCATACATGTACTTTTCCTAGAAGATTCTATAGAAATTAATCCATATGATTTCTTTCACTTCATCCTTTTTAGTATGCTTCACGTATCTCCACCATCTAGTTGCTTTTCCATTTAAGTTATAAATGGTCAATTGGGTTTAATCTGATTCGAGTAGTTATGTACTCGGAAGTATTTATTCATACCCAGGAGCTATTCTTCAGCCTTATCCTTGGTATCCATATCTCCTTCATAGGTTGGATCTTTGATCTTTCAAAATTATCTTTGAATGCTATCATCATTTTTCTTCATTTTTCTGCAAGGAGAGGGTGAACCATCACTAGAAGGACTGTGATATTCTCCTTCTGAGATATCAGCGGTGTGTTCTTCTCTTCCCTCTTCCTTTGGATTGTTGTTCCTTCTTTTATGGTGATAATTTTCCTTGTATTTGTTTGTTGAATGGTTAGGTTGTCCATGAGGGTTTACTCTGTCAAGTTCTGAAGTAAAGCTTCATTTATTGCTTTCTGCTCTTTTATCTCATCCATGTTATCACATTTAAACCTCTGTAGCTCTGCTTGTAGACTCTATATAGTCTGAATTAGATTAGAACTCAATTCCACCACAAGTTATTCTTCTCAAGTTTGGGAATTTAGGTTTCCTTATCAATTGTTGTCCTTTCCTATGTCCATGATTTGGACTATTTTTTAAATCTACAATTTAAACATTTAATAACAAATAATCTTCTATTATTTCACAAGATCAAAAATAAATTTTTGAAATGTTTATTTTTGCAACGATGTTCAGTAGCACCCATAAGGTCTCTAAGTGTGTCAAACTAGGCTCTAATACCACTTCTAATGTCCCTAAAATCCGTAATTAAAAAAAATATTGTAGGGATAATAACACTGCTAAGATCTAAGGGACATCTATACTTAACTTTAGAATTGTAAGATTTGTATAGGAATTATACCTATATTCATGCTATGTTTATATTCTTGTATGGTTTCTATTTTCTGATGATGTTTATTGTCGTTATTTTATATACTGATTTACTAGTATATTGATATATTATATACGGTTTAATGATGCTGTGATAGTGTTTATTTATGTTGAATACATGTTATGTTAGTTAGATTTTTATTTACTAAATGATGAGGCTAACTCCCCTATGCATGTAAAGGGGAGGAGTGGTTGGATTTTACCTAACGAATCGCTCAGAAAGGTAAGGAAATCCTACAATTTGGGCTTACTTAGTTCTCGCAAACTAATGCATGATGTATCCATGTATATTGCAGGTGGTCTATTGCTAATCCTATGTTGTATGTTTGTAAAAGAAAAGGAATAATACCTAGCACCTAGAAGTTCTCTAAACTAAACATTAAGGGGTTGCGGCATGGTGTTCAAAACTCAACACAATACATTAATAAAAAACTATAGAAAAGGGGGTTGAAGTCTAAAACATGGTGGGTGATAGTTGTCATATTAATGATTCCCATGTGAATGTTGTGTGGCCTTCTCCATGGTGGCACTAACATAAAACCCTGGATAGGGTTTTCGTAACCATTCTTTTACATATCGTTTTGTTTGTTGGTGAAGGGGTCGGCAATCTCCATCATTGGGGCTTCGTTGATAGAGGCATGGTTATAGCACTTTTTTGAATAGCTAACAGGTATGTGAATGCAACTCTATGGTTTCTAAATATTGCACCTTCATTTTTGGTATTTGTTTAGCATACTCATTATTCCTTTCTGGTTTTGTTGCAGGTTGGATGAACGTGGAGAAGTTGTGACAATGGCAGGGAGAGAGTTGTTAAGCATATCCTTGGTAAGCCCATAGGAAGAGGGATTTTAACCATCTGCTTGGTAATTTATGGGGTTTGCAAGGGTTCATTGTCTATAGGTTGTAAAAGGATTCCCATTCAGGCATTTATATAAATGATAAAGACTACGGTGACTTACCTATTTAAATAAAACCTTATGTTGGATTTTTTATAGTGGTTTGTTGCTTTATATTCCCAGATCTTTGTTGGTTTTTAATTTATGGAATCGATGTCTTTGTAAATGGGGTTTTAAATCTCTGTGTCTTTAACTCATGTGCTTGCATTGGAGCTCTATGTATACAAGAGAGTATCTTGTAAAATGTGGTGTTATTATCTAATTGATTTATTTTTGGACTTCGTTGTTGTGAGCACTCTATTTCAATTGTTATATGAAGGTTCATAGATATCAGTGCCATTGCTAGCAATGGAACTATAATAATACTTTCTCGTAACATTACTTGGATGAGGATATATTATGGGCTTATGCCCACACTGTATTTGTATCAAATGTTTAGAGTTTTTAAATGGTTTTACCTCTGTTAAATTATAATGGTTGGTTGTTTTTCTTAGTCATAGAAATGAAGGGGAGAATCCCTAGCTTCATAATCTATTTAAGTCTTTGATAATTTATTGATTGTTTTTTTATCATACGCTATAACGAAATCATCAATTTCATTTTTGTATGGTAGCAGAGGGAAATCCCTAGCTCTGTTCATTGTTTATATTTTGATATGTTTTGTTAAAGGTTAAATTCCATCGTTGTTTATTTTAACTTGTGGTTTTGACAACGGTCATATTATCTTGACTCCTATCTTGTCTATATGGCATTGCCTATGTATGTGGAATGGTTATAAATTGTATTTATTTCCTATAGTACATGGGAAGACTTATGGACAATGTTTATCGGATTCGATGATGGGTTATTTATTGTTTATTTTTGGTTGTCGTGAAAGCATTTCAGCCAACCCTTAATAATTTTTTATAGTGTCTGGAAGGATGTCGTTATACTTTGAATCCGTTTAATTAATGGTTTATATTGCATTTAATTGATTGTGGCTTAGATATTTTATATAATTAAAATGCTGCCAAATGGTAATACACCAGTGTTTAATGGTTTGTCCTATCCTTTTACAGGATGGATGGAAATCTTTTATTCGTGGGTGACTATATATTTTATTGAATTAATTGTTATTGTTTAAAGCAATGACTCGTGCACATTATTTATGTGGTTTTGGTTGTCAAGGGATTCGATCCGTGGTTCATGATTATGTGTGCTCGTTAGTTCATTTATTGGATTGCATGTCCATTGTTTATTTTGGTTTAGTACTTTTAATAGATAGATTATTTGAGAGTTTGTTTAATGCATATTTTATTTGATAGTAGTTATTATTTTGTTAAAGTTGTGAGCCCTTGTGAATGCTCTGTAATTGTGCACTAACTGTTTTATTTTTATCTTTTTTTTATAATTTTTCGTGAGGAAATTATATAGATGTTGAGATATAGGGTTTATATATATAGATTTAATATTATTTCTATATTTTGTGAAAGGTTTGGTTACAAACTTTATCATATCTATATGTTAAGTCTAGGGTAAACGCTGACATGTATAGAAACTTTTAAAAACTAGTTTAACATAAAACTGATAAGAAATTTACCCTAGATCTATATAAGAATTTAACTGAGATTCTATATTAACTAATAAAACAATGTAAAACATTTATTCAAACTGATGAAGGGTAAAATTACAGCTCCTAATACAAATCACAATGGTTGTAATCACAACCTATAAACACAATCAAGCATAGATAAGAGCTTGAAATGTAGAAATCTCTTACCAACAATTATGCAACTTGAAATGGATTAAGAACCCTACACACTTCAACACCCATAACTAATAAAACACCTTCTATCTATGAACTTAGCAATGATAATCATATAACTTTGGAACTACCATTTTCCACCCAACCATGACGCAGAACTGTTCCTGGTTCTAATTCATATCCCTGTGAGTTGGCTCAAACATGCAAGTGATCTAGAACTTCGAAGGGTGATGCTGCTACTGTTTGGAAATCAGGCTATGTATAAGAATGCTTACTTTTGTAAAATGCTCTCCAATTCCATCCAAGCATAATAATGAGATCCCTAAGCCTTCTCTTGGCTTTGTTCTGATAGATAATCTTTCGGGAAAGGGCAGTTGGTTTAACTTCACTTGAATTAAGAATTCACTATTCTCTTGAAAATAATATTTAGTTTGATTTTTATAGAAAAATAGTTATTTTGTTTTACTAAGAAATTTTATTAGTTCCTACTTGATCTTTAGAATAGAATATTTATTTAAATATTTTAGTTTATGATATAATATGTACATAGGATCTTATACATATATATATTCTCATATACATATTATATAAACTTTACTTATTATCCTTTATTATTATTCATGCATCATATATCATAGTTATTTATTTTGAGGCTTCTTTTCATTTACATTATTTCTTTTATCAAGGCCTCAGGTAGGGTTTGGTCGGTCAACTAGGTTAGGTAGATATAGATCCTCCTTACATGTTGGACTACCTCATATTCATCGTAGTTCTTTCAATCCTTGATGAGAAGTAAATTTGAAATTTAAATTAATCAACCTAAATAACTATGATGAGGCTCGGTGCTATTTAGTGTCTTTCCAACTCAACACACTTAATTACAGTAACCCCTAGTTCTATTCAGAGCCTAAGATCAACACTATCAATTGGTTGTTACACTAGCGCAATTCCAGATCCTCTCGCTCAACACTAATACTAGGATGCACATGTACAATACACCTAGGGATACAATATTGGCCAAAGATCCGATGCTGCTGAGCTTATGCTCAACATCAAGTTGGAGTGCTCCATGGATTATTCCCAACACTTCCAATCTTATAACTCATGTGCTCTATATCTTATGCTCAACACAAAATATCATAACTCATGTGCTCCAAATCTTATGCTCAACACAAAATATCATAACTCATGTGCTCCAGGGATTACACCCAACACATCACACAAATCAATCATGCATCCAGTCTTCTGCATAATACATCACAATAATCATCTCAGTATATATATTAGAGATAATGGCATAACAATAAATCTAGTACATCGGGGCCTTTGCCCAGTACAACGACAATGATCCTTGTCCATCGAGGCCTATGCCCAACATATATAATCATATACAAGACAATAAAACATGTGCATTGGCTCATGCCCAATATATCTATCATATAAACATAAATCATGTGCAGTGAGACTCATTCCTAATATAGTCAAGGTCAGAATTTAAGATATTACACACATAGTGGAAAGCACACACACAATGAGGTTTCCATTGAAGCCCAAACAAATCAAGGAATCAAGTGTATTTTATTTTATTTTATTTGTATCTCTTGGGTAATCCTTTTCACACAACAGAAAGCATAAGCATACATCCAAACTTATTAGAGGTTGTGATATAGACAAGAAGATCGATTCTTGAAGATGGTGCTACTAGAAGAACTACGAGAAGAATTTGAAGAGGTAATAAATTTATTAACACCAAAAGGGCTATGGTAAGCATTTGAAGATAGTCAAGAAGAATTTGATTATGAGGTAGCCAGTGATCACGTAATCCTAGAAAAGGTTGTTGATCCAAATGTTTTAGTTGATGACAGTAAACTTGTTAATGTAGTAGTGCCAATTTATTTGAGTGAGAGTCTCTTTGAGCAAGAGACAATTGATAGCAACATAGAAAAAACACCAATAGACAGTCCACTCCAGATCCACAAAACCAAAATCTTGAGTGAGATCTATGAGCAGACTCTTGTTATTAATGAGCATGTACATTATGCTTTTTTTTCCTATCAGCCCACATTTTTTGAAGAAGCACTAAAGGATGCATAGTGGGTAGAAGAAAATGAGGAAGTCAATGAGAATGATGAATTAATTGTCATTGAAAAGGAACCCAAAGATGTGAATGCTCTCCAAGAAGAGCTTAAATATATTCATATTTTTTTTGACAAAATGATTCAATGTGCACGTAAACTAGATAGAAATAAAAATTATGTTGAAACAAAAAAAGAAGACTTGCACTATGTTCCAAAAGATGAAGAAGATCCTGAATAAAAACTACTTAGCATTAAGATTGAGAAGATAA
>LPNX010030180.1:0-49258 GCA_001517045.1 Pseudotsuga menziesii | reverse complement strand
TTTATTTTATTTTAAATGTAATGTTGTGGTGAGTAAGGGGGTTAAGGGGGGGAATAGGGGTTTTATTTGTTTTTTAATATAATTTTTTTGGGGGATTTAGATTTTTAGGAGGGGGGAGGAGGGACACGGGGAAGGGAGGAGGGCCGTGGGGAAGGGAGGAGGGAGAAGGCATATTCATTAGAAAAGTATCTTGTGTCATTATTGAAAGGTATACTAGTAATAACTTGGTGGTATTTTGTATATCTCTGTTGAAAAGTAGGTACTAACCATGTAACTGATTAAGTATGACACGGGTACCTTTATTGAAGATGAAATTCATGTATCCTTATATATTCAATACTAATTATGTATAATGTGGTACTATTATCTTTGTCAGGAGACTATCTAGGGATCTTGTTGAAATAAAATATATCCTTGTGATATTTGCTGAAAGTATCTTGCTTGGGTATCCTTGTAGTATATAATATACCTTTGTTGATTCAATGCATCTTTGTAAAATATCATAGTGATAGTTCATGCATCTTGCTTGAAAAATATCTTGGTGACACTTCATGCATCCTTGTAGAAAAATTATTTGAGTGATAAATCATGCAAAAGCATCTTGGTAATGCATCTCATGTGATTCAATGACCTAAACACATTTCATGTATTGTAGATGCATTTCATATAATTGAAATTGATTAGCATAAGATATAGGTAGATGAATTTCAAGTATTTTGTTGAAGAAGTATCTATATCTCGAGTGCCTTTCATAAACTGAAGTATATCATGTAATTAATTATATATTTTTTTTTGAAAAAAATATTTTAAGAATATTTTTCGAATAATATATATGTTTACTACTAACCATGTGTTTGTTGGGAATGTGAAAAAGTATCCTTGTTAAATAAGCATCTCTATTTCAAATATCTTTGTTAAATAATACGATTTAGATTTTGGGAATTAGTTCTTGGATTCCAGTCTAGTATCCATTTCCAGAGAGGTAGTCTGGTGGATTGTAACCCCTTTGTTCTTGTCATATCACTCTACTAGTCCAAGTTCTCTCACAAGAAGCCAGGAAATGGGATGATGAACCCATAGGAAATGGAGACAGACAGAAAAGTAGTAGTGGGAAGCATTGAAGTTCTCAGAAGAGGTAGTTCTGAGAGTTGCTAAATTGATTATGCTCTTCTTGTGGGAGGAACATTGACCCTTTCAAGCTAGTTTCCCAAATTTGAGATAAGTATTTTCTCATGTTCTATTCATGTTGTTGTATTATGTATAGGTTCCATGGTGGATGATTGATTTTATCTCTATGTTCATGGGTTATTTGTTAAATAATACTCTTATATCATTTATTGTATATATTTATACATGATGTTAATCATATTGCTGATTGAAATATGATTTTCAGGTGAATGTATCTTTGTTGATATTTGAAAACCCTATAATGGGGATTGAATATTGACCCTAGCTACTAGTCTTGGTTCTTGCATAGGAAGCAAGAAAATGGGATGGAGATACCTTAAGGAACAATTTAAGTGAAGGGAGTCACATCCCATAGGAAGTGGAGATAGACATGAAAGTAGTAATGGGAAGTATTGTGGTTTCTCGGAAGAGGAGTTCTGAGAAATACTACTTGAAAACTGAAGGTAGTGATCCCTTTAAAATTCGTAAAAGCGTGTATGCATTATGCTTCAAGGACAATGCATGGTTTAAGGGGTAGGGGATGTAATACCTCGTGTGTTAAGCCCCAAACATATCTAATTTGTAATTGTTTATTATTGTGGCACATGGTGTTGGAAAAAGGGTCTTTAAGGACCTAGAGACATTATTATTATTTTGTAAATAATTAATTAATGAACACAACTGGCACATCGGAGACCATTGAAAGAGTATAGGAGTTCTATATCCACAATTTGAGGGGGAATGGGGACATTCCTAGCACTTTAGAACTTGTTTGGTTGATCTTGTTCCATATTTATGTCTTAGTGGATTTATTAATTTATGATCACCCAAACATTGTACAAAGGACCCAACTTTTGATTAATTTATCCTATGTTGGTATTATTGAGACTAATTCATGATTTAGTGGGCCTCCGTGGTGTTTGGGTGGGTTCCAGTGGTTGATTGAGCCCCTTTGGTGGTTTTGTAACTTATTTGTGGAGGTTAAACTTGGTTTTGTAACTCCCATTTGCACAAGTGTTCCCTCAGCGGCTATTTTTATCCTTAACACCTCAAAAGATGTGTAAATACTTATGTAACTCCTTGAGTAAATACTTGTGTAAATGCTTGTGTAACTCTTGTGTAAATACTTGTGTAACCCCCCTTTTCTATTTTTAGAAGATGCATTGTCTTGTGTGACACCTCACCTCTCTAATTTTTTATTCTTCTTCATGGATGATGTGTCCACACATGAATTTGAGTTGGGTGGAGTGTCTTGGAGTCATTCTCCTTGGATTTAGAATTGTTGGGGTTGGATTAGAGTTAACCTCTTGTGGTTGAATTACCCCCCCCATTGAATTGTCTCAAGTTATCTTACCATGGTTTGATTTTGACCCATCGAGTTAGAATTGCCTTCTTTGATCTATAAATACATGTTTGATATCCTTGGTTTGGGGTTTTTTTTTTCATGGTTCTTTTGGATGGTTGTTGTTTATGGTTTTTCATACCTTTTATGTTCCTATGTTTCCACTACTTGTCTTTGTCCTTGACCTGCACATAAATTCTGATGGTGAATGACGATATCTCGATGGCCTAGGGGGTATGGATTACCATTACACCTGGTAGTGGGGTGGAGGAGGAAGTATGTGGTGAGGAATAGAGTTTTGGATTCGCAAGCTGATACTTGATTTATTTTTCAGAGCACCTCTATTTTGGATCTGTGGCCTCAGCTCAAGGGTGGCTTGTCAAAGTGAGATTTGGCTTGGCAATGCCAAAGGCTGGGTGGAATGTGGTCTGGATTATGTTAGTTGCGCATTGATACGATACATGATTTATCTCATGTTTATTTAATTTAATTGGATATAATATGATTTATTTATGGACGCACATGAAATGTTTGACAAAACATATGATTTATTTATGGAATAAATTTCTCATAGAATTCAATCTGTTTATGCAATTAAATTCAATGAAGGAATTAGAAACTAGTTTTTGGGATTTTGTGCACAAATTGGTTGAGGAAATAATTATTCAATACCATTTCTATATAACTGATATTTATGCCCATGTTCCTTATATAATGTGTATTTTGATGGTACAGTATCATCATAATGGTTTAAGACACTTCTCTTTGATGCTTCTACCTTTTATTCGAAAACTAGTTCTTCGATCGGAATGTTTGGCATAGTTTGGAGAATTATCACATGAAGTGTTTGTAAAAATCCATGAGTGTTAATTTTGTGTTTATGTCTCATAAATAATATTGAAATTTGTGTGACAATGTGAGGATAAACCTTCTTGGCAGTGTTGGGGAAATCTTTACCGAAATTCTAGATCAACTTCTAATTTCTAGCTCTTTCAATGGAATTGTTTTGTGTAGATTTGTGACTTTGCATATGAAGTGCTTGAAAAAATGTTAGAATGAGATGTAACTATTTTATGACTAATAAAACATGTTATTTAGAGTTGTAATTGAATTTGAACTATTTTATGAACTTATTTTGTTGATTGTTTAATGGAATGTACATGGGTGGAAAGCTACATCCATATGACTGTAAGTGATCCCTGATATTATTTCCATGAGCTACAATAGTCATATATTTCTCTTCATTTGGAATTTGGAAAGTTCAATTGAAAACTAGGCAAATTGCAGTGAAATTGGCAAATAGTGTTGGATCCAAATCTTTGTTTTTGGTAAAAGATGAATGTCCAACCATATGCTCTGTTATTGATGCTTTAATTGTGCTATATAATGCTATTTTCTAGATATGTACCTTCACCTATGTGTTCCTCGAAACTCGGTATGATTGGTTTGATTGAATTCTTGGAAGTGTTTATTAACTAGTTGTATTGATTGAACTTGAAATATCCTTCATTTATGTACTCTGATTAGATCTGCAAAAGTACATTATTTTTCTGTACATGCATGCTTAAATATGTGTATAATGGCTGTAAGTTCACTCTTTGGTTCATTGGATTGGTTTTGTGTCAAATTTGTGCTAGACTAGTTGTTAGTATTGAACAACTAGTTAACTAGTTCTTGTGGAATCATTTTCATAGTTACTATGTTTAATTAATTGGAAAATAGTAATTAGTCATGATTTACATTTTATTAGGTGTTAATTAGCCATTGGACTTGATAAACGGTGCTTAAGTGATAAACAAATGAAATTATAATAAGTACCATCAATTATGCGCTAATTGTCGTTAAGTATCGTAATTGGAACACTAATTACTAATTAATTATGATTAAGAGTAAATGGCCTTTAGATGTAGAATTTAGGTCTGAATTGGATTGGAATGGATATGTGATATTGCTATAAGGTGTTATTAATCCCTTCCATCCCTTGGATCATACGTATGAATAATTATTGAATTTATTTTAGTTTATTTGTAATTATTTGTAATTAAAGGGACTTTGTCATGAAACCAATATTGAAAAATGAATTTTAATATATTTTTAACTAATCCATTGTGATAAAATTATCTAATTAGCCTTAGAGAGCTAATGATATGTCCCTTAGACCCATTGATATCCCTAAGGGACATTACAATAAATCACTACCAGCAACAATAAAAGGAAACAAGTAAAGCTTCACCATAAATAATGTGGAACAAAGTGTCATCACATCATTAAAAAAAAAATCATAAAGACTCTCATTAAATACTACTACTACTACTACTACTACTACTAATAATAATAATAAATCAATTTTTGACTCTAATCCTTTCCCATTGGATAGATAGAATCAACAATAAAGATAAGCTCACAAGAATCATTGTTCTTGTCACATGTGAACACCTATAAATTAAAGTTAAGTGCCATAAACTACCCATTATCTATTCCTCAAATATTTTTATATCTAATATATAGGTTGATTTATTAAGTCTAGTAGTTTTATTCAAGTATGATAGTTTTCTTCATTAAGTATGCTACCATATAACATTTGAATGATAATAATGGATTTTGTTGCTTGTATAACATTTTAATGACAATAATGGATTTTTTAACTTGTATGGCTTTGAAGTATTAGGTTTAGGAACACAAGTGCTCCACAAAGTGATTTGAATTACAAATATATGATTTATTTAGAGATTGAAATTTCCCTACTAGAAAATACTGAAAGGAATATTCTGGAGATTTATCGCATGTATAAACCTTTAGTTTCAAATTTATTGAGGCAAGTATTGCAACTTTATATAAATATATGAGATATGAATTGACCGAGTAGGAATGGTAACGACACGCAAATTTTTCAGACCGAGTAGGAATGGAAAGAACACATAAATATTTAATACTGTAGGAAGAGAATGCGACGTTGTTTCATTACTTTCTCATCGAAAAAATAATACTATTTCTTTTTTGGTATAGAAATCTAAATTTAATTTTCTCCACTGGAAAAAAAAACCTTATATTCTATAAAGACAAATATACATTGTGAAGGTATATTAAAAATAAAATAAAAATAATGCTTATTGATTGCTAAAAAGACGGTGCTATTGTAATTTATGGTAGTTTTAAGCTATTGTAATTCATGGTAGTTTTAAGATTTCTCAACTAACTAGTAAATTATTTAAATAGTATACATTGTTGTAAAAGGACATTTAAGATGAACAGTGTGGTCGCAAGCCTTGGAAGAAATTATGTAATCATAATTTATGGCATTTCAAATATTGGAGGATATTAATAAATATTTGGATATTTATAAATATTTCTCATCATGTTGGTAGGTTATTTAATTATATTTAGTAGGGAAATTATAATGGACTATTTTTTAAAGATAATCCTTGAAAGTCGTTTAGAAGTAGGCCATAATAACCTCATGATGCCAGCTATGGGGGAAGAAGGCAATGCTCCTTGTGGAGTAGAGAAGCAGAACTGGAATCATGACAATGAGTGTGGATATGTTAAATATCATCATAGCCAGCTAGTGCAGTTCCAGAGGATTTATTCAGTATATAGATTTCTTCTACAGTGCATTTCAAGGATGGAAAATTATCAAGTACACAATGCTGGTTGTGTGGATTTTGGAATTGTTATATATGTCTAGTCTATTGAAGCTACATCTGACATTTGCAGGTGTGACTCTTCTTCCTCTTGGAAACAGAGCTCCTGATGTATTCCTCAGTATTACGTCTTTTGTTGAAACAAAATTTGGTCAATTAGGGCTCAATAGTGTCTTAGGAGGTGTTGTTTTGTCATCTGTATTGTGGTTGGATCCATCGGCCTCTTTGTTTCTGGTTTCGATGTTTCTCTGGATCATGGATGCTTTGTCAGAGATGTTGGTTTCTTTCTCATTACTATGGCTACACTCTGTGTTATTTTGATTGTTCGTAAGATCAATCTGTCGAGAGCATTGGGATTCTTTTCTATATATTTCATATATGCATTCATTGTTGTGGTGAAGGAGTTCTTAGGGAAACATGCAGCCCAAAAACTCAATTTGCATTCTCAAGAAGCCATTTTTTCTTTTGGAAAACATGATTCCATTTCTATCCCTCTTTTGGATCTAGTGTCAAGAACAAGCTTGATGAAAGATCCATAGGCATTGCAGTCTCTCTTTCCATAATGTTGATGTGAATCTAATGACACCATATATGTAGAACATAGATTGAAGATGAGTAGAGAGGTCCAAGGCCTATGTGGGGATGGAGCAATGAAAGTGAGGAAGGTAAGGCAAGCCATTCACGATGTATAATTTTATTATTCCTTTTAGAATTTCCGTTGTTGTGACCACGTTGGATGACCATTCCTATGGTTGAAGAGACATGTTGGCTCCAGAGTGTTTGCGATTGCAAGTGTTGTGTTAGCACCAGTTCTCTTGCCTTTACTCTGGAATTCTCAGGAAATCCATCCCTTTAGCATTAGTGAATGTACATATGTTATTACAAGGATTTTGGGTTCGATATTGGGAATTCTTGTTGATGTATTTGTAACTTCGGAATGTATTCACTTATATATTTTATGTATTGTACCATGATGTTTATTTTGGGAAGTATCTGTAATGTAATTGAGTCATGTCATGCCCCGATGTTCCTATCAGGTGATTCAATAATGTAAACAAGTCATGCAAAGTCATAAAGGGTAACCCTCCATATTGATCAAGGTTTAAAGTCCCTGTAGTTGTGGGGCCCTAGGGTTATTAGAATCTCCTAGAGAAGTCGTCCCTAGTGAGTTATTGTCAAGTCAGGAATTAGTATAAATAGAGAGTGAGCCTATCTATTTATCACACATTCACTCTCACTCAATTGTAGCACATAACTGAGAGAGAAAGAAGAAGCTAGGACAAGAGAGAGAGAGACAACTGTTGTCAGGAGATAATCTTACTATTTTTGGGTTTTACTTTTGGTGTTGATTCTATCTTTGAGGAAGTTGCGGGGTTTTCTCCTTTATGGTTTCCCCGAGGAAACTATTTGTGTCTATTGTCTCTTATGTTTGATTGTTGTGCTTTTTAGTCTCTCAGTTAAATATCCTAAGGTAATGCTAGCTTAAATGTTAAAAATCTAACATGGTATCAGAGCTAACCTGAGAAGAAGACACTGTGCAACTGTTGAAGCTAGGGATTCCTACTTTTGGATCTCTCTACATAGATTTTTAGCAAAAGGAGGTTGGATTGACTCTCCTCTCTAGGGCACATATTCCCATCGAAGCAGAATCTGCTTCTAAGCATTTTTCAGTTTTTGACCCTACACTACTGTCGAAAATTAGGGCTTTCCACAGAAGTAGAATTTTTGAATGAGCCTGAGCCTGAATTTATCTCCTCCCAAAAATCAAAGTTTAGAGATCAAGATCAAAGTTTTTGGTTGGTTAGAACTCCATGAAAGTCAAACCCTAATCTGCTCTTGAACCAAAGAACTAGCTCTACAGAAATTCATCACCAGATCCAGTTCCGACATCTTGACCTGGTAAGATCTAAATATTTTGCATTTCCATTTGAGGTTCTCTGTTAAGATGTCTCATCGTACCAATCTTGATGAAAATCTTGAGGGAGCTGATAACTTATGAGCCTGGAAGTATAGGATCTCCCTGGTCCTGGAAGAAAATGATTTGGACTCTTACATCACTGAAGAGGTTCCAGTTCTAGAGGGAGATGAGGCCAAGGCATTAAACAAGAAGAAATTGGTCATGGTTAAGAGGATTATTACGGATTCAATCAAGGATCACCTCATACCACAGGTGTCCTCCCTAAAGACACCTAAAGCTATGTTTGATGCCCTGCCCAAACTATTTGAAGGGAGAACATAAGCCAGAAGATGACTTTGAGGAACTAGCTGAAGAATGTAAAGATCCAGAATGAGGAGACCATACAGTCATACTTTACAAGGGTCTCCCAGATCAAAGAACAACTTGAATCAGTGGATGAAGAAGTAGATAATGTAGAGAATGTGATGACCCCCTTGAATGGTCTTCCTAGGTCATGGGATTCTTTCATCCAAGGATTTTGTGCTATAAGGAAGCTAATCAAGTTCAGTAGGCCGTGGGAAGAATGCTCACAAGAAGAAGCTTGGATAATAGCTGGAGAAGAAAAGATGTAAAATGACAATCAAGCTCTCACAGTACACTCCAAGAAAAGCAGAAGGGACAATCATTATCACTAAGGTAAGAATTCTCAACAGAAAGATAGCTCTGTAAGATCAAACAAGGATCTATATAAACTCATATGCTATACATGTGATGAAAGAGGACACTTTGGTAGAAATTGTCCCATGAATAAGAATAGTTCTAAAAAGAAGAAGAACCACAAAATAAGACATCATGCTCACACTGCATAGGATGATGATCCTCCCAGAAAAAGAGTAAAACAAGAAAGTGAAGACTCTTCAAGTGATGAAGAATATGTTATGATATTTTCCCTCATGGGAACTGTCACACATGGAAGCAAAGATTGGCTTATTGACATTGGAGATTCCAAGCACATGACAGGATTCAAGGAATATTTTGTGAAACTATTCGAACACAATTCACCCCATAAGGTAAAAGTTGGGGATGACTACCAATATCCCATAAAAGGTAGTGGTGAATCCTCCTACAAGCTAGACTCTGGAAAGTCTATGAAAATGAAGGATGTCTTGTTTGTACTAGGACTAAAGAAGAATATTCTCTCTATATTGGCATTAGATGCAAAATGCATGAGGGTTGCATTTGTAGATGGCCAAGTCCTCATGTGGCCAAAAGGAAAGATTATTGACGATGCAATAGTAATCGGAGAGAAAGAGGGAGGATTATACAAATTGAAGGGCCAACCAAAACAAGATTTGGTTCATGACTCAATAGAGCCAAATGAACTTTGGCATAGAAGGCTTGCACATGTGCACTAGAGAGCACTACCACTTACAAGCAAAGTTGTTGAAGGAATTCCAAAAATGCAGGAAAAACATAAAGGAGTTTGCAAAGGATGTGTGAAAGGAAAGAACACAAAGAAGACATTTCCAAGTAGAGAAAGAAAAGCAAAAGGAAGCTTGGAAATCATTCACTCTAATGTATGCGGTCCGATGTCATCCAACTCATTAAGCAGGTATGTATACTATGTTTCTTTCATTGATGATTTTTCTAGGAAGACATGGATATACTTCATGAAAAACAAGGATGAAGTATTCAACAAGTGCAAAGAGTTAAAATCCTTGATCGAGAATCATACAAAAAAGAAAATCAAGACCTTTCGATCATACAATGGCGGAGAACTCACATCAAATGAATTCAAATAATTATGTGGAGATTCAGGGATTAAGAGGGATTTAACCACTCCATATAATCCACAACAGAATGGGGTTACAGAAAGAAAGAATAGAAAGATTATGGAAGCTGCAAGGGAAATGCTTCATGATCAAGATCTTCCTATGCATCTATCGGCATAAGCTGCTAGAACAACTATGTATGTATAGAACCATACTCCGCATAAAGTACTTGAGAACAAGACACCTGAAGAAGTCTTCTCTGGCAAGAAACTAGAATATTTGGTTGTCCAATGTACATACACATTCCAAAAGAAAAGAGGTCAAAGTTAGATCCTTCTAGAAAAAAGGGTATATTTGTGGGATACAGTGAAAGCTCAAAAGCTTACAGAGTATACTTCCCAGTATTCAAGAAGCTCGACATAAGCAAAGATGTAATATTCGACGAAGATTCAACCCACAACAAATCCAGAAAGAGACAAGTTGAAGACTCTGAAGAAATAGAAGTACCCAGAATTCAAGATACAACTATGAACGGTGCAAATCAAGATGATGATTGAGAAATAGAAGAAGCCCAGGAACCTGTAGATCCACCCCAATATAAGAATCCTCACAAGAGGAAACCTGCATGGGTACAAGAGGCTATCCAAGATGCAGAAATATATGGGGCTCTAGAAGAAGTGCATAGAAAGAAGAAAAGAACCAGGTCCTGCTCCAGCTATGTAGCACTATTGTGTGACTTCATTGATAAAGAACCTTCCAACTATGAAGAAGCGACAGAGAAGAAATAATGGAAGGATGCTATGATCGAGGAGTACCAGTCGATCATGAAGAATGATGTCCAAGATGTTGTCCCAAGACCAAAGGGGAAGTATGTTGTGACTTCCAAATGTATCTACAAAATCAAGCATGTTGCAGATGGTAGAATAGAGAAATATAAAGTAAGATTTGTGGCTCGTGGCTTCTTATAGAAAGAAGGGATAGATTATGAAGAGAATTTTGCATCTGTAGCCAGATACACTTCCATCAGATTGGTACTTGCTCTGGCTGCAGTAATGAAATGAAAGATACACCAAATGGATGTCAAGACTGCTTTCTTAAATAGTGTAGTAGAAGAGGAAGTGTATGTGGAGCAGCCACTCAGTTTTGAGACACATGATAGGGAGTCTCATTGAAGAAAGCCCTGTATGGTTTAAAACAGGCACCCAGGACATGGTACGATAGAATTGATGGCTTCCTATCCAGTTTGGGCTTTACCAAGAGTAAAGTAGATTCCAACCTTTACTACAAGCTTGAAGAAGGGAACCTAGTGATACTCTTACTATATGTAGATGACCTGTTTGTAACAAGTGGAGATGGGTTGATTACTAATACAAAAAGGAAGCTTGCTATCGAGTTCAAGATGAAGGACTTGGGTATGATGCACTACTTTCTAGGCATGGAGGTGTGGCAGAATGTAGATGGAATCTCTTTGGGACAAGGGAAGTATGCATTAGAGATCCTGAAGAGGCTCAGGATGATGGAGTGCAAGGCCATAACCACACATATGGCATCGAACCTGAATCTTCTAAGTGATGCTTCATCAGAGTCAGTTGATGCTACAATGTATCATCAGATGATTGGGTCCCTGATGTACCTGACGAATACAAGACTAGATATTTGCTTTGTTGTGAACACATTGAGCCAGATCCTAGACATGTTCACTTGATTGCTACAAAGCATATTTTGAGGTACCTAAAGGGTACAATTGATTATGGGATCAAGTATGAGGCGAATCAAAATATTAACCTGGAGGGTTATGTTGATTCAGATTGGGCAGGCAGTGCCATCGATAGGAAGAGCACTTTAGGGTGCTGCTTTAGTATGGTATCAGGTGTGATCTCTTGGTTTAACAAGAAACAGTCTTGCGTGGCACTGAGTATAGCTGAAGCAGAGTATGTCGCGGTTTGTTTAACTAGTTCTAAGGCAGTATGGCTGAGGAAGTTACTGTCTGATTTGTTTGATCTCTAGTTGGATGCTACTTGTATATAATGCGACAACTAGAGTTATGTGAAGTTGTTTAAGAACCCATTATTCCATGACAAGTTGAAGCATATCGAGATCAAATATCACTATATCAGGGATATGGTACAGAGAGGAGAAGTGAAGCTCCAATATGTTTCTATGAACGAATAGATACTTGATGTGTTGACTAAGCCATTATCCAGAGTGAAGTTTGAGTACTTCAGGGAGAAGCTTGGTGTTCTCTAGATCGAGGTTCCCTCTAAAGGGAAGTGATAAGTCCGAGAGCCTTTCTGACATGGATGTAGGATTGGTTCCTCCCATGGTTAGATGTAAGTGCAGGGCCCTTCCAACATGTATGTTGGATTGGTTCCTCGCATGGTCAGATGTAAGTGCAGACCCCTTTTGAAGTGTACGCTGGATTGGTTCCTTGCATGGTCAGATGTAATTGCAGATCCCTTCTGACATGTATGCTAGATTGGTTCCTCGCATGGTCAAATGTAAGTGTAGAGCCCTTCCGACATGTATGTTGGATTGGTTCCTCACATGGTCAGATGTAAGTGCAGAGCCCTTCTGACATGTATGCTGGATTGGTTCCTTGCATGGTCGCATGTAAGTTTAGAGCCTTTCTGACATGAATGTTGGATTGGTTCCTCTCATGGTCAGATGTGATTGTTGGGCCTTTCTGACATGGATTCAGGATGTGTTCCTCCCATGGTCAGATGTGATTTTTGGGCATGCCTTTCTAACATGTATGTTGGATGTGTTCCTCGCATGGTCAGATGTAAGTGTTGGGCAAGCCGTTTTGACTTAGGGTTAGATATAAGCGCTGAAGAAGACCTACATGGAGGCTATGCCTACAACCGGCATGAAAAAGGGTTGGCTATGTAGAACTTCCTATGACGAGAAGAATTGAGAGATAGCACCAGTGATGATGATCGAGCAGTGATGATCCAGATCCTGTGATGATCCAGATCTAGAGATGAAGATGACTTGAAGATGAAGATAACTTGATGATGATCTAGATGATACAAAGAAGAAGACTTGTGCTGATATATTGTGTCGAGAGAATACCTTCCTAGTTAAGAGGGAGTGTTGATGTATTTGTAACTTTGGAATGTATTCACTTGTAAATTTTATGTATTGTACCCTGATGTTTATTCCGGGAAGTATCTGTGATGTAATTGAGTCATGTCATGCCCTGATGTTCCTATCGGGAGATTCAATAATGTAAACAAGTCATGTAAAGTAATAGAGGGTAACCCTCCTTATTGATGAAGGGTTAAAGTCCCTATAGTTGTGGGGCCCTAGGGTTATTAAAATCTCTTAGAGAAGTCTATCCTAGTGAGTTATTACCAAGTCAGGAATTAGTATAAATAGAGAGTGAGCCTCTCTATTTATCACACATTCACTCACACTCAGTTGTAGTGCATAACTGAGAGAGAAAGAAGAAGCTGGGACAAGAGAGAGAGAGAGACTACTGCTATCAAGAGATCATCTTACTGTTTTTGGGTTTTACTTTTGGTGCTGATTCTATCTGTGAGGAAGTTGCGGGGTTTTCTCCTTTATGGTTTCCCCGAGGAAAATCTTTGTGTCTATTATCTCTTATGTTTTATTGTTGTGCTTTTTATTCTCTCAGTTAAAGATCCTAAGATAATGCTAGCTTAAATGTTAAAAATCTAACAATTCTTTCTTTCTTTACAATGAAGGAAGAGCACCCACCTCGTACATTTTTGTTCCCTTGGGTTGCAAGAGGGTTCATCATGAGCATTGTGTGGTTTTACATAATTTCTAATGAGGTGGTGGATCTATTGGTTTCCTTTGGTACAATCCTTGACATATCCCCATCGCTTCTATCTCTAACAGTTCTGTCTTAGGGTAATTCCTTGGGCGATTTGACGTCATATATTGCACTGGCATCGAATGGTCATGGTGGAGTGCAGATTTCCATGCCAGGTTTCTATGCAAGGTCGATGTTCAATATACTCTTTGGATTGGGGATGTCCTTGGTGTTAGGGCCCTCGATGAACCAGCCTTACTTCATAATTCCAAAGGATGCCAGTATTTTCTACACATTAGGATTCCTTGTGGATGGACTTATCTGGGCACAGATTGTTTTGTGGAGGAATGGTATGTGGCCAAACATGTTATTCGGAATCGACCTATTGGTATTGCACTTGTCATTTCTGCTCATCAGTTTAGGAAAATATTTTGGACTTATTTCATTTGCTGGTATGTCATGAGTCCAAATTGAAATTAATCTAAACTACTGGAACGATCATTGTATTTATTGTATTCTGACTATGGTATAGTTCATGTGAAAGAAAGAGTCATAAAGGATTCAAAATTCTAGGACTGGTTTGTGTGAAAACGCTGAAATTTTATTTGTCGAGACGCATCTTTGTAAAATTGAGAAAATACTGAAAATTATATTTACGAAGAATGGGAAACACTAAAGTAAACTTTTAATGCATTTATTTTTTATATTAATAAAAAAATTATTTTTTATGGTATTAGTGATGCCCATTTCACTTGATGATTTGTCCACTTCCCCAAACCCAAAGCATAGCAATAAATCATAGTTCTTAGTGGATTGAAAATAATCCCTCTCGTGATATACTTAGTCTTTTTATGAATTATTGTATTTTGTCATATTTACATTGCATGTTTTTTAGTAAACAAATTTTGTTTGTTTGAGTCATCAAGTAAGCGAATTTTGTTTATTTCAATATGTGATGTAAATTAAAATTTATGTAGAAAGCATTAGGCTAAGTTAGCTTTAAATAATATATATATATATTTATTTATTTTTCATTAATATATTTAAAAAGAAAGCTAGGTGTTATTAATTTTCACAATATACACTTTTTTTAACAGAAACGATTGAAGAGCTTTTGATTATAAATAAAAGGAGGAGTACAAAGAATACAGATAGGATTGCTCCCATAACAGGACAACATCCATTACACCTTGTTCATCCTTCTCCAATTTGTAGCTATCATGAAAAATGCCTAACCTCTGGAAGTTATATTTTCTTACATATTTTCCGAGCAAAGATATGCAGAAGAAAAACATTGCATAAACACAACAAAATTAAGGTATCGAAATGTTTTCAAGAGTAACATTATCCCTTTCTAGAACACCGCATCTCAAGCCAACACCTTTATTAGCCATACTATCTGCGTGACGATTATGGCCTCTCAGAACATGAATGAAGGAAATTAATTGATTTAAACTCCTTGGCTAGGGCGAATAGGAAGTGATGCACCTTGGAGGAAGGGCTCTTCCGATTTCTAGAAATACTTCTTACTTCCCTAGTGACAATTAGGGAGTCTCCTATGGCTATCATTTTCTCAATCTGATTGTCTCTAGCCAGCCCCAAGCCTTTAATTAAAACAAGTCATTCCATGCCATTATTTGTTGCTCTCCCAATGCTCTAGGCGTAATCCTTTTGCTTGTTTCCCTTGGAATCAAAGATAACTCCACCCGCGCGTGCTAGCCCTGAATTGACATTCCATACACCATCAAAGAACTAAAATTGCTTCCTACATATTAAACTAATAAAGAATAAACATATTAAACAAATAAAACAAATAGCATTATAATGGTTACCTCTTGATCTTCTAAATCTTCTAAAATGTAAAAGTTAGCACTGACATTTTCTTAATTCTTCTTCGTACTTGACTATTTCCATATAAGATTAAAAATTAATCGTGTAAAGCCTCTTGTGCATGTAATGGAATGTATGGATTTGGATTTTCTTGATACTTATGATAACTAATTACACATGAAAATACTTCATGACACTTTAAAAATGCCTTGTATATGTGTGAGGAAAGGGATTTTTTTTTCAGAAGAAAAAATACCAGTCTTTGTTATTCAAATAGAATCAAAAGACATCTTTTACATAGCATCCATGACTGAGCATTCAACAATCAACAGAGACAACAGCCAAATCAACACAACAAAAGCAGAAAAAACAGAGCATTCTGCATCATCCAAGATAGAAGAATTAAAGTATGATCTTTGCAGACTTTACTCATCATTCCCGCGTTAACAGGTCAGATATGTTGATGAAGTTAGAAGGTAATCCACAATCAAGTTTTCCAGGAGAAAAACTTGCTAACAGAGAGGACTCAAACTGAAGCAAAATATGAGAATAAGCACATAATGCTAATGGCAAAAAAGCTGAGAATCTCAACATAAAAAAAAGAACAAAGTGGCCCTCATTAATGGCCATGCCATCCAAAAACTCAGTGAAGTAACCATGGCCCAAATCCAAATTCAGGGCCTTTTTAGAAAGTCCATCTGCTAGAGAGTTATGCTCCCGGAAGACGTTCTTGAAGATCACCTGAGGGGACATGCAGATCAAATTTCTTATATCTTTGCACCAATGCATCAGAGAAGGAACATCAAGTGCCGACATTCGATTGAGCCATGAAATAACTATTAAAGAGTCTCCATAAATCAACTGAATTGGGATACCCATCATCTAGCTGACTCTGAGGACAGCCCATGAAGCCAACAATTCAGCTCTAGTATTAGTACCATGACCACCACCAATGGAGAAACAGAAATAGTGTTGTTTATTAATATAGATCACAAGACCCGAGCCACTTATATTTGCTGCAGCAACTCCATCAAAGAAACCACAAGGGAAGGTCAAAACAGGTTTGGAACCAATTTTCCGGGATTTAAAGGAATTTGAGGGAGCAGGATAAGTGTTTAAACTTACCTTCAATTCTAATTATTAAAGCTGGAAGAGCTGGTTTCCAATTTTCAAAGATACATTTGTTGCGGAGAATCCATAAATTCCAAAATATGAAGAAGGGCAGATATCTATAAGCAGCTTTGCGGAAAGGGGAGTTATACCACTGAATCAATAGGGAAGATACAGAATCATGTGAAGGGAAGACAAACCCGAATTTTTCAGCAAAGAACGAGAAGACTCTCAGGCTGGTAGGACAAGATAAGAACAAATGGTGAATATCTTCAAAAAATCTTCCACACAATATACATTTACTTGGTCCCTGAAATCCTCTTCGTTGAAGTTGATCCCAAGTTAAGATACGACCTTTAACCAAAAGCCAAGAGAAACAAATAATTTTTCAGAGGAATACGTTGCTTCCAGAGGAAATCCAACGAAAGATCTAGAGTGTCAAAACAGCTTTGGGAGACACATTCATATCCTTTGGTTGCCGATAAGGATCCAACATAATTTGAATGGGACCAGAGCAAAGAATCGGTTTGGTCTGATAAAATAATTCTTCCATATTCCAGACCCCGAATATAATGATCCCAATGAAGTTTCCATTCATTACATAGATCTAAATCAGCTGCCGAATACCAGTAAGAAGATGCTGGAGAGTGAAGATTTTTGGCCTAATTTAAGGTAACAATTCCATAATCCTCTAGATACTCCCTTAAACCAATTGGCAGAATAAAATTTGAGCCAAAACCAATCATTGGATCTACATGAACTCTAATAGAAGTGCCATTACCCACATTCCAAATCAATCCTTTACTGATCCACAGCAGCGTTTCAACAAACCCTCTCCAAAGAATAGATACATTTCCAGCAACAAATCTTTTGTCTCTGAGCCAAGTATGAACAGATCTGTTCTTCAGATATTTAATAGTGATGAGCTTATTCCAGATGCCTGATGAATTAAGCACCAGCTAGAAACTTTTCATCCTTAAAGATAGGCTGAAACTGGGTAAATGCTTTATCCCCCAGCCTCCCTGATTAATCGGGCGAGCCAGCAATTTCCAATCCATGAGATGAAATTTGAATTTATTTGAAGAAGATCCCCATAGAAAGGAGAAGATAATTTTCCTGAGTTTGTCAAGAATGGAGGCCGGAATGGGGAAAAGGAATAACCAGTATACTGGGATACTCGAGAGCACAGATCGAATGAGAACCATGCGACCTCCTATAGACAACATTCGATTGGTCCAATGGGCTACCCTTTTTTCAAATTTTGAGACGAGCCAGAACCAATCTTTAATCAAATAACCAGAGGGCTTCAAATAGCATCCCCGATAAACAAACCCTTTAGACAGAGAATCAAATTTATAAGGAAAATGACGAGCTAAATTCCAAAGGGTATCTTCATCCAGGTTATTATGAAGGAAGCTGGATTTATTGATATTAATACTCATACCTGATGCTTCACAAAAAGTATCCAGAATGTCCTTAAAAGCCTTCCATTCCTCCAAGGAAGCAAACCCAAATAAGATCACGTCATCCACAAACAATAAATGAGTAAGTGAGAGACGAGCCGAGATTTTTATACCCTTGATCTTTCCTTGTCTTTTAGCCTCCTCAATCATCAGGCTTAGTCCTTCAATAACCAAGATGAACAGCAGAGGGGATAAAGGACATCCTTGTCTTATACCCCTAGAGGCTGGGAAAAAGGAGGAGGGAGAGCCATTTACAAGAACTGCAAATTGAACAGATGAAAGACATCCCATGATCCAATTCACATCAATCAAAGGGACACCAATTTGAAGAAGTATAAGACGGACAAAGGACCAGTTAACCCTATCAAAAGCTTTAGATAAGTCAATTTTCAGAATAAGAGCATTCCTTTTCCGAGCATTGACAGTATGTAAGACTTCTTGGGTAATCCCTATGGGATCAAGGATCTGACGATTTTTAAGAAAACCAAACTGCTGTGGGGAAATGGCTTTATCCAAAAAAGGCTTAAGTCTCATGGCAGCAATTTTTGAGATCAGTTTATAGCAGAGATTGCAAAGCGAGATAGGGCGGAAGTCTGCAAAGGTACTAGGCTTATCAACCTTAGGGATAAGAGTGATAAAAGTGGAATTTATAGCTGGAGAAACCCTACCAAGAATCCTAGAGGATTCAACCAACTGAACCATTTGAGGGCCCAATAGGTCAAGGAAAGTCAAGTAAAATTCAACAGGCCAGCCATCTGGGCCTGGAGCCTTATCTTTCTTGAAAGATTTAAGGGCTCTTTCCACTTCATCAATATTAACAGGCTGAGAAAAAACCTCTTTCTCATCTGACTCAATAAAGGAGGGAAATAACCGGATAATCTTGAGTTGGGCAGATATGGAGGACAAATTATCATCTTCAAAAATTTTCCTGAAGTGACAAACCCCAAGAGATTTGATCAATGAGTCATCCAAGACCCAATTCCCTTCTTCATTTTGTAAACTCCAGATTGCATTATGGTTCCTTCTAGCAGAGGCAACAGCATGAAAAAACTTTGTATTTGCATCCCCATTAGAAGCCCAAGAGATACGGCTTTTGAGTCTGGCTGAGTAGAGTTCATGATCAATCACTTTTTTTAGATCAGCCTTAAGAGAAAGGAGTCTAAGCTGTTGATAGTCAGTCAATAAAGAAGAAACAGAAGAAGAAAGGAGGGAGTTTATTTCCTCTTCCAAGAGGATAGATTTATCCTTCATCTTTTGGGCTTCATTTTTAGTCTAGGTTTTAACTTTACTTTTTAGGATCCGAAGTTTAAAGGAGAGATCAAACATAGGATCTAGGGGGTTATCAGAAAGAATATGAGGCCATTCAGCTCTAATCATTGATTTAAAATCCTCATTGGAAAGCCATGATTGGTTAAATTTAAAAGGTAAAGCGCAGAAGGACCGATGATCCTGCCAATCAAGGATAACCGAAAAATGATCTGACAAGCCACATCTATGGATCCAAACCCTATATCTGGGAAGAGAAAAAACCAGATGTTTAGATAAGAGGAAACGATCTAGTCTTTTGGAGATACCTTCTTCCCCCATCCTTCCATTCCTCCAAGTAGGGCCCACACAGGTGGGGACCACATCCACCAGATGATGATCAGAGAACAGCTTAGCAAAGAAAGGGCCCAAAGGATCCAGCTGAGCTTTTGACCCCCAAATCTCAGAAGCACTTAATGTAAAGTTTAAGTCACCAGCTAGAATGAGATTGGGAAGAGATAAAAGCCCACCACATGCAACAGAATTCCAATAAGAGTCTCTATTAAGATAAGGGCCGTAACAATTGAGAATAGATAGCTCTAGTGAGGAGCTTCTGAGAGAAGCTTTGAGAAGGATACTGGCTGCAGTATGGAAGGCTTTACATCTAAGAAGTTTAGGGTTCCAACCAGAGAGGAGTCCTCCAGAGAGGCCTTTAGCCTTAATGGCACAAAATTCCCAACCCGGACAGAGCTTAGAGAAAGCAAACAATGCAGGATAGATACTAGTCATAGTTTCTTGAAGAAGAATCACATCAGGGGAAAGCGAGGAAAACAAATGGCGAAGGCTTTTTTGCTTGGCTAAGCCTCCTAAGCCTCTAACATTCAGAGAGAGAAAACGCATTAAGGATCAATCTGAGAAGGGGTTTGAGCTCTAAGGACCCTAGAGGAAGGAGAGAGAGGGTTGCTGTCCGCAACTTTAAGCCTATTTGATAAAGGAATATAAGGATCATTCATTGAATCCACTAAATCCTTAGAGGGCTTTTTCGATTTCTTTTTTCTGATTGTAACATTTTCAAATCTGATAGATTCAAGAGGCAAAACCGAGGGGGAAATGGGAGTTTTGTTAGAAAAGATGTTCAGAGATTTTTTCAAGGAGGGGTCAGCAAAGGAAGGAGAGCTAGCCGGGCTGAGAGGAGAGACTGGTATGGGTCCAGCCCTTTCAAGTGGAGGAAAATCAGCTTCTGAAAAAAGAGGAGTAGGAAGAGCAACCACCTTTTTGATGGGAAATTTGGATTTATCCAGAGACTGAAAAAGAGGGGAAGTCCGCTGGATCTCCTCAGAAGGATGCTCAGATCGGGAAGAAAGGGATACAGGAATGGGTTGAGGGAGAGCAAGGGGTTCTTCTACCAGACCCTGCGGGGGAAGGGGTAAATCCTCAATGGGTGAGTTTGAGACAGGCAAAGGGGTCATCACAGCAAGGGCGGGTTGAGGGGAGTCAACATAAGGTAACGAAAAATCTAATGATTTTTGAATCCGATCATCAGCAGATGTGCGCCTTTTAACACCTACAGAATCCAAAAAGCCAACTCCTGATCCGTAACTTCATCAAAATGATCTAGGTTAGGGAGAGAAGAAACAGGTGTACTTACCTTAAACCCCGCAGAATTTGCATGAGGAGAATGGAGTACAGGAGAGGAAGAAGCTTTACTGAATGACGAGCAGTTCCGACGAAGATGACCTGTATCCCGGCATATACTACATCGGAATGGGATTCCTTGGTAATCCAGTCTCTGAATAAATAGTCTTTCTTTACAAAGAATTTCCACATTCGTTGGTAACCCTCTCGAAATGTCAATTTCCACCAGGATTTTGGCCAGCCGCTTATCATAGCGCTACAAATCGACCAATGGTGTTTTTCACACCTTCGAGCAAAGAACGGTTCCAGAGAGGGAAAGGAAGGCCAGGAAGTAAGGTCCACAGGTGCCTTTTTTTCACCCGTTCTCTTGCCGGATCAAAATTTGTATGCCAACGATCGAGAACCAATGATCCTGTGCCAACCCTCCAAATCCTCTGCAAAACCTGGGTAGCATGGTCATCCTCAAGGAAAACTATCACAATCCAACCACGAGCGAGAAGGCTAATTGCAGGAACATAGGTAAGAAAGGGTTTCCAATTTTCTATCGCCAAGCGAAACCATTCTTTTTTGTCCATAGAGGCGTATTCAAGGCAGCCTACCAGAGCACGGGCACATAGTGCTTCAACTCTGTCCAAGAATATATCATGACCAACCACGAAACGCAGTTTGCCGTCCAATACTTTGTGGGCTTTTGCCTTACGATGACGATGGAACCGAGTAACTGCGGGATCGACTGGAGGGACGGGCGACCCAACCACATTCTCCGACATAAGGACAGATGCAATGTACCTCCGAAGACACTAAGTCAAAAACAAAACCCTGGAATAACACGTATAACCCCAAGATCTTCCAGATCATCTAGATAGAGGATTAAGAGTTAAAACCCCCAATCACGAAGACTCGGGATCGAGCCACCAAGAAGTCAAAGAAAAACAGAGATCAAACCCTAAAGATGGCAACATATGTCATGAAAGAGGAGAAATCATGACCCACGAACCGAAACTGACAAGGGACAGCAGAAAGAACAAACAGCCACCAAGAAGACAATAATCAAAGATATAACCCTGAATCAAAGAAAGGCGACCCCAATAGTCAAAGAAGAACAGAGATCAAACCCTAATGATGGCAACATATGTCATGAAAGAGGAAAAATCATTACCCACGAACCGAAAGCTGATAAAGGACAACAGAAAGAACAAGCAGGGATAACGGAAGGTACAAGAATCCCTCAATCCCAAACCTGGACAGAAAGTCAAAAGAAACGGTTGAGATTCAGAAAACTTACACACGAAAAAGGTGGCAGAATCTCCAAGAAAATCCAAAAAACAAACCCAATCATGGAATGAGCCGAAGCTAGCTAAAATAAAAATTCCCACTTGTTTAAACTGGTTGGTACTAGTCCTCGGCTAAATGAGGAGGGACTCGAGTCGCTGGCTCCAACACAAACAGTCATCCATGGAAAAGGGTTGATGCACAGACCATAGCTCGAAATAGACCAGGAAACAGATAAAAACATAGAGAAAAATCAACAGTCAGGTTTGAGCAGGCAACGGCAAGAAAATTACAAATAGAGAGAAGACTTTCGTGGGCACAGCGCCCACCTGCACGCTGCATCCTACAGGCCCTCGCCGAAACCCTCGCCCATCGCCCAAAGCTCAAGCACTTTTGGTGACAACAACATATTTAGTTCAATAATGAATTCAACAGTTATGTTTAGGTTGTTTCCCTTATTCTTCACGAACTTTGTATCCGCTAGTTTCACACTTTGATTTCTCTTCTTTTTCTATGCGCTTTGTAAGGTTTTGTGATTTGTCTAAGCTACTTGTGAGGAAAGGGATATGATCACTGGTATCCCTCCATAAATTAATTTAATAAAAATTCATAAAATACGTTTACGAACCCACCGAACCGTATTGATGGCCTCTTGGAAATGTTTATACAACCACGTTGCGTGTATGTTGGGATTGTTTCTCCACCCTAAATAAAATCTCTCACATTGTAAAACGTCACCTCTCGCAACGACGAGTTACCAAAAAAAGCCATACCGATTTATGGTTTGGACAAGGGCGGCGGAAGACAGAACGTGAACCGTTGAATAGCACGGAACAATATAAAATATATTATATAGCTCTAGATTCTTTCTCCTCACAGGGTTATCTGCACACCAAGCGGGGGCAATCCTATTGTTTTCATTTATGCTCAATTGAATAATGGCAGCCCCGGCCCCGGACCCAGACCGAGCCACAAGCCCACCTGGAGCAGCTCCGCCACCTGATCCCGACGGAGACACAGAACCAGCTAGAGCTTGGATTATGGCGGCTACAACCACAAGCCATGCTCAAGATAGGATAATTGCAAACACGGCCCTGGACTTGACCGTAGGCCCAGCTCGATATACGACAACGGCAGCCCTGGCCACAGGCCATGCTCAAGATAGGATAATTGCAGACACGGCCCTGGACTTGACCGTACGCCCAGCTCGATATACGACAACGGCAGCCCTGGCCACAGGCCATGCTCAAGATAGGATAATTGCAGACACGGCCCTGGACTTGACCGTAGGCCCAGCTCGATATACGACAACGGCAGCCCTGGCCACAGGCCATGCTCGAGCTACGATAATGGCGGCCCCGCCCCCTGACCCCGAGGGAGCTACAGACCCAGCTAGAGCTTGGATAATGGCGGCTACAACCACAAGCCATGCTCAAGATAGGATGATGGAAGACCCGGACCTTACCTTGTCCGTAGGCCTTTCTCGACGTACGATGGCGGCAGCCCTGGCCATAAGCCATGCTCGAGCTACGATAATGACGGCCCCGGCCCCTGACCTCGACGGAGCTACTGACCGAGCTCGAGATTGGATAATGGCGGCTACATCCACAAGCCATACTCAAGATAGGATAATGGCAGACACGTCCCCGGCCACAGGCCAAGCTCGAGATACGATTTGGGCAGCCCCGGCCACAGGCCATGCTCGAGCAACGATAATGGGGGCCCCGCCCTCTGACCCCGACGGAGCTAGAGACCCAGCTCGAGCTTGGATAATGGCGGGTACAACAAGTAAAGCTCAAGATAGGATAATGGCAGACACGGCCCCGGCCACAGGCCAAGCTCGAGATACGATAGCGGGAGCCCCGTCCACAGGCCATGCTCGAGCTACGATAATGGGGGCCACGCCCTCTGACCCCGACGGAACTACAAACCCAGCTCGAGCTTGGATAGAGGCGGCTGCAATCAGAAGCCATGCTCAAGATATAATGGCGGCTACAATCAGAAGCCATGCTCAAGATAGGATAATGGCAGACACGGCCCCGGCCACAGGCCAAGATCAAGATACGATAACGGCAGCCCCGACCACAAGCCATGCTCGAGCTACGATAATGGCAGGCCTGTCCCCAGCCCAAACCCCAGGCCCACCTCGACCTATGATAATGACAGCCCCAGCCACAGGACCTATTATAATGGCAGGCCCGGCCACAAGCCCACCTCGACATATGATAATGGCAGCCCCGACCACAGGCCATGCTCCAACTATGATAATGGGAGTCCCGGTCACAGGCCGTGCTCGACCTATGATAATGGGAGTCCCGCCCACAGGCCGTGCTCGACCTATGATAATGGCTGCCCCGGCCACAGGCCATGCTCCAACTATGATAATGGGAGTCCCGGTTACAGGCCGTGCTCGACCTATGATAACGGCTGCCCCGGCCACAGGCCATGCTCCAACTATGATATTTGGAGTCCCGGTCACAGGCCGTGCTCGACCTATGACAATGGCTGCCCCGGCCACAGCCCATGCTCGACCTATGATAACGGCTGCCCCGGCCACAGGACCTACGAGAATGGCAGACCCGGCCACAGGCCCACCTCAACCTTATATGATAATGGGAGCCCCGACCACAGGCCATGCTCGATCTATGACAATGGCACCCCCGGCCACAGGCCATGCTCGATCTATGAGAATGGCACCCCCGGCCACAGGCCGTGCACGATCTACGATATTGACCCCGGCCGAAGGCCATGCTCTAACTATGATAATGGCGGCCCAAGCGGCCCAAGGCCCACCTCTACCTCTGGTAATTCCAGTCACGGACACAGCCGATGCTCAAGCTACGGTAATGACGCTCCCCGCCCCGATCCCAGGCCAAGCTCCTGTGCATATTTACTATACCTTGGTATGCTTTGTCCTGTTTTATATTCTTATACGTTTTTATTATACCTTGGCACATTTTGAAAACATTAGATAATGGAGTTTTCATTTCGTAGTTTTCAAGTACTGATCTTCTTCCACGTTCTCTAGGTTTTGACGCAGCTACAGAGTTCGTACAACTCCATACTACAGAGATACGATGAATATTTACTATGGTAACAACGGATGCTCTGTCACTGTTTATATAATTTGTATTCTGTTCTTGTTCTTGTTCTTGGTACGTAGATAATAGGAGTGAACTGTAACTATATATATTATATACATAGTCTGTTCTTGTTCTTGTTCTTGGCACGTAGATGATAGGATTGAATTGTAACGTGTACAAGTCTGTTGTTGATCTTGGTAGATTGATATTAGGGTTGATATTGTGCAGGATCGTGGCAAATATGTTTTCTGATCTGAATGCTCCTCTATTCTCGGAAGGTAAGTGGCTGATAGGTCTAAATTCTTTTATGATGTCTATATATATATATATATATGTTTGTTTGTTTTGAGAAAAAAAATGCATATATTAACTGTGTTTGTACTCTGTGAATTATCATGAACAAAATATATATATAACAGCGATTGAAATCCTGGAATTTCAATATACGTCTCCCGAGCTACCACAAGGGTTCAATTATGAATTCGTGATCAGAATCTTCTATCAGCCAAGCGGGCGAATTAACGGCTTTGCCCATCTTCCCAACGTCCGTGAATATTTCGTAGCGGAAATTTTTCAAGCGGAGAACAATCTAGATCTCCCGGTATCGACGCATATTTTTAAAGCCCCAACCCTTTAGAGCTCCTTAAGAGATAAACTGAAGGTGAGCTGCATGATTTTAGAATTTCCGTGTATAAAATCAGTTTGGATTGATGATTGAATCACGTATATATTTTGCATCTACAAGCTGTCAGTTGGAGAATTTCCAATCGTTAATATTTCTTGAGCGTTTATGATGTTTTATGGTATAACACGAGAGAACCAGTTTTTTAGGATTAACGTAGAAATTGCTGGGCCGTTTTTCGTTAAAAGATATATTATATTCCGATTTTTATTTAAAAAATAAAACTTACGTTTAGTAATTTCTATTTATATGTATATATTTATGGATGGAGTTCCTCAGCCAGCCCAATGTTCAGAATTGCTCCATTATATAGTGTGATTCCAGTCCAGGCGTTCTTGGATGGCCTGAACGTACATATTTTTTAAGCTCAGGCGTTCTGGACTACCATCTCTCACCGTTAATAAATATTTACATATGCCTTTGTTTTTTCGGTAATTTTACAGTCCTCTTAAATGTGCTCAGTGAGATGCTTGTGTAGTAAAGTAGTTTTGGATTTTAACAGTTTGGCTTGGATATTAAATCTATAACGATACCAATTTTTAACAATAACAGATTTAATGAAAGTTTATTAATTATTATAAATTTGCATATATTTATAATCTATAGTAGTTTTGTCTAAGGATGTATATATAGATTATGTATACCTTATTAAATAGTAATGATATTAAAGTTTACTTATACTAATTTTGGTTTATCCAATCTTATTAAATAGTAATGATATTAAAGTTTACTTACATCAATTTTGGTTTATCCCATCTTAAGAAGGATAATATTTGGTTTACTTTATAATCTTCTTCGTGTGATCAAGCCAAGCTCACTATAGTTTTGGTAAATTAAGAGGTTATAAAGGTTTGCATTGTAACAAATACTATGAAACTCAATGTGGGTGTAAAGAGAGCAATACAAGAGAAAGTGATTTTCAAAATTTTAAGAAGTATTTAATTCCCCATGTTATTCATTTGATGCATGTACATTATGTACCTAATTGTAACTATGCTCTCACTATTTATGACAATAAAATCCTTATTCATAAATAATTATAAATTATACATCAATTAAACATTTAATTTTCCATAATTTTAATTAAATACTTATTATTATTCAAATATTTAAATTTTAGAATAGTATTATTAACAAAAAGTTTATTTATTATATTTTTGAAAAGTTATATATATATTTCAAAGAAAAAAACCTTTTATTCATAAAATAAACATTAACTGTTTTGTTGAGCTTACACTAGCGTAGATCCAAATAATATTTATTATTATTTTTTATTTTATTAGGAACGAACATTACAACATTTCCCCGTACATGGCTTTAAAACCACATGCAAGGCCCTCCTACAACCATGGGTTGTTTAGGAGGCCTTGCACATGGTCTTAAAACTATTTGCAAGGCCCTCCTAAACCATGTAGAATAAAACCATGAGTTGTTTAGGAGACCTTGCGCATGGTTTCCCTTCTAAACCATGTACAATAAAACCATGGATTGTTTAGAAGGTCTTGCACATGGTTTTAAAACCATGCACATACCTTGTGCACATGGTTTTAAAACCATGTGCACATAGGTTTAAAACCATGTGCAAGGCCAACATTTTTTTGAGGATAATTCAATTTTTTTTTATATTATTTTGTTAGGTAGGAACATTACAACATATCCCCCATATTGTGTTTTTCTCATGACCCACATTTTTTTTACGGATAATTAAATTTTTATTTTTTTATTGTTTTGTTAGGTAGGAAGATTACAACATCTCCCCCATATTAGGTTGTTTTTTGGCCCACATTTATTTTGGCCTATAATTAAAAAAATATTTTTTATTAATAAAAATAACTTTACGTAACATTACAAGATCTCCCCTAGGCTGTAGAGCCCCTCTTGGCACAATTATATATATATATATATATATATATATCAGCTAGGCTCTATGATTTGATTCAAACCAAAAGACAGATCTTTTTATTTAAGGTCCACATATAATATTTTATTATTAATATTTAATATTATTTATGGCCCACATATAATATTTTTTATTATTTTTTATTTTGTTATGAACTAACTTTACAACATTACCCCATACATGGTTTTAAAATCATATGCAAGGCCCTCCTACAACCATGAGTTGTTTAGGAGGCCTTGCACATGGTCTTAAAACCATTTGCAAGGCCCTCTTAAACCATGTACAATAAAACCATGGTTGTTTAGGAGGCGTTGCACATGGTTTTAAAACCATGTGCAAGGCCCTCCTAAACCATGTACAATAAATGATGGGTTGCTTAGAAGGCCTTGCACATGGTTTTAAAACCATAAACTATGTGCATAAAAACCATGTGCATGGTTTTAAAACAATGTGCATAAAAACCATGTGCATGGTTTATGGTTTATGGTTTTAAAACCATGTGCAAGGCCAACATTTTTTATTATTTTGTCAAGTAAAAACATTACAACATCTCCCCCATATTGTGTTTTTTTCCTCACCCATATTTTTTTAGGGATAATTAAATTTTTACTTTTTTATTGTTTTGTTAGGTAGGAAGATTACGACATCTTCCCCATATTAGGTTTTTTTTTCTCGTTGACATTTATTTTGGCCTACAATTAAAAAATTATTTTTTATTAATAAAAATAATGTTACCTAAAGTTACTTAGCGTTAGAAGACACTGGGTTGTAGAGCTCCTCTCAGCGCAATCAAAACATGTACACTTCTTACGGTCTTAAGGTTATTAGTCTATTTCAAAACCATCATATACTTTGCCTTTGGTCGTTACACTCTTAAAGACTATTCATTACAAAATCAAATTTTATCCTTTTTCAATTCAGTTTCTAAATTCCTTGTGTCGCTTCCTCTATCTCCATCAAAAGTTGATAAAAAGTTATATATATATATGATTTTTTAAGAAACATTATATTAATTTTTTTAATAATAAAATATATGTATATGATAATGATGGTAGTGTATGTAAGAATTTATTGTATTTATGCATTTTTTAAATAAAAAATACATGAATAATAATGATAATAATTAACTATCAAAATAATTTAAAAATTTTATTTTCTTTTAATAAAGAATTAATTTAAATATTCTATTTTTATTTATTAATTAAAAAATTATTGCGCCGAGAGGCGCTCTACAGCCCAGTATGGAGGAGATCTTGTAACGTTACGTAACATTATTTTTATTAATAAAAAATAATTTTTTTAATTATAGGCCAAAATAAATGTAGGCCAGGAAAAAAAAACCTAATATGGGGGAGATGTTGTAATCTTCCTACCTAACAAAACAATAAAAAAGTAAAAATTTAATTATCCGTAAAAAAATATGGGTGAGGAAAAAAACACAATATGGGGGAGATGTTGTAATGTTTTTACTTAACAAAATAATAAAAAATGTTGGCCTTGCACATGGTTTTAAAACCATAAACCATAAACCATGTGCATGTTGGCCTTGCACATGGTTTTTATGCACATGGTTTATGGTTTTAAAACCATGTGCAAGGCCTTCTAAACAACCCATCGTTTATTGTACATGGTTTAGGAGGGCCTTGCACATGGTTTTAAAACCATGTGCAAGGCCTCCTAAACAACCCATGGTTTTATTGTACATGGTTTAGAAGGGCCTTGCAAATGGTTTTAAGACCATGTGCAAGGCCTCCTAAACAACTCATGGTTGTAGGAGGGCCTTGCATATGATTTTAAAACCATGTATGGAGAAATGTTGTAATGTTAGTTCATAACAAAATAAAAAATAATAATAAATATTATATGTGGGCCATAAATAATATTAAATATTAATAATAAAATATTATATGTGGACCTTAAATAAAAAGATGTGTCTTTTGGTTTGAATCAAATCAATGGATACCTACGAAGAGATTTGATCCTCTTGGGGCTTGATAGAGCCTAGGATTTGGATCTATATGTATATATAAGTAATTGTGTCAAGAGGGGCTCTACAACCCAGTATGGGGGAGATCTTGTAACTTTACGTAACGTTATTTTTATTAATAAAAGATATTTTTTTAATTATAGGCCAAAATAAATGTGGGCTAAAAAACAAACGTTACGTAACATTATTTTTATTAATAAAAAATATTTTTTTAATTATAGGCCAAAATAAATGTGGGCTAAAAAACAACCTAATAGGGGGAGATGTTGTAATCTTCCTACCTAACAAAACAATAAAAAAATAAAAATTTAATTATCCATAAAAAATGTGGGTCATGAAAAAAACACAATATGGGGGATATGTTGTAATGTTCCTACCTAACAAAATAATAAAAAATAAAAATTTGAATTATTCTCAAAAAAATGTTGGCCTTGCACATGGTTTTAAAACCATGTGCAAGGCCTCCTAAACAACTCATGGTTTTATTCTACATGGTTTAGGAGGGCCTTGCAAATGGTTTTAAGACCATGTGCAAGGCCTCCTAAACAACTCATGGTTTTATTCTACATGGTTTAGGAGGGCCTTGCAAATGGTTTTAAGACCATGTGCAAGGCCTCCTAAACAACTCATGGTTGTAGGAGGGCCTTGCATGTGGTTTTAAAACCATGTATGGGGAAATGTTGTAATGTTTGTTCCTAATAAAATAAAAAAATAATAATAAATATTATATGTTGACCATAAATAATATTAAATATTAATAATAAAAATATTATATGTGGACCTTAAATAAAAAGATGTGTCTTTTGGTTTGAATCAAATCAATGGATACCTAAAAAGAGATTTGATCCCTCTCGGCGCTTGATAGAACCTAGGATTTGGATCTACGCTGGTATATTTTACAAATTTTTCCATACGAATTTTTTTTTTAAAAGGTATAACATTTTATTTTAGAAAAAATACAATTAATATGCACTTTGATCTTGTAAAATCTCAAATTAACATTTTACATTTAAAAAAAACACTATATTTTTCAATTATATCACCAATTACACTTTAAAGTGAATATTTTATAATAATTTTCCAATTCTATCACCAATTACACTTTAAAGTGAATATTTTATAGGATCTTATGTTCTAATATTATCACTAGTAAGAATTATTTTCTTCTTACTAAAAGGGATTTGTATCTACTATCCTTCTTTTGATAACAAATGTGTAATTAAATTTCTAATAATCGTGCTCCAACTTCAACCATGATCACTATCACTATTCAGGAATGTCTATAATTATCATGTTTGAAATGTTTAAAAGAATAGGCAATCCTTGTGAGGCACACATTTATGTTTGGGTATTTTATTTTTCAAAAAGACTAAAATCTTGATTTTACAAACAAGTTAAATACTAATATTTTTTATATGACTTTACAATATTATCACATTAAGATATATGGTCTTAGTACTACCAAAAACAAATGGTTCGATCTACAATCCTTTTTTTATAACAAATGTTGTATTGATTTTTTAATAATCTTGACTTCAACAATGAGTTTAGAATAATTCTTTGTAATGACCTTCTTAGTTTCCTCCATTCTATGAGTAAAAAGGAATTTTCCATTATTTGACTCAATTAATCATGATTATCTACTACTACTCTTAATACCCACTTTAAATTCAACAATTCAACTTTCTTACTGGGTGGCCATGTATACCAAGTAGACATATATAATCCCCTTTCTCCTCCATTAAGTGTATCCAACTTTAACCATTACCACTATAGGGGATTACTATATTTTTCATGTTTACAATGTTTATGAATAAACAATCAAAATTCCTAGCAAGCCAAACTATTGAAGTTACAATAAGAGGCAATGCTTTATATAATATTGTCATAATATTTTTGACACCAATATTATATTTTTCGTTAATACCCGAAATATGTTTCTTAGTTTGGTCAATACTACAATTTCCTTCTAAGTAAAATTAGCATATGAGCAATGAACAAGAATATGATAGATAAATTCATCACATACCTTGCAGAGTGGACATGTCCCAATACCTTACTAGTTTTTCCTCTACATGAAGTCCCAAGTGAGATCTCTTTAATTTACAGCCACCCACATAAAAAAAAATTACTTTAAGAGGGAACTTGAACTTCAAATATGCTTATACTAATGCAAATGATTATGGGGAAATAGTCCTCTCTAAGAACTCGTATCATCTTAGAGAATACGATCAATGGGATTCTTGGACCAAATAAGATCATCTTCACTGTCCTTTATTCTATTAAGAATTCTTTTCAAAGTATGGCATTAATTGTTCCAACTTTTCCTCTCTTCTCCAACAAAGCCTAGTCTCCCAACATGTAAGAATTCCCTACTCATAATAATTGATCTTAGATGATCAACTAATTGATATAAATAATAAAATACCCTAGATCTTAGAACTTACAACCATATTCATGTGTAGCTTGTAGTTTTCATCACATCCAACCAATAGGCATTTTGAAGGGATTTAGAATTTGATTTGATCCCGTCTTCCACGAAATTAAAAAGGTTCACTATATTTTTCTTTACAACATTACATCATAACCCTCTTCTATAAAAACATTTCTAGAAATATTCTAAATCCAATGCTCTTGCAATTGCTTATGCCCCATTCACTCTTCTCCATTCTATTCTGAATCCAATGCTCTTGCAATTGCTTATGCCCCATTCACTCTTCTCCATTGGGGCAACAATATTTTTCTTAGATAACCATGGGAAGTTCTTCCTCTAACATTTCTAGAAAAAGGATATTGAAACTACACTTGCTCTAAAAACACCTTTATGGATAAAAAGAAAAGATACCCAATAAACTGTTTAGTAGCTTCTCAAATTTCTCTGACACATACCAATATTATCCCTAGATAACCACGTATTACACCATACAAAAAAATCTCCATCTTACAAATTTTCAACCTAATTCATTTTGGTATTTTAATATTTAGTCTTATAATAAAATAATAGGTACTTTATATCTCATTATAGCTCCACTTTAGAAAAACAAGAAATGCATTTTGTTAGAATACACAAGTTTACCATATGACAATGGCCATACAACAAAGGTCTACATCTCCTTGTGCATATCTTCAAGAATCATCACAAGATGATAGAATGTCATCAATAAATAATAAATGAAAGATATGTAATATCGTGTTGGATATGATCCCTTTAAAATCCTTAGATGATTTAGCCTAAAAAAAATGCTCTACTAATCCTTTTAGCCACTAGAAGGGAAAGTAAAGGGGAAAGTGGGAATCCATGTCTTAACAATTAGTAAATAAATTGTACGTTGACATATTAATTAAAACTACAAAAGAAACTAACATACATGATTCATAACCCAATTAACAAAGTTAATATTAAAGGATATGTGGATAAGTGTTAGCCTAAGATAAGTCCATCTTAGTCTATCATCGGCTTTTGGCAAGTTAGACTTAATTACCATTGTATGAAACCTTTTAAATAATTGAATGAAAGAATTCATGGGCCACCCCCACAACCTCATGACTTTGCTTCCGTGATGAAAACCTGAAATGCTTCTAAGATATAGTCTTTGAGAATATTTTTTTGTATTAGGGAAACTAACAATTGGGAGGGGCTTTTACTCGTGTGACATGGGGTCGGTTCCTATTCACTACCGCTATAACCCTAGGTGCACCCACACAACCTTCTATCATGGGGCATGGGAAATATGATGTTTTAACCTATGCCATTACAAGGAGTTCCATAATAATACACTCTATTGCCACTTGGTGTATCCCAAATTTTGACCTTAACTATAATGCGAATGAGTCCCATTGCACATGAGTTAGATTGATTAGTTAGATATATTGGGTGTAAGCCAATGCATATGTTTTATTTATCATGTATGTGAGTGTATATGTTGGGCATGGACCCCAATGGACAAGATTATTGTCGTAGTACGATGTATTTAGTGTATTATGTGATTTAGCTTAAATGCATATACTGAGATGATTATTGTGATAAAATGTGCAGAAGACTAAATGCATGATTGAGTTCTATAATGTGTTGGGCGTGGACCCTGAAGCACATGAGTGATGACATTTTGTGTTGAGTGCAAGCTCTGGAGCACATGAATGATTAGATTTTGTATTGAGCGTAAGCTCTGGAGCACATGAGTTATGAGAGTTTGTGTTGAGCATAAGCTCTGGAGAACATGAATTATGAGAATTGGAAGTGTTTGGCATAAGCTTTGGAGCATTCCAAATTGATGTTGAACATAAGCTCTGGAGCATTGGATCCTTGGCCATTTTATCCCTAGCTGTATTATACAAGTGCATCCTAGCATTAGTGTTGAGCGAGAGGCTCTGGAATTGCACTAAGTGTAACTCCCAGTTTTTAGCGTTGAACTTGGGCTCTAAATAGCACTAGGAGTTACTGAAAATTAACAAGTTTTGAGTTCGAACGACTCTGAATAGCACCGATCTTTATCTTACTTATTTTTAAGATTGATTAAATGAAATTTTGAATTTCTACTTCTCATCAACTACTGAAGAACTACCACAATATACAAGGTAATCCAACATGCAAGGAGGTCTAGAGCTACCTAACTTAGTTGACCCACCCTATGTGTGGCATTGAATAAAAGAAATAGTATAAGCTAAGGGAAGCATCAAATAAAGGAAATTATGTTATATGATGCACAAATAAATATTACAAGATAATATGAAAAGTTTATATATATTATGAATGCAATAATATATATATATATATATATATATATATATATATATAAAATAATAAATAAAAGAGTCCATGTATTTATTATTTACTAAAGTGATTAAATAAATATTCCATTATAAAAGTTTAAATTAGGAACTAGTAAAAAGTTCCTAAGCTAAACAAAACAATTATTAAATTCACATAAAAACAATTAAAGATTATTTCCAAGAAGATAATGGATTCTTGATCTAACTAAAGTTTAATTGTCCTTTCCTAAAAGATTTTCTATAAAGACCCAAGTCAAGGGAAGGCTAGGGGATCTTATTCTTATTCCAAAAATAATATTGGAGAGCATTCCAAAAGAAAAACATTCTTATATAGAACCTGATATTCCAAATAAGAGAATCCTCACCTTTAGGAAATCTATACTACTTGCATGTTGGAGCCATCTCGGGGGGATCCATATTAAAACAAAAAACGGTCCCGGGTTATGGTTGGGAGGAACGTGGTAGTTCCCAATTTATCCGGTTAACAGATATAAGATCATAGATATCTGGGTTTTTAATAATTCTATGTGTTTAAGTGTGCAGAGTTCTTAGCCATTAATAAGCTGAAAAGTTGCAGGTATGAGGGTTTTACCATGTCAAGTTTTATTAATCATGTTTACATATTTTTACCTATAGTATTTATGCTTTGGATTGAAGAGATGCAAATTTTACTTCCTAGTTGTTTATATGCTTTAGGTTGTTTTATTGTGTAAAGTAAAACTCATGTTTTAATTTCTAGATAAAATTCTAGTGTTAAACAACTATCAGATTTATATGTATTTAGTTCAGAAATTTATGTTAGAATTTGTAATCTAGATTCAAACCTAGCTACTAGTTAAAACTTAAAAAAAAAAAACTATAACCTAAGTTATAGTCTAGGTCACATATTAAAATAAACCATAGATTAACAAATCTAAATAAGCACACCTAATGATAAACAAACTCATTTTATTCCTAAACTAATAATTATTTAAACTTTGCACAGACATTAAAATAAATAATAAATAAACAAATTACAAACATGTTTATAAACACTCAGTCCAGGGATCGAATCCCTTAAATACCAACTCAAAACCTTAAATATATATCACAGTGCTCGCAGATAGCATATTGCGAGCAAACGCATCATCTAAATACATAAATACTCATAAACGAAGGGCTGGCATATTTCATTTGCGAGCGAAACATAGACCTTGATTTCAAATACCCTATCTACATAAAACTAATAAAACTATTAAAAATAACCAAACATAGCATTATAAATACGTTGTAAACAAATCTATAAAACAAATATCAAAGATATCAAATTACCATGCGTGAAGGCCAAGAGCCTATCCATGGTTTCAAAATTATATTATTAAATACTAACACTTATAAACATTATTCATCTCTGCCGAGCAATCGAATCCTATAAGGATTGGATGCCGACCATTTATTTTTCAAAACAAAGTCTATCTACAATACCTGTCCAGTAAAATTACAGTAAAGAAATAAAATAATATAAAAACAGAGTTCCATTTCCATGCGCATCGCATTGATGGATTTAAAATAATAACACAATAATCACCATATAAAACACATTAACGAAACACGGGTTAAAACCTTTATCAAAGACACGTATCCACACAACCCAAGGCCGAATCCATTAAAACCCCAACTATATAATCACAATGTTTTAGAAACAATTAAACTACAAAACCTTAAACCATTAAACCCAACCAAGTATTCAACCCAGTTTCGAATCGCTTAAGAGCTTAGCTGGGAGATTTTTTAAATAAACCAAACCATACAAACCTAGTATCGAATCCTATAAGTGAAAGCTAAGATAATAATTGGAGCAACCATATCCGGTTGGACTCTTTAATAGTCGAATCTAACTTTCATGCTTAATAATAAAATAGGAATAATATATTAGATGATGATAATGATTACAAATGAAATCCGCCTTTATAGGATTGAGTGTGTAGAATGAAAGGTTACACCCTTTCATATAATAATTAACTAATTTAATTAATATTGTATTTTATATTTGTTACATTGCCACTCCCTTTAAGGGAGCGCTGTCCTCAAAGCTTGAGCATTTTCTTAATGTCGTCCTTCATTCTGATTCGATATCGGTATTAGAATCGGACGATATTGCTTGTGCAGAGACTTGCACTTCCTTTCCATTGATGATTCTACACTGTATTGTCTAATTGTTCCTCCATTTATGGCCAGGGGTCCAATCATCACTGTATCGACGACATATGCTTTTCTTCTTTTTTCTATTATTAGAGTAACTGTTAGATGACTTCATCCTATTTTCCATTTCATAGGAATATGATCCAAGTTTTTGGCATTGATGGTCAGGTGACCAAGTATCTTCACAGTACCTACATTGTGTCTCCTTTTCTTGTCGATAATGGTTATTGCCTGTTGTTTTTATTCCTTCCATTTTGTGTTCTACAACTTTGGCTTTATGTCTTGCTACATTTATGTTAGGCATGCCATGTAACTTTAACTCTTTTTGGAGGTATGGTTCAAGACCTCCTAGATATGTTTTGAGTCTTTATTTGTTAGATAACCCAAATACTCTTGTGAATAAGGATTCCCGTTGATGTGTGAATTCCTCAACGCTTCAGACCTGTTGTAATCTGGTAAGTTTACTGAAAAATTCATCTTCTTTGATTCCTTGAAACCTATTAAAAAATAATTTTTGAACGAGTTCCAGGTGTAGGAAAAAATGTCTCTCTTCCATCATAAGTACCAATTATAGGCATACCCTTCCATATGCATTGACGCATATTTCACCTTCTCCTCGTCAATTTGAATATTGTAAATGTCAAAGTATTCTTCTGCCTTGTTTAGCCAAGCAATGCATTGGTCTTCACTTCCGTTGTATTTCGACAACTGTATTTTTTCCTTAGGTGGGTACACTTTGTAAGGACGATATTGATTTCCTTTTGCTTTACAATTTGATGGTGGCTCGAAACTACTGGACAATGTAAGCGACATATTTGAACTACTTTGTTGTTGGTGGTTATTTTTAACCCTTTTATTCTCTACTATCTTACTGATAGCTTCTATTTTGTTGTTTAATCGTGCCTCCATATTTGGGATTATTTTTGTTTCTATCTCTTGTTTAGTGTCGCATTGTTAATCTTTATTTATTTTTGTAAATATTCTTGATTCTTTGCGAGTGTTTCCTGTGTGGAAACATGAAATGAGGCATATAACATGTCTGGACTGTTAACTTGGTTCGGACTAAGTATGAGTCTTTGCAACTCCTCGATTAATGTATTATGGTTCTGCGTCATGGTGCTCAAGTTCTGTGTTAAGGTGTTTATGTTTTGAGTCATGGTACTCATTTTTTCATCCAAGTATTTTTGTTTTTCGTTCAGGATGTCAAATTTTTCATCCAGCCTTCTTTCTAGTACCAGAACAAGCTCGTCTTTGAGTAATGTATTGTTATTTTTCATCTCTTCCTTCAATCTTTTTTGGTTAGTGACAAGGGACTTGATGTCCTTATCATTTTTTCTATTTTATCTTTTAGCTCTGCCATGGTATTGGACCTTATAAGCAGAGGTGTGTACTTCGACGCTATTTTGACTTGTGAGAGGTGGAAACTTTTTTTAATAATAATAAATATTAATTAATTAATTAATTAATATTATTATTGTTTTTTATATATAAACTATATAATATTTTGTATATAGTTTTTTTTAACTTTTAAAAATAAATATTATAATACAATAATAATATATTATTATTATATATAATATTTGATTTTTATTAAAATTTGTTTTTTTTGTTTTTATGGGTTTTTAGGTTTGGCGTGAAGGAGAAGGTGTGGATGTTGACAGTGGAGAGTTGGTGTTGGTGGAAATGGGGCTGAGGGACTAGGATGGTGGGCAGCATGGGTGTGAAAGCAGAAGTGGTGGCGGAGGCGTGGTGTGGCAACGGTGGAATGACGCAGGGGAGGACGTAAGGAAGGATGGGAGCGTGGGATTTTGTTAGCAGTGAAGGAGGTGTGGAGCACGTGGAGGATGGAAGTAGTGAGCAGGAGGAGGGAGTGGCAATGAAGAGGAAGAAGGACAAAGAAACAACAGCATGGAAATAATATATGGATGTTGAGCCGAATCTGAGCTCATGCCAAAGGAGCGAACCTGGATCTGATAGCACTTGGAGCAACCGTATTCGGTTGGACTCTTTAATAGTCGAATATGACTTTCATGTTTAATAATAAAATAGGAATAATATTTTAGATGATGATAATGATTACAAATGAAACTCGCCTTTATAGGCTTGAGCACATAGAATGAAAGTATACACCCTTTCATATAATACTTAACTAATTTAATTATTTTTTTTATTTTATATTTGTTACAATAATCAAATTTGCACAGACTACATTATGCACGCATGGTTTCAAGCCATTACAACTGCCCATAAATTTATCAATACGCCACATCTAAACAGACAGATCTAGGCTCTTTCACATTAAAAACCAATCATTTAAATCAACATAGCTACATCTGTATCAATCAACGAATCAACTAAAAAACATAAAGCCACAGTTCATATCAACTATCGAAACCATGGAATCGTAAGTGCTGTTGCAGAGCAATGGAATTGTTATCATTTAGAAACACATACAAACTTACAGATCCATATTAATCACAACAAAAACCTAGTAAAGATATATTTAAAACTAAAAATTCCATTACAAAGTTATTGGTACTCCAAAGACATAGAGTTGAGTCTCTATTAAAAGTTTAAAACATCACATTTACATTATAGATCCATACAAGAGGTGTTTACAAAGTCTCATTTAAAAAAATTCCCAAACGATTTGAATTTACCCCAAAACCCAAACCAAACAACAAATAGCTTAAGAGCCACATAACCAAAAATTTCCCAAACCTAGAATCGAAACCATATGATAGCATAACAAGTTCAACATTGGCTACATGCCTTTTTTCTATACGTGGGGCTTACCCGGGATGGTTGCAAAGTCAACACAAAATATATTCCATTTTAAAACACAAAGTACCCATGCTACCAAACCTGCAAAACAATGAAACCAAAGCAATTGTTAGAAGTATGCAAAAATGATAAATCTAAACCAAAGTTAAAAAGTAGAACCATGACAAGATTAGCAACCTATGAACGTTTTCATGAACCAACTGTAAAATCCTATATGGTATGCGTAGCTCCCATCAGGAGCATGAGACCTCCCTCCAAACCCAAACAAACACCAAAGGAATGACTAGTGAAACCCTAGCGAATTGAATAAGGAAGGCATCCTGAACAAACCGAGGACCTTTCAATGCACCAACATGGCCACCACCTCCATTCAAATCCAAACCCACATGCCTATAGTCTAGCTTCACTTTCTTTTCCATCAATTTAATCCCCATTTTCCATAGACTTAAACCCTTCCAACGGTTGCGACTAGCATAGGTATATGCTAGAGTTTCGATGGCATAAAGTATGCGGTAGCATAAACCCTCCACATTAATGTATAAAGCATAAAATATTTGTAATCAAATTTTCAAACCCTCATCATCATAGTTTTAAAACATGCATATAGTAGAAACCCCCCCTTATTATAGCTTATAAAGTAGGTATTGTGACCCTTAGGCTTAGAAACCTTTCCTTTTATAATTTGAGCATAGAATTAGCATTTCATAGGTGTAGATTGTTGTAGATGTTAGGCCCTATTTTTCCATGTTCGTAAGACTAGGTTCACTGGAGAATTCACTTGCAGAAGAATGGGTACACTTGCATTAGTTCATAATCAACAAACATAACTTAGGCTTAGTTTTTATCCAAGTTTAATTCCATAGTAAAAATATAGATGTCGTTAAGATCTAGTAGTTTTATTAGCCTATGAATTTTTATTTTTGGATTTTAGGGACATTTCAAGTGGTATCAGAGCCCAGATTCAAACACTAAGAGACCTAATGGGTGCTACCAAACATTCATTCTAGAAATAAAAATATTTCAAAATTGTATTTGAAATTTTGTTAACTAACAGGAAATTATTTGTTACTAAATGTTTTAATTGCGGGATTAAAGAATAGGCCATATCATGAATGTAGAAGAGGATAACAGTCGGCAAGGAAATTTGAATTCCCCAACACGAGAAGGAGAATTGGTAGTGGAATTAAATTTCGATCTAATGAAAACCACACAGAGTCTGCAAGAAGACTTATAAAGATTAAAAGATGATAATATGAATGAGAGAAAAGAGAAAAAAACAATCAATGAAGCTTTAATTCGGAACATGACGGGAGTAAACCCTCATGGACAACCTACCCATTCAACCAATAAATCCAAGGAATATTTTCATCGTAAACGAACTAGCAACCCAAAGGAAGAGGGAAAAGAAGAACACACACCTCGCTTCCAGAAAGAGATTATCACAATCTATCCAATGATACTTCCCTTTCTCCTTATAGAAAGAGGGAAAAAAATGATGACAACCTCCTAGGAGAATTCCACAAGATAAAATCCCCAACCTATGAAGGAGAGATTAATATCGAGGAGAAGGATGAAGAATGGCTTCTAGGTATGAGAACATACTTTCGAGTACACAACTACTCTAGTGAAATGAAATCCTGGTTATACATTTATAATTTGAACAGAAAAAGGAGCAAGATGTTGGAGAGACCTAAAGCATACAAAAAAGGATGAAGTAAAAGAAATCAGATGGAGTAATTTTTGCATAATATTCAAGGAGAAATACATGTCTGAAAGATTCATTGCGAGGAAAGTGAAATAATTTCATGAGTTAAATATGGGTTCCATGACCATGGATTCCTTCATCAACATATTTTTGGATCTGTTACACTACGTGCCTTACATAAAGGATGAAAAGGGGAAGATACAACAGTTTTTGGGATGTCTTCCTCCCAATTTTCGAGAGAGAATTGAGTTTGACATGCCCAAAACTCTAGACACTACCTTACACAAAGCTAGAATTTTCTATGAGAATGGACAACTAAGGCAGGAAAACATCAACAAAAGTTGAGACAGGCTTAGGACCTTCTCGGACAACCGCAAACCTAGTTTCAAACCACTGCCTTACAGAAAATAGAACAACAATTTCCCAGCAAACATAAAATTCAACAAGAGAGGGGCAAATCCAAATGTTCCTGCACCAAATTCCAACATACCAACAAAAAACGAAGGAGCCAAGGCTTCCTCGTTGCAAGTTAACTGTTTGAAATGACAAGGACCCCACTATGCCAAATATTGTCCAAATAAGACTGGTGGAGTCTTAAACAATCTTCCAGAAGACCCAATGGTAGAGGACATAGCTGGCACACCCATGATTTATGCAGCATTGGATGCCTGACAAGCAAACCATCAAGCCACTATGGTCGAAATAGAAGGTAAGGTGTCAAACACTTCTATTTTGATTTTGATTGATCGCGGTGCTTGTCGAAGCTATGTATCACCCAAAATTATTGAATTGTGTAAAATGAACAAAGTAAAGCACGAGAAACTATGGCTAGTACAATTAGCTACAAGTACCAAAAGAAAGGTTTTGGAACAAGTGAGAGACTATGGGGTAAACTTGAATGGTTTTCCAACTAAGATAGATTTGAATATGTTACCCTTAGGATCATATGATGTACTTATCGGCATGGACTGGTTGGAACAACACCATGTCATGCTCTATTTTCTAAACAAGTCAATATTGTGCATGGATAGCAAAGGGAATCTAACAAATATTCAAGACATACCTCAGAAGGTTTCCGTTATATAGATATCCACCTTACAGGAAAGTAAGTGTATTAGGAAAGGCTGCAAACTTTTTGCAGTAAACATCTAGGATATAGAAGCTGAAAGAGAGTAGCACATTGAGGACTTTTCGATTCTCATAGAATTTAAAGATGTATTTCCCAAGGAAATACTAGTATTACCACCAAAACTTGGCTTAAAATTTTCCATAGAACTGACACCAGGGTCAGTACCGGCTTCGAAATCCCCATACCGAATGAGCGCACCAGAATTGGTGGAGCTCAAGTTGCAGTTGCAGTAGTTAATTGAGAAAGGATATATCCGACCTAGTGTGTCCCCTTGGGGAGAACCTATACTTTTCGTAAAGAATAAGGATGGTACAATGCGAATGTGAATCAATTACCACCAACTTAACAAGATGACCATCAAGAATCATTACCCACTCCCTAGGATCAATGACTTGTTCGATCAAGTCGGAGGAGAAAATATATTTTCAAAGATCGACCTATGGTTCGGATACCATGAGGTATGGATACACGATGAATATATACATAAAACGACCTTTCGAAACCGATACGACCACTACGAGTTTGTAGTAATGCCTTTTGGACTAACCAATGCACCGACAAATTTTATGTGCATGATGAAAAATATCTTTAGTAAATACCTAGATAAGTTTGCATTGGTATTTATAGACAACATCATAGTTTACTTGAATAGTAAAGAGGAACATGAGGAGCATCTCTACATAGTACTATGGGTGTTATGGGAACATTATCTTTACGCTCAGTTTAGTAAATGTGATTTTTACAAACCACAGATATAGTACCTAGGTCACATCATCTCTGAGAAGGGGATAGCCATCGACCTATAAAAGATTAAATCCATAAAAGATTGGCCTACACCTACATGTGTCACAGACATTAGGTCATTTTTGGGATTAGCAAGTTACTATCGAAATTTCATTGAGAAATTTTCGAGGATTGCACGTCCCATGACTACCTTACAAAAGAAGGAAAACAAGTTTTTGTGGACGACCAAGTGTGAGGAAATATTTTAGAAGTTTAAACAACTTTTGACTACTGCGATGATACTACAAATTGCGGACACCGATGGGGATTTTGTTGTTTGTACCGATGCAAGACAGGAAGGACTTGGAAGAGTCCTCATGCAGAATGATTGCGTGATCTATTACAAGCCACAAAAAATTAAAGGAACATGAAAAAAATCATCCCACCCACGATCTTGAGCTAGCATCCATTATCCACGCCTTGAAGATGTGGAGGCACTACCTCACAGGGAAGAAGTTTCTTCTAAAGATAGAAAACATGAGCGTGAAGTATTTTTTCGACCAGCTAGATCTAAATTCCAGGAAAGAAAGATGGTTGGCCTTCCTTAACGAGTACCATTTTGAATTAAATCATATAAAGGGAAAGAAGAATGAAATCAATGACACTTTAAGTCGACGAGCTCATATGTATATGAGGTAACCCTAAGCCAAACTGATTCAAATTTGCACGATAGGATTAGAACGATAAACGAAGTTGTTCATTTCTATGTTGAAATCCTCAAGAAGATTCAAGAGGAGAGGTTTTTTCAACCACAAAAAGAGTATAAGGTAGACGAGACCAGACTATTGTTGTCCAAAGAGAGATTGTATGTTCCAGAAGGAGGGGACATCAGGTCCAACATCCTAATGGAGTTCTATCGAAAATCCTACTCAGGGCATCAGGGATATCAAAAGATGATATCAGTAGTAAAGAAACACTTTTTCTGGCCTAAGTTAAAGGTCGACATAGCGTTATTTATCACAAAATGTCAAGAATGTCAGCTAGTCAAAGTTGAGCATCAACATCCTTCGGGACTACTACAACCTTTACCCATTCCAGAATGTAAGTGGGAGGTCATTAGTATGGATTTTATTATGGGTCTACCAAAGAGAAAGAAGTAAAATGATTCCATATTTGTAGTGGTTGACAAGTTACCTAAAGCGATACACTTTATCCCACTTAAGTCAACCTAAAAGGAAGTTCACATTGCCGAAATTTTCTTAAAGGAGCTATTCATATTGCATGGGATACCCAAGGAAATCATCTCGGATCAAGACATGAATTTTACCAGTAACTTTTGAATATCTTTATTTTTTAGTTTAGAGACACAATTAAATTTTAGTACTGCTTACCACCCGCAGATAGACGGGAAAATAGGACGGGTAAACCAAATTTCCGAAGACATGCTTAGAATGTATGTTATGAACAATATCACCAAGTGGGAGGATTATCTACACCTCGTAGACCTTGCATATAACAATGGATACCATACCTCTTCCAAGATTAGCCCCTTCGAGGTCTCTGTGGCCACAAGTGTAGAACACCGGTTACTTGGGATAACCCGGTGGACCGGCTCATGTTAAGGCCAGACTTACTAAAGGAATTGGAACAGTTAGTCACCAAAGTACAATAGAACCTTAAAGAAGAGCAAGACCGCTAGAAGAGTTATGCAGATAAGAAAATAAAACATAAATATTATCATATTTACAAACATGTTTACGTAGAATGAAAAGTAAGGAGAAGCTTATTGATCTTGGGAAGATGCAGAAAGTTGGCACCAAGATTTTGTGGACCCTTTGAGATACTAGCAAGAGAGGGCCAGTGGCATATGAAATAGATATACCTGCTCACATAAAGGTTCATAACGTTTTCCACGCATCTTTATTGAAGAAATATGTATATAATACTAAACATGTTATTGACTGGTCCTTGTTACAGGTGGAACCTAAAGGGGAGTTTGTACTCAAACCCCCTTATATTTTGGACAAAATAGAAGTACAGCTTAGGAAGTGAACTATATTCCAGCTGAAAGTGCAATGGAAGCACTTTGGAGCTAATGAGGCCACTTGGGAGAATGAATCCACCATGAGAGAGGCTTACCCCACCTTATTTCATGACTTCATTCCTAGTCCTTAGAACATTGGGACGGTGTTGTTCTAAGTAGGGAAGGACGTAATATCCTAAATTTTGACCTTAACTATAATGGGCATGAGCCCCATTGCACATGAGTTACTTTGATGTTTATGTTTATATATTGGGCTTAAGGCCCCACTACACATGAGTTAGGTTGATTGGTTAGATATATTGGGCGTAAGCCAATGTATATGTTTTATTTATCATGTATGCAATTGTATATGTTGGGCATGGACCCTGATGGACAAGATTATTGTCGTAGTATGATGTATTGGATGTATTATGTGATTTACCTTAAATGCATATATTGAGTTGATTATTGTGATAAAATGTGCAGAAGACTGAATGCATGATTGAGTTATATAATGTGTTGGGTGTGGACCCTGAAGCACATGAGTGATGAGATTTTGTGTTGAGCGCAAGCTCTGGAGAACATGAGTGATTAGATTTTTTGTCGAGTGCAAACTCTGGAGCACATGAGTTATGAGATTTTGTGTTGAGCATAATATTTGGAGCACATGAATTATAAGAATTTGAAGTGTTTGGCATAAGCCCTGGATCATTCCAAATTGATGTTGAGCATAAGCTCTGGAGCATCGGATCCTTGGCCATTGTATCCCTAGGTGTATTATTTCAATATAAGATATTTATATATCTCAATATGATGTTGAAATTATTGTGAATTTACAGAAGAGGTCGGCTCGCTTATGGATTCTGAAGATGCGTTATCGGAGAAATTGGAGGTAAGCCAAGCCGATCTACTGGATTATCGTAGCATTTTCGGCAACATCAATGGTTGCTCCGGAGTGTTTCACATCCTTTATCCTTGCGATCATCTCGATGGATTGCAGGAATATCCGATATGAAGTAATTTATGGATTTAAGTCTTTTAGAATTTGGATAAATTTATGGGAAAACAAAGGGTTTCAAGAAGTTTTATTTTATTACTATATAGTGATAAAGTAGGCTACGAGGTTCGAAGCCCATTGAATGTGGTTGAGGCCTACGCTAATACAGAGAGTGTGAAGCATTTGGTGTTCAGTTCCTCTGTGTCGGCCATTATTTGTGGGAGGACAACTGGCAATCTTGGCGATGGAGAAATTCTAGATGAGAAGTGTTGGACCAATCTTGAATTCTGCCGTGAAAAGAAAGCAAGTATTTTCACTTAAATAATTATGTGTTTAAATCTATTTTGCCCTAAATTATAGGAAAACTCACGCAAGTAGCTTCACTCTTACTCTCTGAATCTAATTTTTACCCTAACTTAAAGAAAAACTCATTATCAGATGCCTTCTATGTTTGTGTAGTTGTGATCTCCATTGGCAAAGACTCTCTCAGAAAAAGTTGTATGGAAACTCTCAAATCACAGAGACCTTAATCTTATATTAATATATATATGAGTTTGTAAATCAAAATTTTATAATAAAATTTTGATAAACATTTAAAAAAAATGTTTGGAAATCAAAATTTTATAATATATTTTTAAATCAAAGTTATAAGTTTTGTTTTTACCTTTTATAAATTTTATAAGATACATTATTTTTTTTATTTACAATGTGTTTCTCTTTCTTTACAATTCTTTTATCAAATTATGTAATAATATATTTTTTTCAATGTTTCAATAATAAATATTATCAATAAATAGTATTTTAATATTATTCATGTTTAAAAATAGTATTCAATATTAAAAAGAAACGTTCAGATTTTTCTTTGGAAGTATTTTGTCAATTACTACTTGTTGTTTGTGGCATGATCATTGCCAATACGATAGAAATATGAAATACTTTTCTGGAACCTTGGACATGTCATTCAATTTAATTAGTGGATTTCATAGTTTGAGTTCGATTTGGGGTTTGGAAAAAAAATCATACTTACAATTTCTAATATTGTAAAAAAACATTTCATAGTAGGTTCAAAATTTCAAAATTGGACGCTTTATCAAAAAATGATGCCTCTAAGTTTTTTAATAAGAAGATCCTATGAACAGTTGTTCAATACCCATTTCCCATGTCTTGTTCTATTCAAACCAAAAATGGAGAGTGTCAGTAAAAAGTTATACTGTACACTTTTGAACCAAATTTGTTATAAAGGCTAGAACCCCAATATTTGCAATAAATTATTTTAGATCTCATATTGCCTGTGTCTGAGAGGCATCTAATTTGAACCATTAATAAAATCACTCAATTCATTGTAGCTGGAAACAAAGCAAAGAGCAAAATCAATGAATTTTAACGATTAAGTAAGTTGAATTGAACAAATTGGACAATTTTCGAATGTATTTAGCTTATTTGGCTGAAATAAGTAACTATGGTGGATTTTGGGTCATTAATGTATGACTGTGTCATTATCAGTATTATTTAGTAGCATATTTGCACAATTGTAGATGAAAACACTGATAGGTATTAACCGCCCAGAGGGATCAAATATTGAGAGGTGTAAACCTCCTTGAGTGCAATACCTGAGAAGAAGTTTGCACCTCAGTAGATTTGATCCCTCTCGACGCTTGATAGAGCCTAGGATTTGGATCTATGCTGGTTTGTTTTTTTATTATTAAAATGTCACATTACATAACAACATATCCCCCATACTAAGCTGTTATTTTTCATTAAAACATATGTAAAAATTTTAAGTCGACATGTTTTCATTTTCTTAATTTTTAATTTTAATATTAAGTTTTAATTTTAATATTAATTTTTAATTTAATATTAATTTTTAATTTTAATCTTAATTTTTAATTGTAATATTAATTTTTAAATTTTTATTATTAAATATGCCATGTTACATAACATTACATGACAACATCTCCCCATACTGGGTTGTAGTTCACCTCGCTACTCTTAGTGCAATGACTAGAGTCTTCCTTTAGGGAATGGGGCTTTGGTTTCTTAACCAATTTTTAGGCCGTGAGTCCCATTATTAGTGTTTAAAACCCCTTGATGGCATGAATATCACAACATTAAGTCCAATTGTGCTTCAAGGAATTGTTCATGGCTCTAGATGCCTCAATTGGGACCAATGACATGGCCTTCCTCGCTATAAATCCATTTGCAATGCCCTATAGCACGTTCATATTTCTTAAAAACACCTAATGGAATAAACATCACCAATGATAGGCCAACGATAAACATAAGAGGCCGCCTTTTTTTGGCGGAGGAAACATTATTATCCTTATATTGTTAGAAGATCCATTTACGGCTTGAGTTGCAAGTCTCCTCCATTACCATGTCCAAGGCCCCAAGATCAAAAGACCTAGATATATAGTACCATGTATACCCATTCAAAGTCATGTGTGGTTCTTTGAGGCATTGTGCATGGGTCTAGATGCCTCAATGGTTTGTTTAGAGATGAAGGCATGGTATTCATCCTTGGAATTCCATTCCCAAGGCCTTAGGACACATTCATAATTATCAAAACCACGTAATGGAACCAACATGCTCAACCATAAGCCAATGATACCCTAAATAGACCACTTGTGGTTGGTGGAGAAATCCTACTTACTTTTCGATGGTTAGAATATTCCTTTAGAGTCTGAGGTTTATATATCCTTCGCTAACCATGTCCAAGGAACCAATTCCATGAGGGATAGATGCATAGTGCCATATATACCACTCTAAAGTCATGCATGGTGCTTTGAGGCAGCCTTCATGGCTTTGAATTCCTCAATAAGTTCTTTAGGGCCAATGGATTGGTTTTCTTCCTTAGAACATCATTCCCAAGGACCTGTTACACTTGCATACTACTCAAAACGACCTAATGACACTCATTTTATCAATCATAGGCTAATGATATAGTTAAGAAGCCATTTTTGGTTGGTGGAGACCACCTCCTTAGCCTTATATTTCTAGAATATTGCTTTAGGTCTTGAGGATCAGGTGTCCTTGGCTTACCATGTACTGTTAACACCCAAAAATGGTTAACTACCTCATCTACCCCATTTCATGGCTCATTCGTCCATTTACCTACCATATTTCCCTGAAAATCCCACTAAAA
>LPNX010030172.1:0-84113 GCA_001517045.1 Pseudotsuga menziesii | reverse complement strand
AGGCTAGCTCTAGCCATTGCAGCCTCAAGGCAATGGGAGGTACATCACATGGATGTAAAATGTGCCTTTCTGAATGGAGATCTCACTGAGGAGATATATGTGTAGCAGGCTCAAGGTTTTTCTACTAACCCTTCTCTTGTGTGCAGGTTGAGAAAGTCATTGTATGGGCTAAAGCAAGCCCCCAGGGCTTGGTATGCCAAGATAGATAGCTTCTTGCTATCTCTGAATTTTGTTCGGTGCAAATCAGATCCAAATGTCCATTTGAAGTCTGTTAATGGTTCATTAATGATCATTGTGTTATATGTTGATGACCTCCTCATTACAGGAAGCTCACAGGCTGAGATTGCTTCCTTAAAAGGAGCTATGAACCAAGCCTTCTCCATGACAGATTTGGGGCTCTTAAGTCAATTTCTGGGGCTTGAGATTGCTCAAACCAAAGCTGGAATAAAGGTGCACCAGTCCAAGGATGCCTTGGATTTGCTGATCAAATTCAAAATGCAAGACTGCAAAGCAAGCAAAACTCCTTTCCTTTCAGGAGTGAAGCTGGAGGAAGATGATTCTCCACCGATGGTAAACAATACACTGTATAGACAATTGATTGGATGTTTATTGTATTTGACACATACTCGACCTGATATTTGTTATGCAGTAAGTGTGGCTTCTAGATTCATGGATCAGCCTCACGAGATCCATTGGAAAGCATCCAAAAGGATCCTTAACTTTGTTCAGGGAACAAGGACACATGGGATCTTCTATAAGGCAAAATTTGATCTTGATTTGATTGGATTTACTGACAGTGATTGGGAAGGTGATAGCATAGACAGAAAGTCCACTTCAGGGTATGTGTTCATGCTTGCAGAAGGGCGAATCAGCTGGTCAAGCAAGAAACAGAGTGCCATTGCACTCTCATCTACAGAAGCTGAGTACAGAGGAGTTATTAATGCAGCAACTCAGTGTTTATGGTTGCAGGGTTTACTTGGAGAGTGTGGTTTCGAACCTGAGTACTCAACTACCATCTACTGTGATAACCAAAGTACCATTCGAATCTGCAAAGATCCAGTTCAGAAGCAGAGAACCAGACACATTGAGATTCACATGCACTACATCAGAGAGCTTGTGCATGATGGCACCATTCACCTACTCTTATGTTCATCTTCAGAACAAGTAGCTGATATCTTCACCAAAGCATTTTGTGAGAAGACCTTCAGCAATCTCAAATCACTGCTGGGGATTTATGATCATGCTATAAAGGCATGAGTGGAGACAAGATTCTACAATTTTGTTTTACAGTCCATGTTTAAGGGAGGATTTTCCCAAGTTGGTTTTGCCTCTTTCCTTGTTTATTTGGACATGCAGTATGTAAAGGGTGACTAAGCCTTGTTTCTAGGCCCTATATTTTTGATTTATTACTCATAAAGTCAAGCTTAAGGGTGGGTGTTAGAATAATCAACCCATAGTTTACCCACTTAGACATTAATTCATTTATTTTTGTCTTATTTGCCTAGTTCATGTGTCCCGCCTTGTGCAAGTTGTTAATTGCCTATCCATAGAGGTCAAACTTGCCATCTTTGACTCATGTAGCGCTTGGGAAAGCCTTAGGAATCAAATCCTCTTTATTCCTGGCCTCCTAGGTTCCCTTCTACTTTTTCTGCTTTATTACCTGCTTTTTCAGTGTTTTAAGGCACATAGGAAAGCAAGACTAGGTGAGGTGAACTAGTTTTTTGTCCTCTTCATCCTCCACTCTTTTCTCCATGCAAAAGCATGTATGAGCTGCCATTCCAATACTCTTTAGCTTGCCCATGCACCCTTGCCAATTCGTGAGCTCCATGACAGATTTGGGATCAGCTTTTTACACCTATGGGGGATTTGCCTATTTTGAGTAAGCCTGCTTTATGCTAGTTTTGGATTCCTCCTTATGCATTCGACCTCTTGATGTATTCTATATATTCAGCAACCTATGTTATTACAGGGTTGGCTATTGTACACTCAGTTAATATAATTTTGTGTTACAGCTCCATATTCAGTCTCCATTGTTAGCAATTTTGCATGATCAATTGATAATTGTTGTGGGTAAAATTAATCTACTGTTGGCCTGAATTTCTACAAATACCTCAATCGAGGGCTGAAAAAAACCTCAGTTGAGGGCTTAATAAAACCTCGGTCGAGATATTAAGACCTCGGTCGAGGGCTTGTTAAACCCTCGACCGAGGTATGTTTTTCTATTTTTGCCGAAATGCGCTTGCCAAAAAGTGTTACCCAGGTCCGCGGATTCACCCATAATGGATCAAGATCTCCATAATGGTTGGAAATATCTGACATACACTAGAATCAAGTCAGGAGAACTGAAATCTCATGAACACTGGCACGATCAAGGAGATAGCATATATGAAATGCCACCAATCTGGAAGGTCTTCTACACAATATGCTACGAGTACATGTCCTACTATGTGAATAGAGGTGTTTAGGTCGAACATAGTAGTCCATCGTCTGATTACCGGTCATTGATGTATACCGTTAACAGACGCGAGATCACCCACCAATAATAAAAATGGGAATCAAGGTACTAGAGTGCAAACTAACAAGTGTGAATAAATGTGTTGAGTTCGAACACTTGAGAGGATCCATCGATCAGGGGACATTGATGTATTCCCAAAACTGTTGATAGCGAGAGAACCTGCCACTGATGACTGCAAGTCTCAAGGCACTCAAAAATGACTTTAGATTCCTATCCGAGAATAAATGATCTGAAGTCGGTGGGATGAAATCCGTTGGAAAAAGGGCATTAATGCATCCCTCATCATCCAACACGAGGTACTCAGCAGGGTTGTATCATGTGGAAGGACTCGATCATAATGTGCACGAACTAGTATCAGTACCGGGAATGGCCGACATGCAAAATCAAGAGAACTGAGGAATGGCCGACTCAAGTTACAATTTCCTTCGAACAAGAGCATAAAGGCAAATGGTGACTGAATGTAGGCAGCATAGACTCGATATACAAAACAGGGACATCTTTGCGACACAGGAGGCATCGACAGAGGCTCCGTAGGGACTGGAAGCTTAACTAGTCGGTGGAGATAAACTCAAAGAAATGAGTACAGCTCCTAAATTCAAACTATTAACCCAACCAATGGATGTGATATATAGTGCTCTGTTTGAAGGCGACAGGACTTGACTGCTACCAAAGATAACATCTTTTCTTGTCCGGGTTTTTGGTTTTTATTTTTATTTTTTGAATTTTTCAAATATTTTGAAAAGCTTGAAAAAGAATAAAAGTGCTTTATAGTTACAGACTAGGAGGAGGTGAATGTCAATGGGAAAACAAACTAGTTCCAAGCAGCGGAACATACCTATGCTCAATGCAAGGACACATGTGTAGGATAACGACACTCGAGGGAAAGTCCCCTCCCAGTAAAATGGGGAATCAATCTGCAAAGGATATATAAAATGGCTCTGCGTGGCTAGACATGAGATAAGCTCGGGCTATATAGCTAATAATCAAAGTCAGGGAAGCTGGCATAAGGCTCAATGAGGCAGGAAAAACTCATGATAATGCAATTACAACTTGAAATAAGGCAGTACTGGTGAAAAAGGCCAGCAAAAAGATCAAGAGGAGTATAAGGCTCTTGCGCAAAGACATGGTGATACTATACAAAGGACTCCCACCCTAAAGGAAAAAATGTCAGCATGGGCACCAAATGCAAAAATGGAGCTAACTAGGGCACCCATGTATGGTCAAGCTCTACCATTCACATCATGTTACTTCTAAAACAACAAGAAGGTTCTGTGACAAGATACAATGGGTTCGTACCTAAGTTTATAATGAAATGGTCATAAGGTCATGCAAAGTGTAAACAGATGTGAAATCTAACCTATATGCCAATTTAGACATAATACCTGAAATCAGCACGAATGGGTCCACACCATGGTCAAAACGACGCTCAAAATGGACTCCTACATCATCAACTTAGTCCAAAATGGTCAGAAACGGTTCAAAACTATAGAAAGGGGGTCAAAATTTTCAAAAATTTCAAAAAATTTCTATAAATAGTAAAAAATTCAAAAATTCCATATCATTTGAATTTTTTACCCATTTGAGCTCAAAAATTCCAACGCGAATTCCAGGAGCTTCGTCCGGTGAAATTCGACACCTTTTGTTCCAGGTAACTTATCATGTTCTCCTCTTCCATTCTCATCAATTTTTTTCAATTTCCATTGTCAATTTTGATTTTTAGGCCAGTCTAAAATAGTCGTTTCGGCCCACATGGATATCGGGGCTTTTTTCGTGTATAGGGATGGCTATACGCAAAAAAACCTCCCAAAACCGCGTACGTACGTAGTTGTTTTGCAAACAGTCGCATATGTGGTCACACACAAGGTTTTTTAAGGTAAATAATGACCAAAAACTACTTTTAATGTGCAGGATGGTTCTAGAATGGAGGGAGAGGAAACATGGAGATGTAGAAGAGGTTGTTCGTGGTGATTTAATGGCTCAACAAGCTCTATGTGCATGTGGGCTATATAATTTTTGGTGTCTTGGCATTCTGAGGGCCAAAGCAAGACTCCTACAGATGCTAGTAGTATACTGGGATCCAGACTCAGAGTCCTTTCATATCAATGGGATGTCTCTCACTATAGAGGTGGAGGACATATATTTCATTATTGGATTGTCCCGACGGGGAGAGGTGGTGAACCTACGCTCTCCCAGGCCCTGAGGTGGCCTCACCATTGATGAGTATATTGTAGTATATTGTTTCCTAGACACGAAAAAGGTTGGGAGTCGAATCCCGACAAACTCCATCCATGTACTAGGACTGAAGGCCATACTATTGGCACTCGGCAGGATAGATGGTACAACATCACTCCACCAGGCCTCGCGGTCATTGATGTTCTATGCGGTGGAGTGTATGAGACCCACAGTGTATGACTGGAGCACTGCGCTATTGAGTAACATGAAGCAGCAGCTCAGTAACTGCAAGATGGGTAGGGTGAGAAACTTCGGAGCGTGTACTGGGGATAATCCCTAGAGTTGACGTTCCTCCACACGGGGTTCTATATACGGCCCAACGACATTGGGCAGATGCTATGCACAGACTGGGCGGAAGTAGGGTGTCTAACCCCTACCCAACAGACTTCTTTCCATGGTGGCGACGGCATATTATTGCCATCGATGATTATCCCTATGTGGGAATAGATTTTCGAGGAGATCCGGACATGCCCCTACCACCAGGAGAAGCATACGGTGATATAGGTAACGAATTCCAAACCCTCTTTTTTAAGTTTTTTGAATTATTAATTTTTTTTTGTTTTTTTATATATTGACTCAAAAGACATGTTTTGGTGTGACGACACATAGTGACAATCTGTCATGTGTATGTAGATGTTGGACCACGGCAGCCTGACGGTTTCCCTCGTCTTAGACGGAGGGGAAGAGGAGATGACATCATGGATGTGGATGCAGAGCGGACGCTCCAAAGCATCCACACAAACTTTATACACTTAACACACAGGATACGCATGGCGCAAGTTGAGGACTTGCCTAAGGCCATGCAGCATCAGGTGGTTGGTGTACCACGAGCATGGGTTCCATTATTCCGATGACTAGCTAGAGTCGCGGTGTGCTACCACGATCATAACCCCCCTCCCCCTCCACAGGCTTAGAGACCTGAGAGTGATTCATTTTTGTACTACCATGTACTATATTTTGGTGGCTCGGAAGCCCCATTTTTGTATTATGACGTCACATTTTGGATGTTTAATGAATTTTTTTTATGATGATCGATTTTATTTATTTACATGTGTGTAAAAATGTATGTTTGTGATATGCTTATGGTCTATGAAACAAATGCCAATCTAACACATAGTTAGCATATGAGTCAGCAACTTGATTAAAAATTCTTGAAACATATATGTATGTTATGTTCTCAAATTGTCGTTCTAACAATCTCACATGTAAGAATCTTCATAATAATGTCGGATCCCTAACATGATACAAGCCATTAAGCTGTGACACTACTAACTACGAATCAAGACATACCTCAAGAGCGAGAACACCATGTGAAATGGCATCCCGCAATAATTCGATAACGACACTATACTTAGCAACATTGTTCGAAGAAGGCCGTAAACATACACCTCCTAAAGACAATACCTGACCCGCAGGAGTATAAATCACCCAAGCAGCAGAAGCTGAGTTTTGAGTGTGGCGGCTAGCATCATCAGCGAATCCTATGTAAGCGGAAGACTCCATTGACATCTGCCATAAGAAACGAAATCTAATCAAAAAACCCGATCACCATAAGAAAACCTAACTATGCAAAAAACTGTACAATAATGTACAATAATCAGCCCTGGCTGAAGATCATGCATAGTATTTTTTAAGATAGAGCCCATTTCTAGGCTCCTCCAAGGTTGTCCCTTCATAATCCACCAGCTCATAGGTGCCCTTCTCTAACACACGTTTGACCATGTAAGGACCATGCCACATGGGATTAAACTTCCCTTCCCCCAAGGGTTCTTTAGCTTGATCCCACAAAAGGACCAAATCACCTTCACTAAACCTCCTCGAATAGACAGACTTATCATATTAGACCTTAACGCGACACTTATTTACTTCTAGAGCCACTAAGGCATCCCGACGTTGCTCATCAAGCTGCTCTAAGTGGACAAAACGTTCCTCCAATGCGGAAGTGTCTGGTAAAAGCTCAATATCTAGCTTCACCGAAGGGATTTCACATTCAACCAGCAAGACAGACTCCACTCCATGTATGAGCTGATATGGAGAAAAACCGGTGGCAGTATTAACCGCGGTCCTATAGGCCCACAAAGCAGGATATAACATGAAATGCCAATTCGTCTTGCATTGTGCAATGGTTCGTTGGAGAATAGACTTAAGTGATTTGTTCACTGCTTCTACCTGTCCATTCACCTGAGGGTAATAAGAAGAGGAGTGCTTCTGTTTATACCCTAACTTCGAGGCTAACTCTTCCATCATTCTATTCTGAAAGTGCTTACCATGGTCAGTGAAAAGATCTTTCGGAATGTCAAATCGAGTAATAATTTGGTTGAATACGAAATGTGAGTCTGTCTCACCATCGGATTTAACCGTGGGCATAGCCTCAGCCCATTTCATGAAATAATCAACAGCCATTATAATGTGATGATTCCCCCCAGCCGAAGCTGGGTTGCAATCCATGAAGTCAAGCCCCCATTTGGTGAAGGGACCAGCGGTGATAATTGGATGTAACAGGGCAGGAAGTGAGCGCATATTATGTGCAAACACCTAGCAAGGGTGAAACTTCTTGACCGCATTGACACAATCTTTGAAGATCGATGGCCAAAAATATCCCGCTCTCAAGATTTTTTGGGCTATAGAAAGCCTAGATAAATGACCACCACACGCCCCTTCATGGCAATCATTCAGCACAACCTCAGCCTCATCATGGGTTAAACAACAATGTAAAATGAAATCTACCCCACAACGATACAAAGTGTTATCCACTATAAGGTAGTTCTTAGATACATGACATAATCGTCGTCGCTCATCCCATGAAAGGTGAGTAGGGACCTTCAACGTTTGTAAATATATGATGATATCCCCATACCATGGATCCAAACTTGAGATAAGGAAAATATGCTCATCGAAAAACATATCTTCATAAACCTCCTCCTCCTCCACACTTGGAAAATCAGAAATGAGCTCCGCAAAAATTAACGATTTCTTCGATTTCGTCGAAACAAACTCAAGATCGAATTCTTGCAAAATAACAATCCACTTATTATACTTTCCCCCGATCATCCTTCTGGTGAGGACAAACTGAAATGGATTGACATGAGCTACCACCAAGGTCTGGCAGAGGAGAATGTAATGTATCAATCTCTGAACTGCATGAACGGTGGCTAAGGCAAGTTTCTCCACATGGGAATAATGGATTTCCGCATCTATAAGGTTCAGGCTCAAATAATATATGACATGCTCCTGGAGCTCCTCATCCTCTTGAACCAAAACCATACCAATCGTCTCTATGGACGTGACCACATAAATAAAAAAATCACGGCTATAGTCAGGTGGAATAAGCACGGGGGAAGATGCTAAGGCTCACTTAAGAGCATCAAAGGACTCCTGGGCTCGCTCATCCCAGCAAAAGGTAGTGTCCTTCTTTAAAAGACGCATAAAGCCTTTAGTCAAATTGGCAAAGTTAACCACGAATCTCTGCAAGAAATTTTCCATGCCTTGAAAACATTGAAGATGTCTAATATTGCGTGGGGGAGACAATTGAAGTATTGCCTCAACCTTTAAGGGATCGACACTTATACCCTCCTTGGAAACAATGAACCCTAGCAAGAAACCAGACTTCACGCAAAAGATACACTTATGAGGGTTTAACCTAACCAGGTAATGGCGGCATATTTCGAATACTAATCTCAAACGGTATGGATGACGCACTCTCAACCAAGAATGAGCAGCAAGGTCATCCAAAAATACTTCAATAATTATTTTGAGATCGTGAAAAATCAAGGTTATAGCCCGCTGAAATGTGGCTCTGGTTTTTTTAAGACCGAAAGGCATCTTCTGATATGCAAACGTACCCTAAAAACAAATAAATGCAATTTTGTGTTGATCCTCGGGTTTGATCTGAATCTGATTATATCCAGAAAAGTCGTCCATGAAGGAAAATACCTCGGTTCCCTCACACTCATCCAAAATTTGATCAATAAATAGTGTAGGAAAATTATCCTTAGGACAAGCACGATTTACATCACGGAAATCAGTGCATATACAGATCGTTCCCTGATTCTTATCAACTGAAACGGGGTTTGAAACCCACTTCATCAAGGGAACAAGATAGATAAAACCAGCTTTTAACAGCTTCTCTATCTCAACCTTAATAGCGGGTGCTTTTCTAGGATTCACCGCATGTAAACGTTGTTGAACAAGCTTCACATTCAGATAGGTCTTAATTTCATGTTCGACAATACGAGGGTCGATACCTGCCATTTCCTCATATGACCAAGCAAATATGTCATGAAACTCTTTGAACAACTTGGTATACTCCTTAATCTCATCAGGGGAAGAGTTCGCCCCAATGTAGAAATTCTCAATTTTTCCAGGATCACAAGAGATATTGATAGGAATAGTAGGTGATATATTCGCCATGTTCCCATCAGCCATCTGACCAGGAGAGCTCAATGGAACCACGGGACTACCAATATTCTCACTAAGAATCTCCCTAAAGTCCTCACACTCCAAACGGTCAAGCTCAGGAAGAAAATAGGATCTATGATGTAAGTCTTCCCAAGGTGGCTCAACCCCAGACATGGCCTCAATAATGGATTCATCTGATGGAAAAACATCATCAAGGAAATCATGTGCGTGAGAGGACTCAACTGCCCATGCAGGTAGCACATACGGGTCCTCCTCATCTGTCTGCGAAGAGGAAGGACTAAGCTCTGCAACACAATCAATATTCGCTTGATATGCTTTCATTGCTGCAGGCAACGACATGTCCGTTTCAACAGGTCCATTCGAAGGACTCAGTGAAGGAAGAATCCAAGGATCTTCCATATGGGTAGTGCGAAAAGACACTGAATTAAATGAATATGAAGCCCCACCGAAACTAGATCCGATCATAAGAATGGGCACATGACAACTAAAGGTCCCCATAAGGGATGGATCCATACCTACACCCACACTCCTAGTTGTCGGCTGAGAATGGTCAATAATCGGGATAGAAGCTTTCGATGATGCATTGACACTCGGATTTTTGAATGATGTATGATCAATCGTAACAATCTTCCCATTAAATGGAAAGCACACTACTTGAAATAGAGAAGAGGCTACGGCTTGCATACTATACATTAAATTTTGACCCAGTAAAAGATTGTAATCAAGGGGCGCATCAACCACCCCGACCTCGATCAGGATGGTCTTCCCTCCCAAACGGACCTTAACAGAAGGAAGAATTCCATGCAGCCAAAACGATCTACCATCAAAGGCAATCAACATGTTAGCGAATTGAGACAACTCAGGAGAACCCAAACCCTTCCAGCATGAAAAAGACATCACGGAAGTAGCAACGCCTTCGTCAATCACAGTGCGTTTGACAGTCATTTTAAGACACTCTACATGAATCAAGAGAGACACGTAGTAAGGCAAGCGAGGTTGTAGTCCCATGGTTTCAAATTTGATGACGGAAAAGAGCCATCATCATTAACCCCAAGAGCAGAAAGAAAAGCTTTCCTTTGCGAAGGACAACTCAGAAGTACTTCAAGCACCGACATCACACAAGGAGTTTGGGCCAAATCCTTGACAACAGAATAGTTCTAGGTGGCCCAGGCATTAGGATTGTGCCCCGAATGCTTTAGGACTCCCTTAGGAATGCGAGGTGAAATCTCAGGTTTATCCATAGGGTTTTAAATATGCAAAGGGCTCTTGGGTGAAGCAGGTTCCTTCCCAAGGTCCGGTTGTGACGAACCATAGTCTTGCGCATGAGTCACAACCTTAGTAGCATGCACCATGTTGATGCAACCATGACCAGAATTTGCTTCTGGCGGATTTTGATCTCCACCTGATGCACAATGAGGATCATGGGTCCTCGAGTTCATATTTTGATTATGGGGTAAAGGATTGGTCAGTACAGCTGGGCCATGTGCTATGAACCTCGAGGCATCTTCCATACGAGGGCACAAGTGAGTGAGGTGGTCATTCTTACACAATTTGTAAGGAAACTTAACCTTACGTTTAGACTGCTTGTCCCCCCCAGCATTGCGGGCGTTCTTGTCATTAAAATTGGCATTTTCATTCTTATTTCCACCCTTACGATTGTTTTTACCCTTTTTCTTATTCCTTTCGGGCCGTTGGTTTCCCTTCTGGTCCGACGATTGCACAGAAAGTACACTCGCTTTTTGGGTGGGTTGAGAAAAAGCTGTGGCTTCTCCCGACACGGATTGATTAATAGAAAATTGACTCACTTGTTTCACAATCGAATCCATAGGTTTGGTACTTGTTTCACAACCCATAATGCCATCGACATGTGGTCCAGGCTTGATCTTGGGATCGAAACTAGAACACAGAGAGTTAGGTATGATCTCATACAGAAGTCTGAATTGTGCATAAATCAAATCCAATTCTTGTGCCCTAAGAATTGCTTGATCCTCGTTCTGGACTCCAGATGTAGAAACATCATTTGCGATGTAAGGTAGCAATGATTTAAGGAACTACTCAAGGAGAAATTCGGACAGTATGAAAGCTTCAATCAACCTCTTCCATCTACGACACTCTTGGATATGGTCTGAGTTATGTGTGTCTTTGTCTTGTCAAAATGTCTACAAAAGTTCTGTGCCAACGTCGTAATGCACAGGTAGCTAGAAGTGATTGAGGAAATTCATAGCAAGGTCATCGAACAAAACGAATGCCCCCTTGGTAACTCTATATACCATTTCGCTGCAGGCCCAGTGAGGGTGCATTGAAATAGCCTTAAACAAATTGATTCATCATGTAAGGAATTGGAAGAGCACTAAAGGTGAAAAGTAGTGACATGTTCACTAGGATCTTCTCCTGCTTTGCCCTCAAATTTGGGAATGTCCGAGGGAAGCTTGTTAGGGACATTCGGCCAAGCCGGGTCATGAGATACTGGATCGTTCATTAGTCTCGACAAGTCAGTTAAGTTTAACGCTGCGAGGAAAGGGAGCCTAGGTTGAGCCTGTTTATGCCACGCTCCCTGATAGCTTTGGTTCATATAAAGCTGACTAGTGTAAATACCATGGCCTTGGCCATAATATCCTCCTCCCGTTTGACCCGTGTAGGGATGCATGGAAGCATTATGATGTGGTGGACCTTGACTATGTGATGATACAAAGACATAATTAGAGGAGTAAGCGGGTTGTTGATACCCATACCCATAGGGTTGATAGTTATGTCCATAATGCAGTCCATAAGATTGTCCATGAGAAGCTCCATAAGATGTCCCATGGGATGTCCCTTGAGAACCTCCATAATTAGGGATATGAGGAATTTATTGCAATGGACTGTAAGATGATCCAGAAATAAGAATATGACCTCCCTAGACAACAGGAGGTACTTGACTCTGAGATCACACCATGCGAGTAGTCCCAGTATGAACATGACTAGTATCAACATTTCAGCCCGAAGGACCACGCGAATGAGGGGGAGGAAGGGTTATCAAAAAAGTATTCGAAGGAGTATGATTTGAGGATGAAGGGACATGTGAAGGGATGTAAGAATTGTTCCCTATGGTCACTCGTCTCGGTTCTGGTATCTGTATATGACTACTAACACTAGGTCTAGGACAGACATGTGAGGTAGCCTCCACCACCGGGATGGAAGGTGCAATGTGACTAGTGCTCCCAAATATCTCTGCATGGAAAGGAATAGGAGTGCCCCCAGGCATAGTGCTAGGTTCAATTTCTAAATCGGCATGATGTGTCGAATTGTGTGCAGGGATATCAGGCATGCCATAACGAACATGACTAGTGTTTGTGGGTTCATGATGAGTCTCGTCGCCTGGAAACCAATGCCGGCGACTTGTGAATGAGGGATCATAACCAGAATATGAAGGTATTTCTAGTGAAAGATCATATACAGGAGTAGAATATACATCCCCAACCTCTTGAGGCAGAGAAGACATCTCAGGAATCTCATCCTCACGATCTCCCATCGTATGTGAATCAATGTGAGAAGTAGTCCGCCCGAACTGTCTATTTCTCTCTCCCAAAGGAGGAGGAGATGTGGAAGGCGGAAGTCCTGCTAAACAACGAGAACGACGAAGTGCCACACCTAAATCCACAATGACTCAAAAAATGAAAAAGACTCTCTATAATTATGCAAACCCTAGGAAAACTAGCATGCACAGAGCATACACCTATACAATGTAAAGCCAAATCACAAGAAAACAAGGGTAGGATATGTGATCTCCCGAATGAAGCAGGTATGTCTCGCCTAGGAGAGGCTTGAGACTTCCATACACAACAAGTGGAGGTTCGTAACCAATTATAGTGGCCCTCAGCTTCAATGCATATAGCAACTGTGTTGTCCGACCCCTACATGGCTAGGACACCTGCTGAAATAACCTCTGCAAAGTACCCCCTCGATAGCCTAGTTAAGGCAACTAAGGTCACCTCAATATAATCAATGCTTAGGTGGATAGTCACAGGCGGGATTGACTGTATGGGCAGGGTAGCAAATCCCAAAACTCCCAAAAGAGCCCCCAGATACGAATAAAATCCTGGAAATGTCTCTGGTGCTACTCAATTATGACCAAGGGTCATCCCCATCATTAACCGCTCACATTGCCTCGTGCTTAACTCCCTTGTAAGAGGAGGATCCTGAGAAACACTAATTATACCAAGAAATTTCAGACTCTCACCTGGACAAACACATACATGTTTCATTTAGTGGTCTTGGAGAATTTACTCACAATGAACTATTCCAAGACCCTAAAACCTAATCTTGTTGATGCACCCTATAAAATAAAAGAGTGTAATTCATTTTATTATGCATTGATTTTAATTGGCTTATTACTCAAAAATGCAAATGATCGTGCAACTAATGGTGTTATGACGCAACAAGAAGTAAAATGCACTCCTAACGATCACTGCAAATGCATTGTGTCGAACGAAAAACGGGGTATGCTACTACGTGAAATGCAAAATTTTCCTCCAACTGAAAATGCAATCATTCCTATATGAAAATATGACTAATATTTTCCAAGCAAACCTAGTGCAAGTACCATGCAAAATGCAAAATGCAATAATGCATAATGATGCAAAAAGCAAATATTTTTGTATTTTTTGAATTAAAATGAGATAATAAAGCAAAATAATGACTCTACCACCCCCAGACTCTGCAAGCACTATCAAACAGCACCCACACAAAGCACTAAGGTAAAATAGACCTAATGCACTAATCCCAAAACAAAAAATAGAAAATGCAATGACAAGAACATTCTAAAAAAATTCAAACTAAAAAACACCTCTGGTCAGAAACAGAGGTGTATACAGACTCTAGAAGCATCCAAGAAGACTCAGCAATCATCCAAACTCACCCAGCAACACTTAATCTTCCCCAAAAAAGAAAAACTCAGGGCATATGTGACTGTGTGCAGAAAACCCACGTATATACGCGAATATCCCAGTAAAAACCGTGTGTACACGCGACTGTGAAGACAAAACTTGCATACATGAAGAAAAAGAGATAAAAAAGAAGGTAAACAGACAATCTGAGACAAAATTTAATCCTATCAGACACTAGCAGGAAAACATACCCCCAGACCTGACTCAGAAACAGAGAAATCAGAGAAATTCAAGAACAATGAATGCCGATAAAACCCCCAAAGGAAATGACTAGGAACTCCCCAGTATGGTCACCAATTCTGTTACGGAGAAAACTTCCTATGGCTTGGGGTACCACAATAGACAGAGTAACCGCAGAAATCAATCCTTTCCTATATGCAAGATAAACCAAACATCTAACACTAAAGGATCTCGAAACATACTGTTAGATTTTTATCATTCAAGCTAGCATTATGATATTAGGATCTTTAACTGAGAGAATAACATGCACAACAATAAACACAAGAGACAAGAGACACAAAGAATTTTCCTCGAGGAAACCATAAAGGAGAAAACCCCGCAACTTCCTCAGAGATAGAATCAGCACCAAAAGTAAAACCCGAAAACATAAAGATGATCTCCTGACAGTAGCAGTCTCTCTCTTGTCCTAGAAACGTCTCCTCTCACTCATGCGCCCCAATGAGTGAGTGTGTGTGTGATAAATAGAGAGGCTCACTCTCTATTTATATTATTTCGTTCACTTGAAACCCACTCCAACATGTCAGCCTCACTTAACAATTACTTACTAGAGCCGACATCTCTAGGAGTGTCTAATAACCCTAGTGCCCCACAACTTGTGGGGACTTTGTCTCCTCCAACCAATAAGAGGGTAACACAATGGTGGGGACTATTGCCTTGACTTACAATGACTCACCTAGGGTCAAATTCTCTAGGATAGTCTAATAACCCTAGGGCTCCACAACTGCGGGGACTTTAACCCTTGACAAATAGGAGGGTTACCCACAATGACTTGACATGACTTGTTTACATTATAGAACCTCCCGATAGGAACATCGGGGCATGACATGACTCAAATACATTACAGACACATCCAGGAATAAACATCGGGGTACAATACATAAGATATACAAATGAATACATTCTGAAGTTACAAATACATTAACACTCCCTCTTAACTAGGAAGGTATTCTCTCGACACAATTTAAGAGCACAAGTCTTCTTCTCTGTATCATCTGGATCATCGTCAAGCTCTTGTCATCTTCATCTTCAAGTCATTTTTCATCATCGGATCTGGATCATCATCACTGGATCTAGATCATCACTCGATTTGGATCATCATCACTCGATCTAGATCATCATCACTACTGGATCTGGATCATCACTCGATCTAGATCATCACTGCTGGATCATCATCACTGGATCTAGATCATCAATCGATCTGGATCATCATCACTACTGGATCATCACTGTTGGATCTGGATCATCACTCGATCTGGATCATCATTTCTGGATCATCATCACTAGATCTAGATCATCACTCGATCAGGATCATCACTGCTGGATTTGGATCATCACTCGATCTAGATCATCTTGGGGACATCATCACTGGTGCTATCTCATGATTCTTCTCGTCATGGGAAGTTCTACAGAGCCAGCCCTTTTTCATGTTGGTTGGAGGCCTACCTCCTCGTAGGTATTTGGTAACCCTTATATCTGACCTACTCGTCAGAATGGCCAGCACTCACATCTGACCTACTCATCAGAAAGGCACGGCACTTACATCTGACCTTCACTCATAAAAAAGGCACTCAGTCTTATACTGAGGGTTCCTGGTAACTGACCAGGTCCCTCCATTCAGAGAATGGCAGTAGCCCTTACATCTAACCTACACGTCAGAATGGCCAGCACTCACATCTGACCTACTCGTCAGAAAGGTGGTAGCCCTTACATCTGATCATGTAGGAACTATTCCTATAGTCACATCAGAACGGTCGACACTCACATCTGACCTAATTGTCAGAAAGGCGGTAGCCCTTACATCTATGTAGGATCTCATCCTACATCAGAATGGTTGGCACTCACATCTGACCTACTCATCAGAAAGGCGGTAGCACTTACATCTATGTAGGAACTAATTCTACATCAAAATGGTGGGCACTCATATCTGACATGGAAGGAAGCAATCCTCTCACCATGACAGAATGGAAACAACCCTTATATCTGATCAAGTGGGAACACATCCCTCAATCACATCAGAATTGCCATGCGCTCACATATGATCATGTAATACTACATCTTACAATCGTCTCAGAAAGGCCCTCAGTCCAAGACCAAGTATTCTTGGTAACTCACCAGGTAGCTCCATTCCAAGAATGGAAATAGCCCTTATATATGATCATGTAGGAACCAATCCTACATTCATATCAGAATGACTTAGCACTCATATCTGACATGGAAGGAACCAATCTTCTCACCATGACAGATTGGCTCAACCCTTACATCTAACCTACTCGTCATAATGGCTTTAGGTCTCATCATTTTCCCTTGGAGGGAACCTTGATATGGAAAACACCAAGCTTCTCCCTGAAGTACTCAAACTTCACTTTGTCCATTTCTGGCATAGAATCACATCAGGGCTGATTACATCCAAGGATGACCTGCGAGCTTTGCCAGGACCGATTATATCCGAGGGTAACCTACAGGACCGTTTACATCTGAGTAACCTACGAGCTTTGCCAGGATTTATGCTCAGACAACCTGTCTAATAAGTTATGCTAGAAATCCCTCTTTCGAGAGATCTCGATCTAGACCACATACTGGAGCTTCACTGCTCCTCTCTCCCAAATAGCAAGTGGCAACATATTTTGCCTCAGCTGTACTCAGTGCCATGTAGGAATCCATCCTGTCAAACCAAGAGATCATACTTGATCCCATACTGAATTAGCACCTCGAAGTGCTCTTCCTATCAATGGCACTACCTGCCCAATACGAATCCACATAACCCTCCAGGTTAATCTTCTGAATCACCTCATACTTGAGCCCATAGTCAACTGTACCCTTCAGGTACCTCACAGCATGCTTTGCAAACATCAATTGAGCATGTCTTAATGTGTTCACAGCAAAGCAAATATCTAGTTTTGTATTCATCAGGTACATCAAGGAACTAATCATCTGACGATACATCATAGCATCAATCGTCTCTGGTGAAGAAACACTCAATAGCTTCAAGTTCGATGCCATAGGTGTGGTCATGGCCTTGCAGTCCATTATCCTGAACCTCTTCAGAATCTCTATTGCATACTTCCCTTGTCCGAGGAAGATTCTATCCGCATTCTGCCACACCTCCATTCCTAGAAAATAGTGCATCAACACATAACAAGAGCATCACTGATCTTTCGCCTTCAACCTTGAAGCAAAGGTTGAAATCCACTTTACTCTCAGTAAATCCTAGATTCATCAGTAATCTGTCCATCCTATCATACCATGTCGAACCTCAAGATATTATGCAGTCATGCCCAATGAAGCAGAGCATCATACTCCCTCTATCTTCCATACTCTATGCACTGAAACATTCTGTATCGGAGTGACAAGTAGCTTCCTATGCTACTAATATTCTATGTATCCATCTAGTGTATAGACTTTCATCTTCAACTTTGTAGCAAATGTTAAGATCTTCATCAAGTGCATCATGTATGTGTTTCAACTCCCACTGGCTGCAAATGTCTCTTCGTAGTCTATGCCTTCTTTCGTGAGAAGCCTCGTGCTACGAATCTTTCCTTGTGTCCCACGATGTTTCCATCTACTACATTATGAACTTCTCTTCACGTATCGATACTGCATCTTAGACATCATTCTTCTTGAACTGGTCTTCCCTTTCTTCTTGGTTACTTCTTCATAGCTAGAAGGTTCTGCATCAATGATGCCGCTGCATTCGTCATATTATTCTTCATCTTGAACTGGCGTCACTTGTTCTTCGGAACAAGTCTCATCCTTCTTTGCTTGTAGGCGATTATGTATGCGATCTTTCCTACAAGTCAAATGCATCTTTATGGTTAGAAACATTTCATAAGGAATATTCATACTGGCAAATTCTTATGCATAAATATATGATCATGCAACTAATTTAGCCAATACAACATCCATCCATATCTCACGGAAACTTTCTAGATGCCTTCCATCTCTACCAGGACAACATTGAGATTGTGCACTAATCCAATATGTCAGCAAAGAGGTTTCATTCTAGATAACTAGCAATAGAGAGTTGTATAGCACCATGAGCTACTTACCCATCACATGCATATTAGTAGTATATTGTCATTAATGCAAATATTCTATCATGCATAATATATCAATTGAATATAAACAAATGCATAACAAAACAATATCATGAAATGACAATTGAATACTTATCTTTATTTGTTTCTTGGGTAGACTCCTTCTTGAGCCTTCAACTTCATCGTCTTCTTACATTCATAATAGCATCATTTCTTATCCAAATGTCATCTTTATGGTTAGAAACATTTCATAATGGTTAGAAACATTTCATAAAGAATATTCATACTGGAAAATTCTTATGCATAAATATATGATCATGCAACTACTTTAGCCAATACAACATCCATCCATATCTCACGGAAACTTTCTAGATGCCTTCCATCTCTACCAGGACAACATTGAGATTGTGCACTAATCCAATATGTCAGCAAAGAGGTTTCATTCTAGATAAATAGCAATGGAGAGTTGTATAGCACCTTGAGCTACTTACCCATCACATGCATATTAGTAGTATATTGTCATTAATGCAAATATTCTATCATGCATAATATATCAATTGAATATAAACAAATGCATAACAAAACAATATCATGAAATGACAATTGAATACTTATCTTTATTTGTTTCTTGGGTAGACTCCTTCTTGAGCCTTCAGCTTCATCGTCTTCTTACATTCATAATAGCATCATTTCTTATCCAAATGCTAAGATGGATATGATTTTCTTCAAGAGTTGAGATATTCATATTCCTCATTGCTTAAGGGATCTTATTTGGATGGTGAGAGCTTGATCTTTAGTTGCTCCCATCTTCTCTTCTCTTATTATGAGTCAAGCTTCTTCTTCTTCTTCCCAGAGTCTGCTGAAAGTAATCACTTCCTTCTGGCACACATTCCTCGAATGAATGAATCCCATGATCCTGGGAGGCCATTCAATGTGGCTATCACCACTTCTGCATTCTTCACTTCTTCTTTTACCGATTCAAATTTATTCTCTGATTTGAGAGACCCCTGTAAAGTATGACTATATGGTCTCTGCATTCTGGATCTTTACATTCTTCAACTGGTTTCTTAAGGTCATATTCTGATTTATGTTCTTCCCTTAAAATAGCTTAGTCAAGGAATCAAACATCTTCGATGTATTTAGGGAATAAACTTGTGGTACAATGTGATCCGTGATTGAATCAACAATGATCTTCTTGGCCTTAATCAAGTTGTTCTTGTGTAAGGCTTTTAGCCTCATCTCCCTCTGGAACTGGAACCTCTCCACTCATGTGGGTGTCCAATTCATTTTATTCAGAGAGATCAAATACTTCCATGCTTGGAATTTGTCAACTTCACTAAGCTTATCATCCAACTGATGTGATAGATCACTTTGAAATGAGAACCTCAAATGCAAATAGCAAAAGATTAGATCTTACCAATTTGAGGTGTATGTCCTAGTTTCGGAGCTGGTTGATCTAGGGTTTGTTAGAGAAACCATAATTTTCAAAACTTGGAATATTTTAGATCTGATTAGATAGAAATATATATCTCTTCAAGGTGAGCTGTCCAATGTACTCATTTTCTGAAAACAGTGGAGGGAAGCTCTCGGAACAAGAAGCCCTAGTTTTCCAATTTCTTCTGTAGAAATTCCTGTTACTGTTTCTATGGTATCTCTGAACTTACTACTCCTCTATGTCTAAAAATTTTCATTGAGGTATCCTTGTATGTCCCTATTCCAACACCATAGGTTTCATCATAATTGGTTTCACCAATTGGGACTTATGATCATTTTTCCAAGGTGACCTGTTTCAGGACTGTTCAGAACAGTGAAATTGTACGGACTTCCACGTGTCATTGTTTCATCTTATGGGTCTGAAATTCGGACCATAGAAAGTAAATTCCATGACCTTTATGGAACATCTTTAGAAACTTTATTTGTACCTTTGTATCCCAAGATATAGAAATTCTCCCTAGGTGTCCTGTTTAGGGATGAATTCTGGAAGAGGCTGGAACCCTAACTTGGAGGGATCATATCTCCCAGACTATAGCGAATAGAAGGCTAAATTTTAGATACAATATACATCAGGATTTAATCTTTTGCCTCTGCAATTTTCATCTCTTGATCCTTCGCCAATCTCTGGATATAGCGAATGTACCAAAACTTAGCAGTTTTAGTATTTAGGGTTTTTCTAGCTCGGGGTCAAACTAGGGTTTGACTTTCCCGAAGTTTCACCCAACCAAAATTGTTGATCCAGGTCTCTAAAATTCTATTTTGATGAGGAGATAAATCCTATACCGGGCTCACTCAAAAATTCCTCTTCTGTAGAAAGCCCTAATTTCCCGCACCAAAAACTGAAAATGCTCGGAATCGAATTCCGCTTCGATAGAAAGATGTGCCCTTCAATGGAGAGTCAGCCTAGCATACATTTGCTGACGGATTATGGAGAGAGACCCAAAAATTAAGAATCCCTAGCTTATGCAACTGCACAATGTCTTCTTCTCATGTTAGCTCTGATTCCATGTTAGATTTTTATCATTCAAGCTAGCATTATGATATTAGGATATTTAACTGAGAGAATAACATGCACAGCAATAAACACAAGAGACAAGAGACACAAATAATTTTTCTCAGGAAAACCATAAAGGAGAAAACCCCGCAACTTCCTCAAAGATAGAATCAGCACCAAAAGTAAAACCCAAAAACATAAAGATGATCTCTTAACAGTAGCGGTCTCTCTCTTGTCCCAGCAACTTCTCCTCTCACTCATGCGCCCCAATGAGTGAGTGTGTGTGTGATAAATAGAGAGGCTCACTCTCTATTTATATTCTTTCGTTCACTTGAAACCCACTCCAACATGTCGTCCTCACTTAACGATTACTTACTAGAGTCGACATCTCTAGGAGTGTCTAATAACCCTAATGCCCCACAACTTGTGGGGACTTTGCCTCCTCCTACCATAGGAGGGTAACACAATGGTGGGGACTATTGCCCCGACTTACAATGACTCACCTAGGGTTGACTTCTCTAGGATAGTCTAATAACCCTAGGGCCCCACAACTGTGGATAATTCAACCCTTGACAAATAGGATGGTTACCCACAATGACTTGACATGACTTGTTTACATTATAGAACCTCCCGATAGGAACATCGGGGCATGACATGACTCAAATACATTACAGACACATCCCGAAATAAACATCGGGGTACAATACATAGATATACGGATGAATACATTCCAAAGTTACAAATACATTAACACATACCTTATTCCAGATGATTGATGTAGATCCTCGTTGAGCTTTTCCACTCTCACTTATATCAGGAATTTGCTCTCTCAACACTCAGCAAACAAGACAAGCATGCTATATAATTGTGTTAGACCTACTCTGGCATATATAATCAATAACATATAAGCATTTAAAAGCATACATGGATTCAATACTAATTTAAATACACATTATTGGATAGGAAAAGATATTTCTATTAATATAAATCAGAGATTACAATAGTGACAACCTCTGTCGGCACGTCTGCGAATCGAAGAAACTGAGTCCTCCACTTGGACCTCCACCACTTCAATCCTCCATCTCTCAATAGAAAGCTCACAAGCAAAGGTAAGCTTGGGAAGAACACAAAGTGCTCCAAGGGACAAAGGGATGCAGACTCAAGTATAAGCTTCCACAACAATGGACTATAGTTTTCTTCCTCTTCAATTCATCTTCCTTCAATGTATCCAAAGGGTTCCTTATATAGTGCTTCAGTGGGGTAATGGAAGGTCGAATCCGAGCGATCTCAAGGAATATGGAAGGCCAAGAGATAAGTGACTCAGATCCACATCAAGGAAAACTCCAAAACTATTTGGCCTTTTGCACACATCTCGATGTACGCGGGTTTGAGGGTCATATCCGCGTATATACACGAGAATAGATTTAAAAGTCACGTATAGCAAATAATGCATGTTTTTAGGGATGATATTATAAACATCAAAGATACAAAAATGGTCCATGGGGTCTAAAGAGTCTGTAGAGGGACATGGAAGGCCATAAATGTGTGATCCACCATGTGTGGTAAAATCAGTTGTAACAGATACCAATTAAATCCAATCCAAAACTCAACAACCAGACAAGATCCTAAATCATAGGGATTTAACGATCTGATTAGAGATTTGATTGGGATTGCATAAGAACTGGGCAAAAGCTATATATATGAGTGCACTGGAATAGAATATGAAGCAGTGTTGTGCATGGGGAAAACGATTGTTGAGTGCATGTGTTGAGCGTTTTTGTATTTTATAAGTCCACCGTGAAAACTTGTTACAGACTCGAGGATTGAGTGCCGCAAGGAAGTTACTTGTTGTTCTGGTACATGGTTGGTGATCCAGCTCGGGGGTGGAGCAAAGCAAACTATTGAGTTGTTGCCTCCTATGGTTGGGAGGAGTTGATTCTCCAAGTGTGCTTTTCCCTGGATTCAAGGAAGTAGATCTGATTTATTTTCTCATATACTTCAGCTTGACTTATGGTTGTTTGATTACCAATGAAATGAATAGTAAATGGGCTATTGCTAGATCTTTAAATTGTACTTTATGAAACTATGATCTATGTGTATTTAGTCGAAATCAAGTATCTAGTAGCTACACGTTTTCTTTAAATCTAACGAAACTTTTTGGAACGAATCATAGAAATATTGGTTTAAATTGTTACATAGAGTTGGTTCTTAATTTCGAGTTGCATAGTCTTTCGTTTAAATTGTCTTATGGAACTGTATTATATATATTTTCTTTTAATATAAAGGCCTAGATCTGTCTCGATCAGTAGACTTAAACCAAGGTCTACTTTGTATTGCATGTTATCGGGGTTTCGACGTCCTTCGTCTGCTTACGGTTTCAATCCATTGCATGGTTTATACCTGACATTAGTCCATACTTTTTCTAAAAATTTATTTTGCATGAACAATAAAATATCTTAACAGCGAAAACAAACCCTTTGTTTGTGTTATTTTTTTTATTAATTAGAAATTTTCTTATGTATTGTTCATGGGGTTGTTACATATGGTATTAGAGCCAGGTTCCAACACTCCAACACTTGGCCTTGAGGGTTCTTAAAAGCTTTTTCATTCTATGAGTGTAGTGCTTTTCTTGCCGGGCAGAGCACTAAGTCCAAATATGTAATCTTCTTCTTTCATTCTAAAATAAGTAAATGACATTTTCAAGATGTATATGGGTCCGTGGGTGTTTGTTTATTTGCAAGTTTGTCTAACTCTCATTCATGTAAGTATTTTTAGTTTAGGAGTACTTAGTAGAAAATGATAAAATAAAATTTGTTCTTTTAACACAAGAATTTAACACCTAACAGTTTGGATATTAACTATTTATAGCAAAATGATAGGGGTGGCAGGAGCGGGGGGGATCCTTCTGGATCCCAGAGGACAAATAGAACAAACTTTTGCTTGGGGTTTAGGGACTCGAACTAACAATGAAGCAGAGTGGTTGGCTCTCCTCCAAGGTCTGCAGATCCTTCAGGATAAAAAATATCAAAAGGTACTGATATTTGGAGATTCAAAGCACGTCATATCCAAATTGATCAATGGATACCCCAAGGGAGCAGTCAATTGCCGTCGTCTGTACAATAAAGCTAAACTTCTTATGCTCAGCTCCTATGAACCATTTCATATTCTCATAATCAATAACACTGCAGCGGATAGTATGGCCAACTTGGGGGCCTCCATCCCTCAAGGCCACTTCAAGCAAAATGGGAATCCTCCCATTCTTAAATATGTTCCGTAATGAGAAGTCAATCTTACACTCATCCTCATCTCAAGCAAACATTTGGGAAGTTCTCTATGAATGGCCATCGCAAGTGGATTAGCCTATCGAATAAACATGGCAAGGGGCCTAGCCTTTTGATTATCCATGGGATCTTACTCCTCCCCCCTCTCTTTGGCTTGTTTGGCCCCCCCTTTTTCCTCCTTCCCATATCATTCTCCTCCATAATCCCTCTCTCGCCCCCTATCTATCCCCCCTTCATGCTCTTCGAAGCCCTCCGTCATTTCGCAGCTGGCCTCCTCATCGTCGGCTCCTCTCATTTACTACTCAGTCCTCCCCAGCCTCCTTCCTATGCCGCGTGGCCCCCTTGCTGTCTTCTCCATCTCTCGAAGGCAGAGGAATTAAAAGCTCTTCAATTCGGGGATTTCTTCATTTCCCCCTTGCACGCTCAAGATCCCTTCACGTTTTTCTCCATGGCCTCCATTGGGAGCGATATGATCCCCCATTCCCTTTCCATTCTCGGCCCTGGAATATATGATGCTCTATGATTTCTGTTGAAAATTGTTACAGGCATTGGAGAAGGGAGACTGCAAGGCCTTCCGTGGCAGGTTCTCCCTCTTACTCGCTCAGTGGTGAAGGAAAGGTTGGCTCTTGCAGCCTTTTCCCCCTGTTCGTGTAGCTCCCTTTCAATTTCGCAGACAGTCACTCCTGGTTCAGGATTTCTCTTTGGCAATTGGGGAAGCAGCTCGGTCATAGGTTGTAGGTGTACAGGGTGGCAAGAAGGAGCCGTGGGCACTTTGGCTTGTGGAAGAAGCGACAACTTATTGTTGTATAAGGAACTCCTCGTGCTTAGATTATGCTTCAATAGTCTTTTAGCTCCTAACAGTCCTGTTCAAGCTATTCAGAACCAGTTCGCCCGAATCACCTTATTGACAGAGGCTGGAAAAATGGCTTAGGATGGTGAAAACGCGGGGATTATGGACATCAAAAAGAACTTAAGGAGATTGTATGAACTACTCTCCATCAGTGTTATGGATAACATAGAGATGGCTCGGGAGGTGAAAAAAATGGGAGACACAGTCAGCTATACCTCACTCCAAATCAGCAATCACGATGCACGCATTGATGACAACGAAAGCAATCTTCGTGAAATAATGGGGAAAGTCGATAGGATTCAAGAGGACCTTAAGTGCTTAATATCCATGAACCAGAGCAGCAGATTCAATGGAGCCACTTATGATGCCGTGCTTCCAATGGAGGAGGAATCAGTCGTCCAGCCAAGAAACCTAAGAGGCAATCATTAGCCTTCTTTTGTCTAGCTTTGAATGAATGTTTTTCTGTCTATTTTTATGTAATCAGTATGTAAGGGTTTATACAACCCACGGCTATAAATGTTTTGAACAAACTCATTTTGAAGTGTTTTGGGAAACACAGTGGATAGTCCCTTTGTGCAGCTCTTTTGCTATGCACAGATACTCTGGATCACCATGTCTGTAATGAATGGCTGTGCACAACTAACTTTTATATATTCCCCCCTTTATAGTTTCTGTTAAAAAAAACTATTTATAGCAAAATGGCATTTATTCTTATTCCGATTTCCAGGCACGTTCATTCGTTTATCTGTGCATTAACGAGAGGGTTACACAGAAAAATACCTGAACTTTAAGCAAGCTGAAGATAGTCCCTGAATCCTTACTCCTGTAGCCTTGCCTCTCCCTGGTCTGAGCCTTGATGCCAATTAGGATGATCCACCCTGCCAACCAGCGTTGAACCTGCTGGCCCTAGGAAACCGACGGATTTCCTAGCCCCCAAGCCCATGTGCCGATAAACCTGATAACAACTTCCTTGTTTCTCGAGTGTAATTCTTGCTCTTGAGTTAACCCCCTCTTCAAGTTTTCTTCCCCCTCTGTTCCAGCACCTTCTTTCCTCTTTTCTTTTGTAAAATTCTCTCCCATAATACTCTCCAAAAAAAAATCCCCCTTCTCAACCATTCGATCCCCCTCCTTATACCTCCTTCCCCTCTTTTCTTCCACAGCCTTCCCTTCTTCCACAGCCTCCTTCATATTAAAATACTAAGTATTATTTATTCCTTTCTTGGGCAGTCCAACTAGTTCAGATTATTTAAGACATTAGTTGTACATTAATAAATTTTCTTGAATTGTACAATTCATCACGCCTCACGAGATGGTGGGAAATTACTAAATGCTTATCCCCTTGAATTGAACATGTTAAATTTAGAACATAATCGACTGACATAAAATGACACCAGTATTATTTGTTTAATTATTATGCTTAATGGTAAAATAATGGTAATAATAGTATTGTCAATTATTATTCGATATTGATAACATAATAATAAGTACTAATAATAAACACTAATAATATACAATAATAATAAATAAATAATAATAACAGTAAAAATAATAATTAATATTATTAATCAATAAATAATTAATTGTAGTATTATTATTAATTGATTGAAATAATAACATCGACATGTTTATGTTTATTGTTAAGTCCCCTCGCACTAATCTATTACATTGTTTCTTAATAAATAAGGTACATTTACAGGTTTAAATAAATCACGATTACTAGTTAACCCATCGAACTATCCAAGGTTAATGTTTTTCAATTAATATTTCATAGTGACAATACTTCTCTTAATCGTTTTACACAATTAACGAATAGTTTTGTTGACTCATTCATCCACATGCCCTAACAACTTAAACATTCATTATCGGAATTTATCAATAAACAAATATTTTGTTGCTTATTACAACTTATATGATTATCTGACATATTATGTAATTGTATATTCATACTAGCGTGCATGTGTGAGGTGTGCATGCATGGCCAGTACATGCATAGGTTGCACATGTACTATAACCAAACCACTTAAATTCTAGCTGATACTAATAATATTTCACGCAATAGGACAAGTATACAGATATAATATGATTTCTTTGACATTCAGAGTTATTTAACAGTTATGTTCTTATTAATCAGTCAATTAAGATTGGTACCTACCATCACTAATTCGGTATCATAAATGTCCAACCCTCAACAATAATAACTAATATGTCGACCCACCCTAACCTACGTCCGCATCCTCCCTTTCCTTCCTCTGCTAGTACAAAGTGGATGCCAGCTGTACTGACCTTCCCACACAGAACCTGAGAGCGGTAGCATCGGCTAATTAGCAGACCTAGCCTCTCCTAGCAGGCATCCGACCATCGTCATTACAACAACTTGGGGAGCGTGTCTCAGCACTGCCCTCCCACGACCTCGGGTATCATAGTGACATAGGGTGGGAAATACATCCATCCCTCTCAACATATTGGGTCTATACCCCACCAAACCATACTGTGTTGCTATTGAGTTTATTGGTACGTGTCATCGTACCATCGCTTGGCAATTAAGGCTCTCTTCAAGATATGTATTAAGTCATACTTTGCATCACATACTCAGCTATCACATAGCCCTTGTACCCTGCGGGTTAGCACTATGCAAACATGCATTCATAACAATATTAAATCAATAGCTGGTCCATATTATCAACATTATTTCCTTTCATCACATAAAATCATAAAATTGATTGCATTATGGATGGGTACCCATGTACCACATCATACATATCACATCATATCAAGGATTACAATCAAATATATGTTTTTGTTATGGAATAAATGAATCTGATGACGACTACCGCATGGTAATCGCATAAGCACAGTAACATCATATAAATGATAATCATCATAATCAGAGCATCTACATAAGCATGTTAATCATCGTAACATCATAATCAAAGCATAAATATAAGCATGATAACATCATAATATCATAATAAGAGAGTAAGCATGATAACATCATAACATCATAGTTAGAGCATAAGCCTGATAACATCATAACATCAGTATATAATCACATATAACATGCCAAAATATAGTTTACGAAGTATAGTTGAGTCCGCAGATAATAAGTAAATACAGTGTAATAACTCTGAGTGATAAACATGCCTAAGTCAAAATATGGGGCACTACAGTGAGATCGTGTTTTATAAACATTCGTTAAATCAATTGAAAACACATATGAACTCTTGTTACATACTTGGACTGAATCTTTCCACTTAGCACTTTTGACGTAAGATCTAACACCCACATACTTCGTTGAGCCTGTATGAAACAATTTGCAAAGGGCCTATGATATGCCCTGATTTAAGATATGAGAATTTTTACGTGAACAATAGATCCATGGATTATGGATAGATTCAATGGAATACTTTTAAGTCAGGGTTCTTGTGAACCTATGTTTTTCCTATGAGTATGTATAGGAAAAAAAAGATAATTTACCAATATACTTGAAAGCGGCAGTGAAATAGATTCGCTTGCATATCAAGCTATGAATATTGGTTGCTTACTAAAAAAAATCTTTATAGGAAAAAAAAATGTCCCGTTGTGGAACCTACAGACATGGAACAACTTTATAATTATGGTAACTCAGAATAGCTTATTTGGTTAACTAATGGAAGAAAAATTTCCTTCCCTTGAGGGAGTATGATCGAACAGTTTTACTTTCTTGCTCTACCAAATCAACAAGGAGTGCATTTGTTGATCTTTTCGAATCCAGAGTGGAGTTATTTGCTACGGTTGGGTGATAGTTAACTTAATAACTGCACTCCTGAGGATTTGATAGACTAAGGTTTAATGTGAGAAGTAACTGTTGATCATTTGTCTATTTTTTGTTGAGGTTAAACTGTAGTTTTTAGGTGATTTCTTCCCTTGAGAATCGCTAGGGATTTTCGCCACTGTTAACCTTGTAAAGACAGATAAGTAAGCAATACTCCAAGTATAATCACTTGATTATTGAACTAAACTCCTCTGAAATCGCTCCTGTCAGAAACTATTAAGGTCGAGTTATTTCTTTATAGAATAGTCAAGAGGCTCAATTGCAGTGATCCCCTTTTATTCTAGATCCCGAACTTTTAGTTCATTAACTGCTGGGATGATCACATAATGCTCATCCGCTGGATATCACAGATTCAAGGGTAACGCTGTTGCGGTGCTATGGTTCCTTGTCTACTGAATCTTCTTGGACCCGGCAACTGTTGTGCATCATTACTTTTATTTTCTTGACTCAAAGGGTTAAGTAGAAATACTCGGGCAACAGACATCCCAACGCATGTTGGAGTTGTTGTGGTGTGGTAAGCCTACTAAACGAAAACTAGGAAGTCAGTAGAAGCTCAGGGTTTGAGGGGGAAAACTAGGCCAATTCACACTCTTGGGTTGAACCAACTGGTACTCGAGATTAATGTCTCCATACTTATCAGCTCTAAGCGCACCTCCCGCCAGCTTGGGGATTCCACCCCCTTGGGTTCTATCGCACTATGGAACCGTTGCGAGGTCTCCTTCTGTTATTGTTTATATGATTATCTGAGAATTTGAGGTAAAAAATGGGCCTCCTAAGAGATGTACTACAAAAATATAAGATATATTAAAATATTATGAGTTAGCGGTTTTATGGGGTAGGTATATATGACAACTCACCTCCCACACTACTTTTTATGCACAATATAAATAACCATGGTTGAATTACTTTTCTAAATTGACTATAAATAAAATTAATAAAATAACTCTACAATGATGTGACTAAGATTCATTGTAAATTCCCCCAAAAAATATTGTCCTTTAGCATTTATTTGTCTTGAACTTGTAAATGAAATTAAAAAAAAAAAAAAATTAGGAGTTATTTTTTTAATTTGTATTGACTTTTTATATTTAGTACATTCCTCATCAATTTAATTTTAATGTGATTTAATTGAGATTTATTTACATGTAAAATTTTAACAATATTATTATAATATTTATTACATTATTAGAATAAATTAATATCAAAATCATAATTTTTTTATATTTAAATGAATGTTACACTTAAATCTCTTATAAAAGATAATATAAGACTTAAATTATTCTTAAATAAATTATTAAAAAAAATTATACATTATGAAAATATGTCATATCAGTATATAAGATTTTAATATATATTGTTTTTAGCAATAAAAAAGTTATGTATATTTGTTTTTGCAATAAAAAAGTTACGAGCAAATAATATATCCTATTAAGTGAATAAGTCAACACTTGTGTATAAATTCTTTTAATTTATTAGTTGATTTTAATGTATATTAATTTTTAGCAATAAAAATGTTGTGAATAAATAATATATCATATTAACTTAATAAGTGAATGGTGGTGCATAAATTCTTTTAATTTATTAGTTGAAACATAAATTATTCTAATATTTTTTTATAGATGAAAATAAATTATTAAAAAAATATTTATACATTTTGAAAATATTTTTATAATATAAATACTTATCTAAGAAAATTATTTCCACTCCTTGCAACTAAAAGAATTATAAATACAAAATATATATGTAAAAGATCAGTGTTACTAATTTGTTAAAAAGATGTGTCATAATACAGTTTTATACATTATGTTATAATTTCAAATTAAATATAAATGGCTTAATTAATTTTATTAATTTTTTAATCTTAAAAATTTTAAAATATTTTTATTATTAAAACTAACATGATAACATTTATTATAATTATTATCGTAATGACATTATTATTAATTAATATTTAACAGGTTATAACAACATAATTTGCATATTATTTTATAAAATTAACTATTAAAAAATTATAATATTTTTTTTGTCAAAAAAAAATTATAATAAAGTTATATCATATAAACATTTATCATGCCAACATGTTGTTTTATACATTCAAACATGATATAAATGAATGAGTATGATTCAATATATATAACTCATACATAATTAACATACATCTTTCATATTAATATTATTCATAAATTTAATTTATTTTTAAAGTACAAGATTATATATATATTAGTTTGACATTATGATATTAAATAAAATTGAGTGAATATATAATTTAAAATTAAAAAACATGAAAATGACAATATATTATTTTATAAAAAAATGTGAAAAGACATTTTTAAGAATTATGAGTACTTTACTTGAAAATAACAATAATATTATTTTATGAGAAATTGAATTGTGAGTACTTTACTTGAAAATAACAATAATATTATTTTATGAGAAAGTTTGAAATTACTTTTATTGTGAGTACTTTACTTAATGACTTAAAAGTACTTATACCACTACCTTGGTTAACTATGGGTTTTCATCCACCATAGAAAATGTGACAAATAAGCATTATTAACTCCTGCAATGCCAACTCAACCATGGGGGATGATGTCATATACTAGAATGTAATTGGTTGTTTTTTATAGTACATTTTGGTCATTTTGAGGCCCATTTTGGACCTCAAATTCTCTCTAATGCTTTATGATAGTAATTCCTTCACAAAGCCTCAACTTCTGTGGCTTAGTCCTGGAGAGATACCTCCTAATATTGGAGTTAGCTCTCAGATCAGATATCGACATTTTTTTTAGCAAATAGAAATCTATTTGCATATCTAAAGTGTCAGTGGGAATATCTCGGATTATCCGTGTTGAATTTGCAGTTACGGTTGTTAAAATCTAGAAAGGCGCCAATTGGAGCTAATGAGCCAATAGTATATCTCCTGTATCTTTCTCCAGCCATCTATCTAACCCACTCCTACATCTGTTAAATTATAATCTGCATTGTAGCGTTACCTTCATTCACGTATCTATTCTTACGAGACTATATCTTATGAAGTTGATTTTAGAACATAATAACTGGTATATATTGATTAACTGCATTTAAATGATGAATTAAAGATCGAGATCGATTAAGAGCCATAAATAAATATAAATAGATATATTATCGAAACAATATGGTGGGTGATGTAGTTGTTCTATTAAGTGTCATTATTTGTACAATTATATATCCAGATGGAGAAATATTATGTGGTGGTTTGTTTAATATATATAAAGGAACTGATAATGGTTACATTATGCTCGAAACATAATTGTTATTTTCTTTATATATATAATGGTGAAATAAAGTTTTAGACAGAAGCGTGGATTTACTATTTATATATATTTTGAAGAGTAAAATGAACTTTGGAAAAATAGTTTTAATGGTTGTAATTATATTGGATTCAAACTGATGAGATTTCCATATCTTTTACCGCACCTTGAATGGATAATGCATATGTAAAGACTTCTGTATTTCTGGTGAATATGGTTGTCATATTTGAGGCTTCTCAAATCACCTTATTGCTTCATAATCTGAGATATAAAATGTATTTAGACAGCCCCTCTTTTCTTTAGGTTCCCTAAAAAATTTACACCTTGACAAAACTAATTCGATGTCTTATCAAACCAAGAATCTACAAAACTTTTCCCGACTTTTGAACTGTGTTTCTTATCACATTACTGGAAGGGTCATTCTCTCCCATGGTGTCCTTGGGATATAAATCAGTGGGGGCATATAAGATCATTAAGCCGAAGATAATAATGTTGAGCTAATACAATATTTGAGCTGGTCGTAACAGGTTGGAGTGATGGCCGTAACACACTGAGTATGAGGAATCAATTATATTTTGAGATTTGTCACTCTATAATACTATAGTATAGTCAGTGCATATAATTTTTGGTTGTCATTCAATGACATTATGCCATGTTTGGCAGGGAGAATGAATGACTTCTGAGGTTTACATGTAGAGTAGGTTTGGCGGGTATTTAGGTTTCTCTTGTAGCATTGATAAGACTACAGTCTACTATGCATATTAACAATTAGAAATGCATCTCTAATTTACTATAATAGCTCTTTTGGAGAACTTACACAAATTTTCATTTAAGTTTTAACTGTTCATCTTTTGCAGTGGAACTAATTTCTAGCAATTTTTTGGGTTAAAAACCTTATACTGTATGCCATTTTTCTTCCCTGTAGATTTGAGTTCATTTGTTCTCTGTTAACAATTTTCAGTTGTAGTGGAGTATATTATTTTATGTTTAGTAATATGATATGGGTTTGAAAATTGGTTTTCAATACCGATTTTGGAATATCATTGCTGGTTATCTAATGAGACTCTGACATTTTGGTTGAACACCCGTGGACTGACTTTCTCCCCATTATGTCCTTTTAACTAGTATTTGTAGGATTTGGAAATCTTAGTCTCAATAGCATTAGGAGGCAATACCATTGGCGGTCGTATACTTTAATTCAGCACAGTCCCACATAATTCCAATTCGTCACCATATGTTGTATTAAATTGAGGACTGATCTTGTTGTAGTGTACAAAGTGGATGGCATGGTTATTGAATAACAGAGCATGTCATGGCTTAGCTCATTTTTTCCCTATATGTAGTATCACGAGTTTCTTTTGATATACATTTTGATGGGAACAATACAATGACAATTGCATTTTACATTATATGTTTAGCACTATAACACAGTGATCCAATCTCCAAATATTAAAATAATGTCCTCACATTTGATCACATGTTTTTAGGTTTGCTGGAGAGAAAAGGGTAGCATCTGCAAATGTTTTACGACTTTTAATATTAAACACATGGGACATTGCTAGGACAGGGAAAAACTATTATGTTACTGAAAAATACCAATCTCTATACGAGCTTTTCCTCTGTCAAAAGAACGATATAAGATTGTCCTTCTGTTTTTCATCCACTATGGGAAATGGATATCCTTTTTTTTCTTTGAAGGAAAAGGACATCCTAATTATGAGTGAGATATAGTGCTGTGGCAAGCTTGATAGGTTCATTAATTTTTTGAGAACAGGGGTAGATTTTTCCATATATTAAGGGAAGGCACCCTGTTATAGAGAAGGTTCCAAAGTTGAATTTTTGGAGGCTTGAAATTTTTAATTGTCTTAGAGATCTTGGAATTTCTTAGCAGCGTGTGCCATGATTACCACATATGGTGGTCTGGGTTTGGAGTACGGAAATTTCTGTACTGCATGGATATTGCCCAATTTTCTGTACTATATGGATTATATGGTCAACGTAGGCTTTATCGTAACATTTCCCTATCTGTATAGTATGACACGGCTGTAAATACACTGAATCATATGAATTCTAAAACAAATCATCATAAAATCTCTACATTTGTTGCGCCGAGAGGTACTCTACAGTCTAGTACAGGGATCAAAATTGAACCCGTCAGAGCCCTTCAAAGGCCTCCTAGCCCTTCCCAGAAGTGTAATTAAAATATTACCCGTCAAAAGAGAAGACAATTTTAAATTTTGACGGGTTTTCAAGAAGTGCAATGTTTATTTTAAAATTTCATTAAAGTGTGAGGTGTGACACTGCCGGTCAAACATTTATTAGATCCATCTGAAAGCATAGCACAACTCTAATTATCTGTCATGATTTTTTTTAGATAATTCAATTCATTGCCAAAACTGTTGGTACAAGATATTTCTTAATCAAGACAGATGGTAATGCTACCATGGTGATTTAGTGCAGATTTCTTATTCTAAGAGCATGAATTAGGTAGGTGGGCTTCAAAGTTAGAAAAGAGAAGCATGTTCATTTTCACATCTGACTCTATCATTTCTGGTCCGATAACAAAAAGACACCTGACTTTCAATAGGGACATGATCAAATGGATTCATGTACATGATGACATTCACATCCATGGAATTGCATAATGCTTTGTTTAGAGCTTCTAAATTGACTTGAAATTATTTAGAACTTTTCAAGTGAAAGGAGATCTTATGATTTTCATAACATTGCATTCATAATCACAATCCAATAACCCAAGCATTCATATTTGTAACAATCCATTCATATCTATCTAGATAGCTAGATTCAAAACAAAAACTTTAAACACATTTACATTTACAAACCATTTGCAAATCCCCTCTCAAACCTACATAATGCCATTCAATATACATTCAATATGTGAGTGGTGACTATGGTTGCATAGTCCTCTATAGGTATATATAGTATATTGTATGCCTATTTTTCCATTGTTATTGGCCTCAAATTAATTTCAATTACATTCCAATTGGGACTCTCAATATAAACAATGTATTAATTAGAAATTAAAATCGTCAAACTATGTCCTCCGTAATATCTAGCCACTAAAAATTGACACGAGGATTTTCGGTATAATCTCACATGGCTTAGAGTATAATATCAACCTGTATTTTGGACGAGGAAAATGACTCACAACATCGTGCAAGGAAAAGTTCAGTGCAATTATTTTTTTGTAGTTTTTTATTATGGTTTGTGTGATTGGGGCTTCAACGATGATAAATAGGCTTCTTAACAAAATATAAACTGAATTTGGTGAGTTAAATCTACTCTTTTTAATTAAGGATTATTATATGAATGAAATAGAAGATAACCAATTAATTACAAATTTGAATGCTTTATGAATGCTTGGATATGAATGGAGTACAGTCATAACCTAATTAGTAGCAATTATTCTTAGGTAATGCATTATGGAAACAATCTATTGTTTTGTATGGACTATAAATTGCAATAGTTTTTTCAAAGTGAACATTCAAGTGAACATCAAAATAAATCAATCTAGAAACAAGGGTTTATTGATATCATCAATGCCCAGTCATTAGCATCTCTCTACAAGAGGCATCCAATTTTTGCGCACCTCCATCATCCTGTCTTGCATTCAAAAGATTTTAAGATTTGGAAGATTAATATTTTGTTCACATCTTTTTACTAAGGGTTTACTTAATCCATACATATGAATAGAGGTGTAATTATTATAAAACCCTTCATTGTTGAAGGGTTGGTTAAACATAAGCCCTTCAAATATAAATTAAGACCATCACTTCAAATTTGATCCGTGTGGGGGAGATGTTGTAAGACTCCTACCTAATAAAATAGTAAAATATAAAAATTTTAATTATCCGCCAAAATAAATGTCGACCAGAAAAACAACCCAATATGGGGGAGATGTTGTAATGTTCATTCCTAACAAAACAAAACAAATAAAAATTTAATTATCTGCAAAAAAAAAATGTCGGCCATAAAAAACAACCCAATATGGGAGAGATGTTGTAATGTTCCTACCTAAAAAAATTAAAAAAAAATAATTATCCCACTGTGCAAGGCCTCCTAAACAACCCATGGTTTTAATGCACATGGTTTATGAGGGCCTTGCAAATGGTTTTAAAACCATGTGCAAGGACTCCTAAACAACCCATGGTTTTATTGTACATGGTTTAGGAGGGCCAGTGCAAGAACCTCTTAAACAACCCATGGTTTTAAAAGCATGTGTTAAAACCATGGATTTAAAACCACTTTCAATCCTAGATTAATAGGTTTGATCCCTGACGATGCTTGATGGAGCCTAGGATTTGGATCTAGTCTCGTTATAAAAACCTTAAAATTTCCACAAAAACCCCAAGATCATCATACAAAAACCTAAAATTGTTATAAATGTTATATTTTTAAAATCTTAGAAAATTTTGTTACATTTCCAAAATGTAACACCTCGGTTTTGACCTCGTTTGCATTAAAAATGTATATGATGTAAATATTGTATTTAATCGTGGTATGGAGTTAAAGGCAAAATCCCCACCATCGATTAGCGTTTATGTTTCGACGATTAAAGATCGTTGCCAATGGTATTTCAGGCTAGCTTAGCACATTATAATTTTGGACATCATGTAAATATGCAGTTTAATTAAAAATACCCACAACTAGCTATGTTGCTGCAACATTCCACCCAACTAGGTATGAGGTTAATAGCAGTTCGACCTAATGAACTCGCATACGCATAGGCATGTTCTATACTCTGTGAAGCATTGACATTTTTAATGCAAAATTTTGTGTGTACATAAATATTAATGCTTAAATAAATGCATGAAGAGTGGAGTTGTTCCTGAAGATAGAAAATATGACATATTTGCTTTTACCTCCCAATATATAAGGGTTAAATGTGGTAATAACTAGTGAAGTTTTATAACATGTAATTGGAACGGACACTGTTTAACTAAGTTGTAGTTGGAACCTATAATGTTATGAAGAAGACATAATAAGCATGTTCCCAATATTATTAAGATGTCGATATCTGCTTGGGGTGATATGCAAAATGTTTAGAATCTTAAGATAATAATTGACATGTTTATCTTCTTGTATGTGGAAGAGGAAAAAGTATCGTTACAAGAAAACATGTATGCATTGAAGCATTGCTTGATTGCACAATACTATAAAGATTGTCAAGGAAGTGCAACCAAATTTAAAAGTTGCCCAGGATCGGCAAAAAAATGTTACGCAAATTTAAAATGAACTCCAAGAGAGTTCAACGTTTGGTGATGACGTATATCTAAAGGTAAAGTCGAAGAAGAGTTCTTTGAGTTTGGGAAGGTGTTCCAAACTGGCGCCAAGGTATTGTGGACATTTTAAAAGGTTAGCTAAGATAGGGCCAGTAGCCTATCAGCTTGCACTTCCACCTAATATGAAAGTACACAATGTATTTCATGTTTCATTGTTAAAAAAATATATACATGATGCTACTCACATAATTGACTGGGATGTGATTCAAGTAGAACCCGAGGGTGAGTTCTAGACCGATCATTTCTGTATCCTAGACAGGACGGAACGTATGCTCCGGAATTGAGCCATCGTTCAAATAAAAGTGCAATGGAAGCACTTCAGCCCTGAAGAGGCAACTTGGGAAATGGAGGATAAAATGCGGGAAGCATATCCCTCCATGTTCCAGAATGAGCAAGGGAGCTCAGAATAAAAAGAACACTGAGGACGGTGTTAAGAATAAGAGGGGAAGAAATGTAATACCCCCATGACACTACTTTTATTTTCATGTTTTGAAAATTTATTTTTTTATGTAATGTGTTATGAAACTCAAAAACTCAAATGAAATTTTCACAACAAACATTTCTATTTATTATTTAATAAAGAAAATAACACTTGAAGAACTCAACTACATGAGGGGACACCAACAATGGCACCAAGGAACATGTGTAAGCAAGCTAGAGTGATTGATACCAATCAAATCCAATCCAAAACTCAATAACCATACAAGATCCTAAATCATAGGGATTTAAGGATCTGATTGGAGATTTGATTGGGATGGCATAAGACCTGGGCAAAAGATATATATATGAGTGCACTGGAATAGCACGTGACGCAGTGTTGTGCATGGGGAAAACAATTGCTGAGTGCATGTGTTGAGCGTTTTTCTATTTTATAAGTCCATCGAGAAAACTTGTTACGGACTCGAGGATTGAGTGTCGCAAGGAAGTTGCTTGTTGTTCTGGTGCATGGTTGGTGATCCAGCTCGGGGATGGAGTGGAGCAAACCATTAAGTTGTTGCCTCCTATGGTTGGGATGAGTTGATTCTCCAAGTGTGTTTTTCCTTGGATTCAAGTAAGTAGATCTGATTTATTTTCTCATATACTTTAGCTTGACTTATGGTTGTTTGATTACCAATGAAATGAACCATAAGTGGCTATATCTTTAAATTGTACTTTATGAAACTATGATCTATGCGTATTTATTCGAAATCAAGTATCTAGTAGCTACACGTTTTCTTTAAATCTAACGAAACTTTTTGGAACAAATCATAGAAATATTGGTTTAAATTGTTACATAGAGTTTATGTGAATGAATTGGTTCTTAATTTCAAGTTGCAGAGTCTTTCGTTTAAATTGTCTTATGGAACTGTATTATATATATTTTTATTTTAATATAGAGGCCCAGATTTGTCTTGATCGACAGACTTAAACCAAGGTCTGCTTTGTACTGCATGTTATCGGGGTTTCAACATCCTTCGTCTGCTTACGGTTTTAGTCCATTGCATGGTTTATACCTGACATTAGTCCATACTCTTTCTAAAAAATTATTTTGCATGAACAATAAAATATCTTGACAACGAAAACAAACCCTTTGTTTGTGTTTTTTTTTTATTAATTAGAAATTTTCTGATGTATTGTTCATGGGGTTGTTACAGAGGTGCTTAGAACCTGACAAAATATCTAGGGTGAGCAAACCATTGCTTTATTTTCTTGGGCTATGGAGCCAAAATTGGGTTGCTTCTTGAACTCCTCTTTTAGGACAGCATATGGAAAATAAAACAAAGAACTTGAAATGCTAAAAGTGATGCTAGAATTCACTAGGAAAACTGGAAACCTAACTACCTAAGCTAACTGACAAGTGGGACCACTAGGTGAATTGACACTTACAATGCAGCTCTGAATGCAATTGTACAAGGTTATGAGACACATGCATGAAGAGAACGTATGGGATGGTGGATGACCTTGGTATTTGGTAGGTGAAAGAATGGGGTAAGCCATCTCCAATGTCTAAAAAAAATGTGACCAAGAGGGACAAAAATTGTTTGCAACACAAACAAAGTTAGATATACAACAAGTAATATTGAAAGCATAATGGAAATGAGTACAAATAGAGGACAAGAAAGCATGAGTTAGCGATTTCCAACATTTATTGTGTTGCTTTGTCTTGTGGAAAGTCTCCTTCATACATAGTGCAATTATCTCTTCATGACAAGTTTCTTCTTCAATGTATTTGAGCTTGGATGTAAATGCAGGAAACACATCAGATTTTTTTTATTTAGTATAGAATCTGAACATTTCATTGGCTTCCAAGCCATACCATCAACTTTACCACATCTTACATCTTTATGATCATCATTTACCTTGATGCTCTAAATCCTTGTGCTTTGGGAAATATGAAATCGTCACTCCTTTCCAAACATTAATCTCATACAAAAATTTATTTTCCTCTTTTTCACATTTGCCCAAAAAATGCAAATGTCTGTGGCAAAGATACCCTCATCTTTGATGCTCATTTCCAACGACAATAATAGTAACGCCTTTATCATTGAGTGCACAGACAATTGTGAATGCTTTATTCTTTCAATGAATGGTAGATTGTCTTCCTTGTGTATGGCAAAAGCATGCTCCAATGAAGTTTGAATTTGATTTTTACTCACACCATCATTGACCAATTGTGGAATGGGTTCACCAAAAGGTTGATTACTCTCCATTCTTTTGTGTTGGAACTCATCATTTTTTGGAGCTTCATATTTCAAGTAAACATTTAAATCCAATGAAGGTTGGAAAATAATTTCGTTTCCAGTGCTATTATTCCTCATGAGTTTTACCGTCTATGTGCTCAAAAATTTTATCCTCAGAGTTACCATATTCTAAATCAACATGATAATTTTTTGAACATTTATCTGCAACAATATCTTTTGAGAGAGAGAGAGGCTGCTTAAGTGAATCATTCACTTCATAACCCACAAGTTGCAAATTGCCATCTTCCTTCCTTGTATCATCTAGTTGCCAACTATTTTTAGAAATAGATGGAGATGACCAATCACCATTGGTTTTGACAATTGCATCCTTAAGATGACATATTGGCTTAGATGGAGATGACCAATCACCATTGGTTTTGACAATTGCATCCGTAAGATGACATATTAGCTTTAGATGGAGATGACCAATCACCATTGGTTTTGACAATTGCATCCTTAAGATGACATATTGGCTTAGAAATATTTTCACCTTGAATGCACTCTTTAATATTTACAAACACCTACACTTCATTAAGATTCGATTGCCCAATATATTGAAATTGTTATTCTTTATAAGTGATATGCTCAGAGGATTCATTTGACAACTGATTTTGCATTTTTAATGGAACCTCAAATGCTTCCCATATGATTTTCTTCATATTCTTAGGAGGTCCTCATATAAATAAAAATCCACTAGTTTTGGAGTTTACATTGAAGCCTTACATTCTTACCTTCATTTTCTTTGGAAGAATCGGGGTAAGAGGAATCCAACAATTTGGAAGTCGCCATGCTACCTTCTAGCTTTAATGCATCATCAAGCATTTCATATAGATTTGGTGAATGCCTTTCTTTAAAGAATAGTGAAACGTAGGAACTTTGGGCTTAACATTCTCAAGGATTCCATGATTAACCTATCATTAAATAATGTTGCACCTTCAAGATCATCATTCCCTGGGGAATTAAACTATGTCAAGAGCTAAAGAGAATCCTTTTTGTTTCCCCACATATGTAGGAAACACTCATGCAATTGTTGACAAGTTGAGATGGAGTTGGCTACAAAGTGCCTGAATGAATAAAGATACTCCTCTTTCGAGGAATATACAAAATTATGTATGAGCACGTCTTCATGCTCAATAAGGAGGTGGTCAATGAAATCTTGTAAAGAGGTGAGGTCTTGGTCACCGGACTTGGGTAAATTTTCGTTGAATTTTGGAAGATTTTTAGGTATCCATTAGACAAGTGGTTAAGAATCTTTGGAAAAATTAAAGGGTGGAACCTTGCTGCTATCCATGGGTTTATAGGGTGCTAGTTGGTCATGATGACAACTAATGCAAATAATGGCTCATTATTTTCAACATTGAAAGCCTTTGAGTAAAAGGGACAAGGGGCAACAAAGAGATGGGAAACACTTCTTATTGAAAAGAAGTTTGAAATATGCTAATTTCAAAATAGATATGTGGCTAGAAGGAGGGAGTTTCCCAATATTTTTAACAAAATAACAAGAATAAATTTTAGCATGGGATTTATTGAAGTGCATAAAATAGGATCAGATTTCCAACCTTCAGCAATGGTGTCATTGAGAAGATAGATGCAATAGAGATGTATCTGTCTGTTATGGGTATGTAGCATGCACCTTTTCAAGAGCTAAACCAAGTGGAGTTGACAGTTGAGTCACCTTAATATTTGTCGTTGTATGCCTCGAAGAACCCTTAACAAATGTGTGATGACCTTTGAACTCTACATGGCAACGACATTAGTCCATATGTTGTCCTCCAAGTTGTACCCCTCACAAAATCTCACTCTAGATATCACACTTGAGAAGACTAGGATGGGAGAAAGCACACGGCCAGAGGATACTATGCTTGATCACATTTTCGTGCCACCCTAGGCCATCAAGTCAATCCTTGAGCGAGAGTACCGTCAATGTTTCCAAGGCAAATGTTCTCATTTGAAAGCAAAGGACAATCTTTTTATCAATGAAGCTCTAAATGAATTTACAATAGAAACTAGTAGTGCATGGAATTAGCTTCTGCTACTTATTAAATAAAATATATAAGGATTGTGATGTGGTTTTTTTTTATTGGGGGAGGGAGGTTAATGAGGAAGCCAAATAGCTAGGGGATTCAAAAGGTTTCAACCATAGAAATAATCTTTTACACCATGGATATCATAATTTAGTTCTGCAATGAGAAATAATTGAAGGAAAATGAACAAATATGACGTTAAGAGGGCACACTCTAAGCTCTCTTCACACACATTTATTAAATAGAAAACTAAATGGGCAAGATATATATAGATCCATTGGTTCATCATCAAAATGGGAGGCAAACTATGAAGGAAACCAACATAATTTGCATGAGATTTTATTGCTTCCTTTGGTGGCAAATCTACCTCGGCCCTAATGTACATAACATATATCACGATTGTTCTTTAAATACGATAGGAGACACACGAAGGGACCCTTTGATCTCAGTCCTGGGCCTATTTCTTTCCTTCCCACAAGGATGATGCTTACAAGAGAAAGAGAATGAAAGAAGATGGAGTAGAAAGAGAATGAAAGAAGATGGAGGAGAATGTTTCTTCCCCTGCCTACTTTTGTTTGATACTCTGAACTTCATCGATCAACCTCCTAAAATTTCTTCAAGCATTGTGGACCAAAGAGGGAAAACTCTCCATCGAAAGATCGGTTTTTTAGATTAATAAATAAAAACTAGAATGAAAATGTTAATGAACTTTGCTCTATAGCATAATAAAAAATGTTAACGTTGTATTTTTTGGAGAAGATGAAATTCTATCACGGTAAAAGCTACTTCAAGCTTCAGACTCCCATCTCCGCAGAAATTACCTAGTTCTTAGAATTTCAAGATTAGAAATTGTTGAATTTCCAGATTTTTGTAACTAAAATTTATTAAAATATTTATCGAGGCTTACTCGAGAAGATCAACAATGAACTTTTATCCACGGAAAATCCTGTTTAAATATTTACGTTGTTAGGGCCCGAGCCAAAGGCGAGCCCTCCAAAAATTCTCAAGGGCCAAGGCGTAGCCCAGGCCGATGAGGGGGGTTGGAAATAGTTTTCAACCAGCAATTGACGCGCCTCGGTTTTACCTCACTAGCTGCGTCATTGCCCCAAGCGCAAAGATGATTTGTTCGCTTCTTGTTGTTCCTTATATTGTTGTTCACGTCTAACGATTTCTTCATCTCAATCCATGTGGGATATATATATATGAATGGATATGTTTGTTGTTGTTAATAAACGAGTTCTTCCTTTTGGGAAAGTGAAGCAAGGAAGGGTGAGGAAAGTACTTGGTCACTGCAAGTAAAAGGATTATTGGTATGGAATGAGTATTATCACTATGTGCTTGTTGTTAATGTTGAGTTTTTTTGTTTTTTTAATTGGTATGGAATGAGTATTATCACGATGTGCTTGTTGTTAATAAGTGAGTGTTTGTGTTTTTTTTTTACCGGGAAAAGTGAAGCAAAGGTGAAGAAAGTACTCGCTTAGAGCAGGTAAAGGTATTGTTGGTATTGAGGTTATGTTGTTATGATAGGTATTGTTGTTTGTATATGCAATTTATTTTTTTATTAAAAATAAGTTTAAGTTTAATAATGGTATAATGTTGTATTACATTTTAGTAGAGTTTAATGTTTGTCAAATTAATTAATTTTATTGGGTCTTTGTTTCAGTTCTGTGAAGGTTAGTAATTTACATTAGAAGGATTATAGTTATCAAATTAGAAGCAATTTTAGGAGGTATTTCAATGAGTTTATTGTCTCATTATGCATTCACAATTTCTTTTGTTTTGTGGCTTTTACTAATAAAGTCAAATAGTGAAGTTTTATAATGGAGTAGTATAATGAGTCAATGTCTTGATTTTTTTTATAAAGCATTATGAAATTGGATGATTCAAATTGAGCCTAAGACTTACTGAAATTAATAAAGCAAATGTGAAAATGACATAAACCAATTCAAAATCATCAAAAACCTAAAAACCTATAGGATGACCACATTGTGCAATCTCAACAAATAAATTTGCCATAGCAATCATAATTGCAAATTTGAGCTCCAAAATAATTGTAATAAAAAAAGGAACTAAAAAGTTCGAGAGTTTACCCTCCTCCTCTAAGGCATTACATGAGCACCACAAATGGTTTGTTTCTACATGCAAATTTGTCACCTTAAAGGGCAAGTTATTAAAAATCAATATTTACATTCAACTAATAACATTGAAAATATTCACTTCATCTCTAGAGGCTTTATTTTCTACTAGAGTTGGTAACCTTATTGAGCCTTAGCTTCCATTCTTTAAAGGGTAGTGACATACTTGAGCTAAGTTGTAGTTAGCCAACTAAAAGTAGTTTTAGATCTCTTAGGAAGTTTGTCATCTCACTATGCAGTCACACTTTCTTCTTTTTTGTAGTCTTTACTAATAAAACTAAACACTGAAGTATTTTGGTTTTTTCATATAAAACAATGTGGAATCTATTAAGTTAAATTAAGCTTAAAATTTACAAAAATTAATGATTTGGACGCTTAAAATGGTAAAGATTAATTTAGAATCATAAGGGTACTTGCATTATGCAATCTTAACAAACAAATTCGCTATCACAATAATACAAAATCATAATTATCAACTTTAAACACCCAAAAAGTTGATTAAAAAAACCAAATAGTTAGATGTTTATCCTACTAATATGATTGGCTAAAACTGTAATACCCCCAAGAAAGTATTATTTTATATAATATTTGTGAAAATAATTTCGAGTTAATTAAAAACTCGAAAATACTAACAATAGGTGTGAGTGGCATTTTGCACAACAAACTATTATTTTATTTTAAATAAAAGGAAAAAACACTTGGAGAATTTAGTTACATGAAGGGACACCACCATGGCACAAGAGAACATGTGTAAGCAAGCAAGAGAGATCTTTACCAATCAAATTCAATCTAAAACTCAACTACCAGACAAGATCCTAAATCATAGGGATTTATGGTGCACTGGGATAGCACAAGATGTTGTGTTGTGCATGGAGAAACTGCATGTGTTGAGTGTTTCTCCCTTTCATAAGTCCATCATTGAGCTTGCTACAGACTCTAAGAGTGTCATGTGGAAGCTTACTTGTTTTAGCTTGTTACGACTCTGAGAGAAAGTGTTGCATGGAAGCTTACTTGTTGTAGCTTGTTATGGACTGTTGTAGCTTGTTATGGACTCTCAGAGAGAGTATCGTGTGGAAGCTTACTTGTTGTAGCTTGTTACAGACTCTAAGTGAGAGTGTCGCATGGAAGCTTACTTGTTGTAGCTTGTTACGGACTTTGAGAGATAGTGCCACGTGGAAGTTTACTTGTTGTTCTAGTGTGCATGGTGGTGATCCAACTCGGGGGTGGATTTGGGATCGTAGTGGTTTTGCATTCCTCTCCTATGGTTGGGAGGAATTGATTCTCCAAGTATTTTTTCGGCATTGTCTTCAAGTAGGTGACTCTAACATCCCTTACACTTCTTTGTGTTTTCTTTGATTGATTAGAAAGTTTTGGTGTATTGTTTTGGGGTTGTTACAATATGATATCAGAGCTCGGGTTCAAACACTCAGCCTTAAGGGCTCTTCACATGTGTTTAGAATCTGTGAGATTTGTTGTGAGATTTGTTTATGAGTCTGTGGTATATCATGATGAAGAATTACAGAGCTAGATTTTTTACAAAAAATGATAATTACAATCGAATTCAAACTTTGCAAACTTTGCATATGAGTCCTTGTCTACGATTTACCCTTTTTTTACTATGTTTTACATATGTGTGACTCTGTATCTCTGCATACTTGTTTAACTGCGATTTACACTTGTTTGACTGCATTTTACATCTTTGTGACTGCGATTTTCCCTCTCTGCTTTTAATTTTGTGACTGCGATTTTCCCTCTCTGCTTTTAATTGTTGGCATTTCCAACTTGATTTGCATTGGATATTAATTATAGATCTATACCAATCCCTTATGTGTATGTGATTTTCCCTCTCTGCTTTTGATTGGTGGAAGTCGTTCATATCCATTCCATGTAAACGTTTTTTTACCATCTACGCTCTTGATATGGGGAAACGTGTGGATGATAATCAAGTCCAATCTCTGATGTCTTTATTTCTTTCCTGGAAATCCAGATCTGGAAGAGTGTGTTTAAACAAATGTTTGTGTTTTCCCTCTTTTGATATGTAATATGTCTGTGTTTTTTATGGTCATCATGGATTGGGGTTGTTACATTATGTTCCACTCCCCATATCTACAATAAGCAGAGTTTAATTTTTTTTTTTTTAAAGCATGCACTCAATCGTGATTCATCCTGTTTTCCAGAAGGCAGTTCACCTTCCCTGTGATCATCTCTTCCTTGGTCTCAAATGGGAAAACCAGTCGGCTCTCTGAATCTTATTGTCTCGTTGGTCTCAATTGGGAAGAGTAGTGTTTTTCATCGGCTTCGTGATGCAGACCTAGGATCCTAGACCTGCTATATCTCTTATTCCTACAATGATGTACTCAATAATCATAATCCCATTCACCATAACCCTGTTCTTTATTCTCATAAAATGAAGAGTTCACATCAGTCCTACTTCAGTTTCCCCCCACTGGTAACCATTATATGCAAGAACCATGAAAACGCTACAGAAAAATCATACAACTGCCCGATCTCTGAATAACATAACAATATATCATCTTACCTTAATGCAGGTTTCTCTAAGCATTCTCAGTGAACTGCTCTGTTTCTAAATAACTTTGATCTTGACTCAATGGAAGGGATCCTTTTACCTGGTTATATTAAGTCTTGTGCGCTCAGCATCACAACCCATTCAATACTCGTGAGATCACCCTTGAACCATGCTAAACCATGATCTGATCCAAGCTCGGAAATTGTGCTCTAAACGCCCTCTATTTTGCAGACACGCAGCTCCCACGTTTATGTTCAACCGGTCATCAGACAATTCAGAAGGGCGTTGGAAGAGTCACGATTCTACTTCCCAGGGATTTTCAAACCTGTTCTGATCAAATTCAGCAACCAAATGCTAATTTTACTTCACTCTAGCGATTTCTATTTAGTTAATTGGTACACTGGTTTTTCCCAGGTTGTTCCACGTTTTCCTCCACATATAATTATAAAGATATTATTAAATACCGAGTCCTCCAACGCCGACAACAAGAAGGGGAACGAAATGTATAAATAAAACTCAAGGTTAAGACACAGACAATTCCAGGCCATCCATCAATGCAAAGACACCAATAACACAATACAATGATTGCTCTGGTATTTCATACCGTCAACATACTCCATCACAAGCCTCAATGCAATAGTGAGTCTGATTCCTCTTCTTACAGCGATTGTGGCCCAACAATCCCTCGACGCGCCTAAATTTGCAAAGGTTTTAAAACCAAGATTCTCAAACTACTATAATCAATCTCAGAATTTAAGCAGAGGGAAAGAGAGACATAAAGCATAGACAGAAAAATATGAATCTCTTATTTTTCCATTGATAGAACCAAACTGTACAAACTAAAAGCAAATCCTGATTTACTTCTGAGATTTCTTCTCAGCTACCTATGGCTTGTTCTTCTCTTTACTTGGCCCCCTCTCCCCTCATACCCGTATACAATCACATCTCAAATCAATCAATCAATATACACTGGAATCGATTTGAGATGTGCAAACAAACTGGAATGAGATTCCTTTCCCAACTAAGACTGTCGAATGGAAACTGGTCGTTAATTATGAACTAAAAATCATTAGGCATATCATTGATTTGATGCCATCAATGCTAAGATTTCTCTGTTAACTTAAAGTTTAAAACATTATAAATCTGGAATGGAGATTCTCGACGTGCACTCTGATTAAAGGAGAATACTTCAGTCTCGAGATTTCTGGATAAGTGCTTGCGTTATCACCTTCGAACGTACATAAGTCTAGACTGATGTACTATTCATTTTAACGTTGAGCTGCCTTGAGACAGAAAGTTCATGTTTGGCAGGTGACTAGTGCAAATCGCCCAACTCGGTCCTGACTAGGTCCTGATTATATTTTTTTAATTGCATGGACGGTATGGATATTAGGATAAGTTTAAAATGAAGAGAATTTCTTATATATAATTCATATACCGTTCGAAGACGATGTACATTACAGTGTCAAAATCCCTAATCCAACATCGACGAGAACTCTCAATAGTTTGTTCCTAACACTCACTTTACGCTCTGTTTCACTGATCATCCAACTAGATACATTGTCAGACTTTAGCCACAAAATTGCTCCTCGCCCGTTTTTAGAAACAATCTACATATTTTAATATTAAATGATGAAATACAATGTGACTATTGTTCTGAGCGAGAAGGATGAATGCTTTTGAAAATTATAGTTTCGGGCATTTATGCATATTTTAATTTGGAATGTGTTGAAGCATGTGGTTTATTGCTTTATAAATTGTCATGGATAGCAAATTAAATATGTTTATATATATTTTAAATTATATTTATATATTTTAAAGAAATAATATCCCTTGTTGTTAATATTTGCTAGATAAATAAAGAAATAGTATTCCTTGTAGTAGACATGCTTTGGAATACTTCTAAGTTATATAACTCATCCAATTATATATGTATGGAAGGGAATCCTAATTAGATACATTATAGATATCACAAGAATGGTAATCTTTATTTTTGCTAAATGGAAAGATGATTGATGGGATACAATTTGGGAGAAGCTTTTAATTAAAACATAGCATTTCATTGAAATAGTGAATTGAGAAAAAATATGGAAATGTATTTCAATTATTTTGTAATTCAAAACCACCGTTCTTAATAAGATGGGTAACATACATGTTTTTTATACAAAGCAATATATGCTATATGTGTTGTTAAAGTGTTATATATTGTGTGTAGGAGGGGATGTAATTATACATTAGTATATTTGAATGAGAAAATACTTTCAATATTTTTGAAGGAAGGCATTTTGTGGGTTGTAATTATTTCTAGGGAGGATTGTATGTATATGCCTTTGTATTATGAAGAAATGCAATTGAGGCTTAGTATATTTGGGTTGCAAGGATTGAATTGGGTTTGTTAGATAATTGAAAAATGTATTATATAAGTTATGTATATATTGGAGCTATCGCAATTGGTATATATATTTGATATAGGTATAATATTTGTTACATTCTTACTTGAAAAGTATTGCAAATTATTAATCTTATCCTTTGAAAAGAATTGTAATTTATATATACTTATTTCATAATGAAAATAATTAAAATTTATATATTTTATTTGCATTGAAAATGCTAGTAATATGTATATTTTATTGATGTGGAAAACCATGGCATTCCATATATTTGTGAAATCAAAAGGAATAACATTTTATGGATATCATAAGATTTGCATTTTTTTTTTAATAGAAAATAGAAGGATTGTAATTTGATATGTACATGTTCTATATGTCTTGCATATTATAGTAGAAGAAGACATATGTTTTACATATGTTTGAGAGAATGCACTTACATTATTTTTGAAAGAATACGTCACATATGTTTTATAAACACATTATAAACATAGGATGAAATTGCATTTTAGGTAGCTTGCATATGCTAAAAAGACTATATTTTATACATCTTATGTGTATTGGAAGAATGATACTTCATACGCTTAGGAAGATTACTTTTAAGTATACCTTAAATGGATCATAAAGATCTCATCCTTATAATTGATAAGTTTAAAAGGGTTCCATCATTTATGTGCTAATTGGAATGGTATTAGGTAATTTCTAATTTAAACTACTTTAGAGTCATGGTATTCTATGAACTTACTTCTGTTATTCTAGATAAACACTAAAGGAAATTATTATACTTATAGAAGTTGAAGAATGTATTGGAATATATATTCTATATGTTTCTATAAAATGTGGAAAGTTGTAATTTATAGGGAACATTGACATTCTAACATAGGTTTTAAAAGAATTTTTAAGAATCCCATTCATGCATTTAGTAAAATCTAAGGTTACATCATGTATAACCTGAATGAGAATATTAAATTATGTTCAGCTTAAGATTAAATGTATTTGTCATAGAGGAATGAGAATATATTTAATCTCAAGTAAGACCTCAGATTTAAAGTATATTGATGTTGGAGAGGAAAAAGTGCATCAATATATATGCACTCTTTTCTCTCCAACATCAAAATATATATATATATATATATATAGTTGTTGGTTTAAGGAAAAAACTAACTATATTAACATAGAAAAGAGGGGCAAACCTCGTATTGAAGGTGAGGCTCTAGTAATCGGGATGTAAATGTTTGCAATAATTCTTATATTTTTCAAATAATTCCACGAGTTAAAGGAATGTGAAATAGTTTTAGATAATGGTAATGTAAAGAATTATTCATTTTATTTTTGGAAAATGTTTTCTTATATATATATATATATATATAATGAATGCATCTTATATTTTTAAAGGGAATGTACTTTACACGCTTTAGATTTGAGGAAAAGAAAAGACCAATTTTATAGGATTGAAAAGAGAATGCATTTATAGAAAACACATTTTATATGATTTCATTACAATGTTGTTTAGGTCGTAAAAAATTATTTAATATGGATATAGAGAGTTATGATTATTATAGTGCTATTATGTTCAAGTTTAAATAACACACACACACATACAAACACACACACACACATATATATATTGTAATGTATAAAGTTGTGAGCTATTTACATGTTGGTGTTTATATAAATTACAAAGATTTGATTCTATACATGAAGTCTTTGCATTCATTAGTAAATACTCTTTGTGTGTTTACGAGTTGACATGCACACTAGAGAAAGGACATAGTTTAAATAGTTTGATTGTCGAGGTACATAAACCAGTCTGCGTAGATTCATATGTTTGAATGCATGTAAGCAAGTTTACATAAATATAAATGCTTAAATAAATGCGCGAAGAGTGGAGTTGAGTATGAAGGAGTTAAGTAATTAATCTTGAATGAGTTAGCTCAATAATGGTAGTTGTCGATGAATTAAGTAAAGTTGCACACTTCATACCCGTGAAATCTACCTTTAAATAAAATAAACATAGTTGATATTATTATGAAAGATTTTTTTTATTACATCGGAATTCCGAAAGTTGTGATTTATGTTAGAGATGCAAAATTTACAAGTAATTTATGTCAATCTACTCAGCTGAATTTCAGTGTTGCCTACCATCATCAAACATATGGGCAAACTGAAAGAACTAACCAAGTGTTAGAATACATTTTTCGAATGTATGTTATGGATAAACTAGGTAAATGGGAGGACTATTTGCATTTAGTATAATTTGATTATAATAATGGATATCATGTTTCATTAAATATGAGTCTATTTGACGTATTGTATGGTAAAAAATGAACAAAAGATTGTTTTAGGACCTGACATGTTAAAGGAGATGGAACATATGGTGAATGAAGTGGAACAAAAATGCAAAATTTGCTCAAGATTGGTAGAAAGCCATGCATGCTTAAAAAGAACTCCAAGAGAGTTCAACATTTGTGATCATGTATACCTAAAGGTAAAAGTCGATAAAAGAGTGCTTTGAGTTTGGGAAGATGTTCCAAGTTGGCACCTAGGCATTTTAGACCTTTTGAAGTGTTAGCTAAGATAGGGACGATAACCTATCAGCTTGCGCTTCCCCCTAATAAAAGTACACGCTGTATTTCATGTTTAATTATATATATATACCCGAAGGCGAGTTTCAGACCGAACCTTTCTACATACTAGACAGAAAGGAACGTATGCTATTAAATCGAGCCATCATTCAAATAAAAGTGCAATGGAATCACTTTAGCCCTGAAGAGGCAACTTGGGAAATTGAGGATAAAATGCGAGAATCATATCCCTCCATGTTTTGGAATGAGCAAGAGAGCTCAGAATAAAAGAACACAGAGGGTGGTGTTAAGAATAAGGGGGAGAGTAATGTAATACCCCCAAGACAATATTATTTTAATTAATATTTGTGAAAATAATTTTGAAAACAATTATTTTTGTAAGAGTTAATTAAAAACTTGAAAATACTCACAAGAGGTGTGAGTGACATTTTGCACAACAAACTATTCTTTTATTTTAAATAAAAGAAAAGGACACTTGGAGAATTTAGTTACATGAGGGGACACCACCATGGCACAAGAGAACATGTGTAAGCAAGCAAGAGAGATCTTTACCAATCAAATCCAATCTAAAACTTAACAACCAGACAAGATCCTAAATCATAGGGATTTATGGATTTATTGGAGATTTGATTTGGGATGGCATAAGACCTAAGCAAAAACTATATATAATGGTGCACTTGGATAGCATGATACATCGTGTTGTGCAGGGAGAAACTTTGTTGTGAGTGCATGTGTTGAGTGTTTCTCCCTTTCATAAGTCCATCATTGAGCTTGTTACGGAATCTGAGAGAGAGTGTCGCATGGAAGCTTACTTGTTGTAGCTTGTTACGGACTCTGAGAGAGAGTGTCGCGTGGAAGCTTACTTGTTGTATCTTGTTACGGACTCTAAGAGAAACTGTTGCGTGGAAGCTTACTTGTTGTAGCTTGTTATAGACTCTGAGAGAGAGTGTCGCGTGGAAGTTTACTTGTTGTTCTAGTGTGCATGGTGGTGATCCAGCTTAGGGATGGAGTTGGGATCTTAGTGGTTTTGCAGTCATCTCTTATGGTTGGGAGGAACTGATTCTCCAAGTCTTTTTTCGGCATTGTCTTCAAGTAGGTGACTCTAACCTAGCCCTTATACTCGTTTGTATTTTCTTTGATTGATTAGAAAATTTTGGGGTATTTTTTTGGGGTTGTTACACAAACACAGTACATGAACATCACAAATGATTCGTTTAGACATGTAAAATGGCCTATCCTACTAATATGATTGGCTCAAACACATTACATGAACATCACAAATGATTCGTTTGGACATGTAAAATGGTCACCTTAAGGTGTAAACATTTAAATTGTCTTTTTTCAAAGAAAAATAAAATAATAATTCATTCCATTAAGATGAACCACATTGTACATAAAGGTAGTAGCAATCACTAAATAAGGGATATGTAATAAAGGTGATAGCAATCATTAAGATTGTAGTTCACAGTCAGCTACACAGTTGCATACCACATTCATAAATAAGGGGCATGTCCAACAATACCAAAATTGGTACTCTGCCGAACATTCACATAACCAGGATTTGATTGCATTCTTTTATAATTCAATAATTAAAAATTAACCACAAATCGAACAAATTCCAAAACTTACACAACCAGAATGAATTTATTTTCACATAAGATCAAACCAACGCATATATATATAAAGAAACAAAATGCAGGGCTTGATCTCACATATCCAATTCAGAGTATACATTGCATAAAAACTCAGGCATAAAATCTCATCGCAAGATATGAACTCGTCCTTACATATACAATGCAATCAATTTGGGGAAAGGCCAAAGCTTTGATTACACATTAAATTGCAGACTTTTAGATCGCATAACAAGCAACCAAATTGAACCATTGCAGAGTTAGATCATGTATCCAAGCAGGAAATTGGGAAATGAAGAGTAGAGATCTATATATGTAACATAGTAAATGATGCTTACTACAACCCAAACGCAAACATTTGGTAAAATAAGGCAAAGATATAGATCCATGCACAAGGAATCGTATACAAAGAACCATGCAACAATAATAATAATAATAATAAAACATAGTCGCATAAGCATACCATGAAATGAAGTACTGGGGATCTCACCCATAAATTGACCAATGGATTACGCGTCTCTTTTCCCATCACCACCATTGTTCTCTTCAAAAAACTCTACTTCCAAAGTGCCCCCCACTAAGGAAAACATAACATATAAATAAGAAAAACCATTGATTCCCAAAGAGACAAATGGCAAATATGGCCTCCATGCTTTTCTCAATCAAAGAGACAACTTTCCCTGTTTACCAGGAAATATACCCCTCTCCCACGAAAAATGGTTTCTTTTTCACTTCCTCCAAAAGGGATCTCTTATTTATAGTTGACTTTACCACACTTGGTAAATCATGTCTTTATGGGCTTCCATGTTCCTATGCAGACTCTTTGGATCCCATTTGCTCAAAATAAACTTTGATGATCCAAGAGATCCCTTAAAAAAATCCCTAATTATTGTTATACGCGGGTCACAAGCTTACATCCTGCGTGTACATGCATCTTGTCCCACTATGACCCACATACATCGGGAAATGTGCCCAAAAAGAAAATGTTTTGGAGTTTTCATCAATGAGTCACAAATAACTTGATTGTTGGCCTACCATATGCCTAGAAACGCTCAAACTCGACCCTTCACTTTGTATTGAAGGGCTATATATTAAGCCTCCTGGATGCATTAGAAGAGGAGAACTTATGAGAGCAAGGAGACTATAGTGGATTTGTGCCTCATTCATACATATTTGAGTCTGTATCCCTTTATCCTTTTGAGCAGCCATTGATGCTCTTCCCAAGCTTGTCAATGTCTTGTGAGCTTGCCATTGATTTTGAGCATTGAAGTGGTGGAGGCCCAGATGGAGGACTCGGTCTCTCAATTTCGACGAGGTGCCGACAGAGTTTGTCACTTGTATCTCTGTTTATAATTAAAAGAAATATCCATTTCTCATTTATTGTATGCGTGTAACTATATTGAATGTTCTTTATCCATGGATGCAGTTGCTTCAATTTATACATACTAGTTTTATATATGCTAGAGTAGGCCTAACACTTAACATATATCATGCTTGTCTATTTCGTTATTGTTGACAATGGAATGTAGGTGCAAGTGTGGTTGAAAAGCTCAACGAGGATCTACTACAACTGTCCAGAATAAGGTACACCTTCTATCCCTTAGTGTTAGGTTTTCCTACCTCTATTGCATATGGAAATGGATTGATTTATGGTGTCATACAATCTGTTGTGGTCTACCCTAAGCCATAGGAAGTTTTCTCTGTAACAGAATTGGCGACTCCACTGGGGACTTTCCTTGTTTGTTGGGGTTTGGGTGCATGATGTGCTTGAATTGCTCTTTGTTTATTTGTGTTTTTGTGTCCTATTCAGAAGTGTGCTAGCCCATTGGTGTCATATTGAAGTAATTTGGATCTTAGCCTGCATTTTTACCACCTTCCTCTTGTTGTACATGGGACATAGAAGTATCAGTCACATATACACACGAGCTATAACACCTACAGTCGCATATACACGCGGATTTTCTGTGAAAAGTCGCGTATGCCCCTCTTTTTTAGTGTGAACTTGATGTTTGATAGATGTTGGGTGGGTTATGAGTGTTGCTGAGTCTTCTTGGGTGCCTTTGATGTCTGTTTGTTGCTTTAAGTTTTTACCAAAGACATTTTTTCTTTTCTTTTTAGTTAAAATATGTTCTTGTCATTCTTCTCCTCTTTTATTTTGATATTAGTGCATTAGACCTTAGACCTTGTTATCTCAGTGTCTTTCTTGGCTTATGTTTGGTACTTGTTACAGGGTCTGGGAGTTCTAGAGTCTTTTTATTGCATTTCCATATCATTCATTATAAAAATACAAAAATATTTTATCTTTGGTATGTTTTTGCATTGTGCATTTGCATGAAAATAGTACTTGCATTAGGTTTGCTTAGTTGAATAGTTATCAGGATTTCATATAGGAATGGTTACATTGGCATTTGAAGAGGAATTTATGCATCTCATGTAGCGGCATACCCCTTTTTCATATTCAAAGACAAATTGCACTTGGAATCATTTGTTAGGTGTACATATTTACTTCACTATTGAGTCATAACATCACTAGTTGCATGATCCTTTCCTTTGAGTAATCACAACCCTTAAAATGAACGCTTAATTTAAAATGAATTACACTTTTTATTTGATAGAGGTGCACCAACAAGATTGGGTTGTAGAGTCTTGGAGTAGGGTGTCGTGAGTAAATTTTTCCAAAACTACAAAACAAACATTTAGGTGTTTGTCCAAGTGAGAAGAGAAATCCTTGATAAAATTAGTGTTCTTGGGAGGCTCCTCTTACACAAGAGTTAAGCACGAGGTAGCGTACACGTTTATGGTGGGGATAGACCCTTACCACTCTTTGTGCAACGCCATATATATTTCCAGAATCTTATTCGTATCTGGGGGCTTTTTAGGTACCTTTGGTGCTTTCGAGCTTCAGGCTTTGTTACCCTGCCCATACGGTAGAGCCCGCATGTGACTGTCCACCTGAGAATTGGTTATATTGGGGTGACCTTAGTTTCCTTACCTAGGTATCATAGGGGGTACTTGAAGAGGTTATGCTATGAGTGTTGTGGCTAGGTAGGGTTCAGACAACACAGTCGCTTTAAGTATTGAAGCTTAGGGCCAATATATTTGGTTACACACCTCCACTTGTAGTGTATGGGAGTCTCATGCCTCTCCTAGGTGAGAAGTGAGAATGGATTAGAACTAACGTAATTGGAGAAAATAGATCAGTTGTTTGGGATCGAACTTGGGTGGGGATAGAGGGATTTGAACCCTTACAGTCTATAAAGCCAACGAATTTTCCTCCTACTGCAATTTTCATTGTTGCTTAAAGCTTTCACTCAATCTGCAAATTCATGCCCTAAATAATCTCTTCTTCTTGTCATGGTATGGATCCATCTGTGATAAGGATCCTCAGATGAGCAAGAAGTATCTAAAATATCTCTATATTTCTTGAGATTTTACCCAAGGACCGATACACTAGGTAAAAACATAAAAGAGATTCCTTGTTTTCCATTCATATCGCTACATTCGGGAGCTCATTTATCCTTCCTCTTGGCTTGTTTGCATCTAGCTTAGATTTTCTTAGGAGTGTTCTCTTTGTGCGCTAGCTTTCTCTAGGGTTCGTACTTAGTTGAGTCTTCTTACCTTTGTGGAGTCATCGTGGATCGAGTTCCGACACTCCGTCGATCTCGATGTTTAGCAAGGATTTCACCTTGTGGGTATCCTCCTCCTCCGCGGAAGAGGATTATACATTTTAGGCACACTGTGATCCACATATCAGTCTCATCATGAGTAATACATATTAGACCCCGGAGGTCCCTCTTTATCCATCCTATGGAATGAGGAATGTGACATTTAGTAGACCTGGGACTCTGGTCGAAACTGATCCTCATAGGGGGGTTCTTCCTTCAATTCACGATGCCATCTAAAAAATTTTACAACTGCTTATCAGAGGTCTTCCTCGCGAAGGTCTAGTCATGGTGAGATTCACCATGTCCCATCTAGAACTGGTCCCTTTATATTTGGCATTGTAGACCTTACTGACACTTTCTCATCATTTTTTGTCGATCCTGGTGTAGGTCCTAGTGTTGTGCCTGGGGACACTTCCATCCCTTTCCACGCTGATAGGTTTGGTAGTGGTCATATTGCACCTTCCACGCCATTTGTGGAAGTATTTTCATACCCTTTATCCGGGAATAATACTGGGATTCCTTTTCACAGAGGTGACCCTAGACATGTGAACATTGGAAGTACATCTTACATTCCATCTTATGCTCCATCATCCACCGTACCTATTCCGTCAAATTCATTTATCATGACACATCCTCTTCATAACTTGCACGGTCCTTCGGGACGGAGTGTTGCCTCTAGCCATGTTGTTCCCTCGTATGTCGGTAATGTTGTGTTGGGAGGTTATGTGCCTCCTTATGTATCTAGGGGACAACCCTTTTATGAGTCCTACAATTATGGTAGTGTAGCACCCTAGTCTCAAGGTGTACCGAATTATAATATTCTCGTGCATCCTTTTATGGGTCAAGTAGGAGGAGGTTATTATCCGACTGGCCAAGGCCATGGTCTTAACAATAATCATCCTTATATGAATCAATCTTGTCAGGGAGCATGGAACCATATGGCACAACCTAGGCTCCCTTTCTTAGCTACGTTGAACTTGCATGACCTGTCGAAGTTGACCAATGATATGGTTTATCATGATTCGATGTAGCCATTTGTTCCTGCTAAGCTTCCTTCGGACATTCCAAAGTTTGAAGGTAAGAATGATGAGGACCCTAGAGAGCATGTTACCACTTTCCACCTATGGTGCTCTTCGAATTATTTGAATCATGACTCAGTTTGTTTGCGATTGTTTCAATGCACCCTCATGGGACCTACGGCGAAATGGTATATAGATTTTCCTAGGGGCACATATCGGACCTTTAATGATATAGCCATGACCTTTTTGAACCACTTTCAACTACCGGTGCGTTATGATGCCGGTACCGAACTCTTGTCGACATTTCGACAAGGCAAAGCCATGCATATTTTTTATCATATTCAAGAGTGGTGTAGACAGAAGATGTTGATTAAGGCCAACATTTGTAACGAACCCAAAATTCCTCAATGTAAATTCTGATAAAATGGGTAAGTTTTTTTTTTTCTTTTACTATAACCAACAAGTCAACCATGTTAATCTCTCAAGAGGGTGAAATCTCATAATTGTAAAAACTAATACATGCATTGAAAGACTAACATCACAAATTCTCATTATTTTATCTTAACTCTTTGACCGTGCTTCATCTTTTTCACATCGTAAACATTACTTATTAACCTTTAAATCGAGATCTTGCAATTTATTAACCTTTAAATCAAGATATTGAAATCAAAATGTGAAATAAAATGTATTGAATCATTTAAATATCCAAAATAGCTTTCCTCCATGAAATATATACTTTTAATTGTATGCTTGCGGGTGTTTTTCATAAACCATTGTACCAATAATAAAATGTATCATAAATCATTTATTGTGCATCATCCATCCATTAAATGCCATCATGAATGTGAGTATATACAAACATAAAGCATAGAACAAAAAGAGAGACATCATATATGTGGTTCACCCCATCCATGAGGCTACATCCACCAAAACTTGTTAGTCTTTATATTATTTTATCAAGAGAAGATTTACAATTTTGTGGCACACCCACTACCAATCTCTTCCACTGAGAATACTCGCCAATTACTATTTTTCCTTCTTTGTAAGGTTTTCCTTCTGGTATATTCTTCATATACAAAACTATTCAACGTCATGGATAATCTTAATCCAATGCTGATATTTTCTCAAAATACAAAAAACTATTCAAAGGCAGAGATCATATCTGTGTTTCCTTACGACAATATAAATAAAACTTATATCAAATCAAATGTGTGCAGACTCTTACCCAAAGGCAGAGATCAGATCTGTGTTTCCTTACAACAATATAAATAAAACTTATATCAAATCAAATGTGTGCAGACTCTTACCGAAAGGCAGAGATTGGATCTGTGTTTCCTTATGACAATATAAATAAAACTTATATCAAATCAAATGTGTGCAGACTCTTACTGAAAGGCAGAGATCATATCTGTGTTTCCTTACGGCAATATAAATAAAACTTATATCAAATCAAATGTGTGCAGATTCTTACCCAAAGGCAGAGATCAGATCTGTGTTTCCTTACGGCAATATAAATAAAACTTATATCAAATCAAATGTGTGCAGACTCTTACCCAAAGGCAGAGATCAGATATGTGTTTCCTTACGGCAATATAAATAAAACTTATATCAAATCAAATGTGTGCAGACTCTTACCCAAAGGAAAAGATCATATATGTGTTTCCTTGCGGCAATATAAATAAAACTTATATCAAATCAAATGTGTGCAGACTCTTAACCAAAGGCAGAGATCAAATATGTGTTTCCTTACGGCAATATAAATAAAACTTATATCAAAAACTAGTGTGTGCAGACTCTTACTCAAAGGAAGAGATCAGATTTGTGTTTCCTTGCGGCAATATAAATAAAACTTATATGAAATCAAATTGTATTCATATACTTCACCTATGAACTAATGGCTGAGTTTTGACATGAAGATCTTGTTTAATAATTGATGAAGGAAGAATCAGAATTTAAAACCTTCATATGTTCTAGGAAGTGGTTGATGTACAAAAACATGCCTCAGCTGCAAGAAACCAAGGACGTTATCGGACTACCAACACACTACAAGAATTGACATTGAATTAGAGGGCAGGACTCCATTTTTCTAGTTTCAAATGATGAGAATGTCATTTATACATTCTATCTTGATCCTTGAATACTTAGATCATCGAAGCTTCACCTCTACCATAGTGATTGAAACCTTTTCTATTCTAGGACAAAGCGTTGACCAAAAACATTATGGCTCAAATATGCAACTAAACAGAGTGATAGAACCCCAATTGTTGATACCAACAACCAAATTGATCCAGCACTTGTGCATCGGCTAGATCCCAAACACGGGAGACAACCTCAGTCCCAAAAGATTTAGATCTAAAGCAATGTGCCATTTTTCAACATTGCAGTTAAAGGTCTGAATTACTCATGCCTTTACTCACTACAAGATGAACAGAACTTAACCATCAAATCACTTTGCTCAAAAGATAGCCAAATTCTGAGTCAATTGACAAGTTTTCTCTTTCAAAAGACAAGTGGCGGGAGGGTTGCACAAACTGCTTACTAGGGGAACAATTCCCAAGATTTTCTCCAAGGGAATCGTATTGCTTATAACTTGCCCCTAGTTGAAGTCTTCTTATGAAAAAAAATCGATATTCCTCTCCAATAAATATAGTTCTCCCAAATTATATATATATATACATATACATATACATATGCAAGTGCCAATATACATATAGATTCTTTTACTTGATATGTATGTAATGCACGCTTTCTTTATATGTATATTTAATGGTGTTTTGATATAACCAATATCCATATACATTATAAAATATTTTAAGATTTCTTTGCATATATATAAGATCAACATTTTCCATTTGTCATAGTTTTTCTTAAGGTATATTCTTATGCAATAGTCTCTTCATGCTCGAGCCCCTAGGCTCATAAATTCATAGTAAAATAAATCACCTTAATTATAAAGGTAGATCACAAATTAATCATGTAAAGAATTGATTAGCGTCTAAAGAATGACTTAAGATCTAAAGTGAAGATTGTAACTGGTTTCTCCATTGAAACCAAGATGTTACCAAGTTAACTTTGCTAGAAATCGAGTCTTTAAATCGATATAGAAATGGTGCGTTATAAAATATATATATATATATATATATATAAAGATTCTTTTAGTAATGCCATAACCATATATATATACTGAGAGCCTACCTACTCTATATCTTGGTACCTTTACTATATATATTAATTTAAAATAAGGTGGAGAAGACCTCTTCCTTACTTGCATAAGGTAAAATTCTCATTTACCTTATGTCAAAGCTATTTATTTTACTTACTCTTCATGTTTTTTGGTCGTGTTCTTAGGGGATGTTACAACATTCCACCTGAGTTTCTGTTGGAATGGTTCCTTACGTCATTATTTCCTTATATCGCAAAGGATGTTTCGACGTCTGGAGTTATGAATGATGAACATGCTATTTTCTGAGCTCAACAATTAGACTTGATTTACGCTCAGTCTGGGCTCTTGTATTAGATTATACCTATTGCTCTGCAGTCAAATTTTAAGCCTAAGTTTAAACCTAGGCCACATGTCGATGGTATTGTCGGTTCCACGAGTACTAAAGTCATAAACCAAGTTACGAATCATATGAGAAATTTGTCTATTAACTATCCTGCGACCGGACAAGCTATGACTTCGTCCAATCCCACCCACGTGGAGGATGTGCTCTCAATACATTCCTCGGACCAGAAGGGTAACCTGCAGCCTGGATGGAATAAGAAGAAGGGAAGAAATAATAGTAGAGGTGGGAATAGGAAGGAGAACTCTAACGATGACAAGAATGGTAGTGATCCTGGGGGGAAAGAAGTCTAAACGGAAGGTTAAGTTCCATTTCAAGCTTTGTGGGGGAGATCACCTCACTTACTTGTGCCTCCGTATTGATGAAGACTAGAAGTTTATTGCACATAGCCCAGTTGTGTTAACGGATCCTTTATCGGATAACCAAAATATGGCTTTGAGGAGCGTGGACTCTGGAAATGCTTCTGGTGGGCATCAAAACCTATCGAACGTTGAAGGTGGCCATGGTTGTATCTACATGATGTATGTCGCTAATGTTGTGACTCGCAAGAAAGATTACGGTCTTCCACAACCCAACTTGGGTAAAGAGCCTGCACTTCTGGAGAAACATTTGCATATTGACAAACTTGAAGAAATACGTTGCATTCATAAGGGAGTATTAAAGCACTCGGACCACAATCCTCATGCTCAAGTCGCCCAACACTATTCTATTGTTGAGGATTTGGGTTAGACTCCTTATGCGATGTCAGCTCTCGAACTCCTTCAGACTTGTCCTTCATAGAATAGAGCTTTGTTGTCTATCCTCAAGATGGTCGATCCCAATCCTTACAATACTGTTAGATTTGATACCCACGAGGTCCAGCCTCACTTGCCTTACCATGTGGATTTCTTAGCCGATGTGGAGTGTATGAACAACAAGATCAACACATGGTAGTTAATGAAGGCGTTGCGGCCTCTGTGGTGTCTCTGGCTTGTTGGAAAGGCCTTGGCTCACCCACGTTGTCTAAATCCAAAACCATGTTGACTGCATTTGATGGACGATATTTTCAACCGCATGGTATACTTCCTTCTCTTTAGGTCCAGTTAGGAGGGAATACCGTGTCGATAGAGGTTGAGGTATTTGATCCACCCCTTGACTACAACCTTTTACTAGGTCAGAATTGGATCTACATTATGAAAGCGATCGTGTCTTCCATCTTTCATGTTGTTTGCTTCCCTTTTGAAGATCAGATTGTCTCGATCGACTAGATGTCGTTTGATAGTTCCAGTTATGTTGCATCGTCGGGATCCACTATCCTGGCCATTGACAATTCTCAGCCGACAACTGAGGATGTTGGTGTTGGCATGTATCTGTCATTGATGGAACATTTAATATCACAACACCAATTTTGACCATTGGTTCCACTCTTAGTAGTGCTTCATCGTCTTCAAGATCGGTCCCTTTTTGAACTAAATATTTAGCGGACCCTTGGACTCTTGATTCTCCGATTACTTCGGATGAGGACCCTTGGACTCTTTCTTCTCAGATGACCAGTCAACTGTGGTTGAATGTAATACCCCCATGACATTGCTTTTATTTTCATGTATTGAAAATAATTTTTATTATGTAATGAGTTATGAAACTCAAGAAAAAACTCAAATGACATTTGCACAACAAAACATTTTATTTATTTATTTATTTATTATATAAATAAAATGACACTTGGAGAACTCAACTACATGAGGGGACACCAACCATGGCACCAAAGAACATGTGTAAGCAAGCTAGAGTGATTGATACCAATCAAATCCAATCCAAAACTCAACAACCAGGCAAGATCCTAAATCGTAGGGATTTAGGGATCTGATTGGAGATTTGATTGGGATGGCATAAGACCTGGGCAAAGCTATTTATATGAGTGCACTGGAATAGCACGGGACGCTGTGTTGTGCATGGGAAAAATGATTGTTGAGCGTTTTTCTATTTTATAAGTCCATCATGAAAACTTGTTATGGATTCGAGGATTGAGTGCAGCGAGGAAGTTACTTGTTGTTCTGGTGCATGGTTGGTGATCCAGCTCGGGGGTGGAGTGGAGAAAACCGTTGAGTTGTTGCCTCCTATGGTTGGGAGGAGTTGATTCTCCAAGTGTGTTTTTCCCTGGATTCTAGTAAGTAGATCTGATTTATTTTCTCATATACTTCAGCTTAACTTATGGTTGTTTGCTTACCAATGAAATGAACTATAAATAGGCTATTGCTAGGTATTTAAATTGTACATTATTGAAACTATGATCTATGTGTATTCTACTGAAATCAAGTATCTAGTAGCTACAAGTTTTCTTTAAATCTAATGAAAACGTTTTGGAGCAAATCATAGAAATATTGGTTTAAATTGTTACATAGCTTTTATGTGAATGAATTTTTATTTATTTATCTAGTCTTTCATTTAAATTGTCTTATGGTCGTTTCATCCATACTTTTTCTAAAATTTATTTTGCATGGTCAAAAAAAAATACCTTGACAGCAAAAACAATCCCTTTGTTTATGTTGTTTTTTATTATTTAGAATTTTCTGATGTTTTGTTTATGGGGTTGTTACAATATGGTATCAGAGCGCCCAAGTTCGAACACTCGACCTTAAGGGCTCTTCACATGTATTCTGAATCTATGAGATTTGTTTATGAGTCTAATGAAAAATTATTGAGCTAGATTGTTTTACAAAAAAATTTGATAATTACAATCGAATTAAAATCTCAAACTCTACATATGCATATGATTCCTTGTTTGCAATTTACACTTGTTTGACTGTGTTTACCTCTGTGTGACTACGATTCACGTATGTATGTGTGCATACTTATTTAACAGCGTTCTACACTTGTTTGATTGTGATTTACATCTTGAAGTATCTCTGTGTTTGATTGGTGGCATTCCAACTTGATCTACATTGGCTATTAATTATAGATATGTACCAATCCTTTTTGTGTATACGTTTTACCATTTGGTTTGGTTTGCATTGTTACTATTAGACCAAGTTAGATCCTTGGTCTGCATTTTAATTATGGAAAAGACCCCTGTCGTTTTTGTTTTCTTCCTATGGTCTAGATCTGGAGAATATCTCCATTAATTAATCCCTTGACAATCCATTATTTTGCTTTGATTTGTGTTCAAAACCCTACTTATCCCTCCATCAGTGGGAGTATGTTGATAATGGGTGCATGGTCTACAGTGGATCTGTAGAATATATCATGGTAATACTTTAAACTTAGATCCGATCCAAGTTTGATTTTGATGTTTTCAAACTAACGCGATCTAAGTCTGTGGTTGATGTTTTAAACTCGGATTCGATCTATGGGATGAGTATAACCAGAGTATGCATGGATCTAGACTCTGCAACTGGTTTGCATTTATTTTGTGCTTTAAACTCTGCAATCATTTCCATTTTTCTGTCTAGATATGCGATCTAAACTTTGAAGATACTTTTTCCAATGTTTGTGTTTGGTCGATGGTATGCATTATTTACAGATCTCAAAATGCCTACATTATGATCTCTTATAGTCTGCATGTGGATCGAATTCCCTGCATATGATTGCTGGCGTGTGGATCAATTTCGCTATATGTGGATCAATTTCCCTGCATATGATTGATGGTGTGTGGATCGATTTCCCTGCATATGATTTCTGATTGTTTATTACCAAGAGGATATTGTAATCTGGTCATAGATTTATTTATTTTTCTTTATTATTCATATATTTTATGGAAACTTTATACATTGAATTATGCCGAAACTGAAGCTAGGCTCAACACTTTGAGGAACTGGTCGTATAAACTGGGAACCTTTCTTGAAATTAAGCTAAAAATACGATCTTCGCGTTACTCTTTAGTGTTTCAGAGTCAAATTAACAACAGGTTATTAGAAAATTATGTACCCCCCCCCACTGCGAAGATCTGAATGGCTGTGTAAGCCGCTTGGTCGTTTGATTTCCAGTCCCTTCTCACGATTTGTTTCCATGCTCATCAGCTCTTTCACCACTCCACTTTTCAGTGGCACAATAGACTCTGAATCAACAAGTATCTCGTTGGATTATTGTGTCCACTCAGGTTAAAACTGCTCGGATTTTTTCAGTAAACTGGGAGTGTGACCTAAGATAGAGGTGATAAAATTTATCTGGATATCAAGCATGACTTACACATTTTAACTTCTCAGTTGTTTTTTTTTTTACTTTTCGTTGATTTAAATCCGCTTAATTGCAAGCATCTTATATATGTATTAATACCAATTTTGTTAAGTCTTAAATATATGGAAACTGATAATGTTTAATGCAATGTGATTTGGTAGAATCATGATACAAAACCTTGGTTATATATGTATGGATGGCTCATATAAACTTGTTAAGGTTTAAAGGCTTAAACTTTTCTTGTTACATGATATATACACTTAATATGTAAGGAAGGTTACTTTACAAAAAAATATTCATAAATTATGAGGAAAAGTGTCATCGTAACGGATAAAAACACATAGATGCTTGCTTACTTTGTTATATGCAGTTACGATTTGCATTACATATATTGAATGAATATAACTCCAAATCGATTGTGCAAAAAGATTAAAAGATGTCTTTTATGTTATTAGTATATTATTTATAAATTATCTTTAGTATACTTTTATATAAATTATCTTTTGAAAGAGTTGCAAAACTATGCATATGGGAGAGGATGTTCTTTAATTATGGATTATACAATTTGTTTCTTACATGACGATAATATCATAAATATTATTTGGGATACTATGAATAATTACATTGTCGATTTAACATGAAACAAAAGTATGCATAGACTACCAATCTGCTGAAACTATTTCTTTTTTCTAGAAAAAATATATATATATATACCTCAGCGATCTGGATTTACTGTGTTTTATTTTATAATCTTAGATCTGGGTTTTGTCATTTCCTGTGTTTTGGATCTAGATTGAATGCAGCATTTTTTTTTGCAAACCTCGGTCAAATATCTGCGTATGGATTCCTAACTTAATAGTTCTGATTTCTACACGGGATTTCACTGTCGGCATTCCAACTTCCTGTGTCGGTGTTTTTGTTAGCACGGACCTTTCCTAGTTATACAATGTTGGATTTTCGTCTTTTTCTAGAGCCAACCCCTGCGTTTTTATTTATTACGCTTTTTTTTTCTCTAGAGAGTCTGGATGGGAATAAGGGGAGGCATAGAAAGAATAGAGGCAGAAAGCCTGGGTGAAAGAAGAAGAGGCCAGGGAAACCATACGCCTGTATTGTGTATCAGGACAAGTAACTCTCTGTGTAATAGATAATGTAATAGTACAGGATATGAAGTTCCTATAGAAAATGCATATGAATACTATCGAGGGAAGAGACTGAAGAATCTCATTTAAATGTTAAAATGCCTCTGTGAAATTACTACCGGGTCAAATTCTGTTGAGACAGACAGAGAAGTGGATAAGATGGAAACAACTTGATACCAATCAAGTTTCTGAGTGGTGGATTTTAACCCACGAAGGTAGATTTTATTACATTGTCTATTTATAGTTCCAAATAATGCTAACAGGTTCAATCCTTTTGTGATCCGACTTCTTGTATATAACCAACCCGAGATCTATGGAAATGATTCTCGAAAGGGCAGAGCATTCGCTTCTAGTTTTTTTATTTTGTTTATTTGTGAAATCTGAAATTTAATTGCTTGTATCGAAAATATAGACAACTTTGTGAATGCATCCAGTTCATAGTGAAATAATCCATTTCCAGATAAATTATAGGTGAGGAAAATTACTCTCTGTTGACAGAGTATTTGGTTTATGGTTTAAAGAGCAGATGTCTTGGTAAATGATGAAACATATTGTTTGTATCGATATGGGATACATTGCAAATCCGCCCAGCTTGTGATCATGTATGAATTATGCAATCTGGAATGCATGGTGAATTTAAGATGTGCAGATCGTGTTGGTTCATGGTTGAACAACTAATTTGTACACTCAAGTTTTGTTACCGATTTTATAAGTGAATAGAGGGATAAGCTGGAGACATGAGTGCATATCCAAATAATCAATGGTATGCGTTTCAAAACATTGTTTACGTTTTACATATCTGTCATGGTTTTACAGATCTGTCTTGTATGTGTTTACCTTTGTTTTGATGATCATTATTCCTTCCACTGTATGCATTGCCCATGATCTGCGTTTGAATACATGGTATGTGTTTTGAGTATAAAATTTAGATCCGATCACTCAACTCTGATTTGGATTGCCTTTGCAGATCCGAGAGAAATCATTGCCTGCTTTTTTTTTTTCCTTTTCACAGCGCCGAGAGAAATATATTTCCTTCATTAATAAATGATTGAATGTTTATATAAATGTATAAAGTGGACGGGTTTATATAGTTCGGAGTTTATATTAATTCCATTGTTTATATATATCACGAATGTATGCTTTAGAATTAAGTATCGATACATGTAAGTGTCATTTTGGTAATGCATTATTACATGTTTTATTACCATTTATCAAGGGAAGGAACGCGCATGCATACTATAGGATTTTACTAGTTACTTTATTGAAAAAGATGGCACTTTTCCCTAAGTAGGAAGTAGCTATATATTCTGAATATAATGCATTAGAAAAAAAAATTATTTATGTTTTTATTGTAAAGAAATATGTACTTTAGTAGTACCTTACAAATTATAGCCTACAGTTGATGTATTGAGTAATGATAATACTTGCTTATGAATATGGAATAAAGATGTAGTTTGGTTATTGTTAAAAAGAGTGAAGGTATTGTAATTGAATTTTTATGTAGGACATATTATTAAATATTTGATCTATAATTTAGAATGTAATTATAAGTTAATAGGCTTCTTTTTATTTATTGAAGTTTTAGTTTATTATTTATGTAATCTTATTTGATTGACACGAAAAACTTTAAATAATTGATAATAGTAATTAACCATAATCATGGTTAGTTAATATAGAGTTATTATAATAATATAGGTATATAGTTTTGTAACTAAAAGAAATTATTTTTATGAAAGGGGAATTTTTAGGTATAGATATTTTTAAAGAGAATATGATTTAGGTATACGATGGTTGTATTAAAATATGATGGATGTAGAATTTAGGTAACTTGTTGGCATTATATATAAGGTAAAGAAAGAAAGAAAATGAAAAAAGAATTGTTCATTTTATTTTATTTTGGAAAGTGTTTCTAAAAGGGAATGCACTTTACCCACTCTAGATTTGATGAAAAGAAAATACCACTTTTTATAAGATTGAAAAGAGAATGCATTTATAGAAATTACATTTTTATATGATTCCATTAAAAGAGTATTTGATGATTGTTGCAATGGTGTTTCAGTAATATCTATTTATTCAATATGGATATAGAGAGTTGTGATTATTATGTAGTGCTATATCTATTTAATTAATATGGATATAGAGAGTTGTGATTATTATATTATGCTCAAGTTTAAATAACATAACTTTATATGTATTGTAATGTATAAAGTTGTGAGTTATTTTACATGTTGGGGTTTATATAAATTACAAAGATTTGATTCGATACATGAGGACTTTGCATCCATTAGCAAATACTCTTTTTGTGATTTACGTAATGGGGAATATGATGCAAATACAGTTAAACATCATTTTACACACATGTATGTTCTACTCTGTGAAGTATTGATTATTTGAATACAAAATTTTGTGTTTATGTATAGCTTATAGTTTAAATAGCATGATCGTCGAGGTACACAAACTAGTATTAGTAGATTCATATGTTTGAATGCATGTAAGCTACTTTACATAATTATAAATGCTTAAATAAATGCATGAAAAGTGGAGTTGTGTTAGAAGATATCCTGCGAATGTACGCAATGGATAAACCAGGTAAATGGGAAGAATATTTGCATTTGGTAGAATTTGCTTATAATAATGGGTACCAAACTTCTTTGAAAATGAGTCCATTTGAAGTTTTGTATGGCCGGAAATGTTCCACTCCTGTGTCTTGGGATAACCCTGCCGACAGGATTGTTCTAGGACCAGACATGTTAAAAGAAATGGAACAAATGGTGAAAGAGGTGCAACAAAACTTAAAAGTTGCCCAGGATCGGCAAAAAAGTTAAGCAGATTTAAAACGAACTCCAAGAGAGTTCAATGTGGGAGATCACGTATACCTAAAGGTAAAGTCAAAGAAGAGTTCTTTGAGTTTGGGAAGATGTTCCAAGCTGGCACCAAGGTATTGTGGACCTTTTGAAGTGTTAGCTAAGATAGGGTCGGTAGCCTATCAGCTTGCACTTCCGCCTAATATAAAAGTACATGATGTATTTCATGTTTCAATGTTAAAAATATATATATACACGATGCTACTCATATAATTGACTGGGATGTGATTCAGGTAGAACCCGAGGGCAAGTTCCAGACCGAACATTTTCGCATTCTAGACAGGAAGGAACGTATGCTTCGGAATCGAGCCATCATTCAAATAAAAGTGCAATGGAAGCACTTCAGCCCTGAAGAGGCAACTTGGGAAATGGAGGATAAAATGCGGGAAGCATATCCCTCCATGTTCCAGAATGAGCAAGGGAGCTCAGAATAAAAAGAACACCGAGGATGGTGTTAAAAATAAGGGGGGAAGAAATGTAATACCCCCATGACATTACTTTTATTTTCATGTTTTGAAAAATTATTATTTTTATTATGTAAAGAGTTATAAAACTCGAAGACTGAAATAACATTTGCACAAACAAACATTTTATTTATTTATTAATAAAGAAAATGACACTTGGAGAACTCAACTACAAGAGGGGACACCAACCATGGCACCAAAGAACATGTGTAAGCAAGCTAGACTGATTGATACCAATCAAATCCAATCCAAAACTCAACAACCAGACAAGATCCTAAATCATAGGGATTTAGAGATTTGATTGGAGATTTGATTGTGATGGCATAATACATGGGCAAAAGATATATATATATATATGAGTGCACTAGAATAGCACGGGACGCCATGTTGTGCATGGAGAAACTTTGTTGTGAATGCATGTGTTGAGTGTTTTTCCCATTTCATAAATCCATCGCTTAGCTTGTTACGGACTCTGAGAGAGAGTGCCGCGTGGAAGCTTTCTTGTTGTAGCTTGTTACGGACTCTGAGGATTGAGTGCTGCGAGGAAGTTACTTGTTGTTCTGGGGCATGGTTGGTGATCCAGCTTGGGGGTGGAGTGGAGCAAACCATTGAGTTGCTGCCTCCTATGGTTGGAAGGAGTTGATTCTCCAAGTGTGTTTCCCCTGGATTCAAGTAAGTAGATATGATTTAGTTTCTCATATATTTCGACTTGACTTATGGTTATTTGCATGATCAATAAAATATCTCGACAGTCGAAACAAACTTTGTTTGTGTTTCTTTTGATTAATTAAAATCTTTTCCGATGTATTGTTTATGCTGGGGATGTTACATAAATCTCTTCCAGATTCTTAATCAAGTTGATTTTTTCCTGTTCAGGGTGAGGCCGACCGGCTAGCCATATCTTTATCTCCTTTTTTACATTTTTTCATTTTTGTTCCCAAATATAAGCTAGGGATCCATGGAAATACTTTCCCCAGGCTTGAGAAACAATTTCTTGAAACCCTGGCTCGCTAAACCGCACGGGAGAGAACTTGAAAGGTTGGGGGGCCATGTTACCAATTGGGTCCAGCGAGAAAATAATTGGCTTGTGGTCAAAGACAGCTGATGTTAAAAGTCTTGAGACTGGGAGCAAGGGCTTGTTTAACAGAGAAGAACTTACCAAAATACGGTCTAGTCTAGCTGCTATATGCCCAGGACCAGTCCTTTTATTGCTCCACGTGTATTTTCCTGTCATTTGCTTGATGTCGACTAGCTTCCAGGAATCTATTACGTCTTCTAGCCTTTCCCCAAACGGGTCTCTAACTTTTTATCCACCTTTTTTTTCCTTCGATGAGATGGTTACATTGAAGTCTCCTACAATTATACACGGGAGGTGCATCTTCCCATATCTCTGCGATTCCAAATGTTGCCAGAATTCTTCCTTGGCTCCGTTGATTGTGGGGCCGTAAATGTTTCCTATCGATATTGTTTCATGATTCTCCAGATCTTCCAGCTCAACGAAGATCCAGTGTCTGCTTTCAATTTAGGATTTAAAATTTAAAAGAGAAGAGTCCCACCAAGTTAGCAAGCCCCCTAAGGCTCCTTGAGCACTTACAGCTTTCCCTTATCCATTTTTCCAAAATCTTTTAATGGTAGCCAAGCTTTCTACCTCTTGCAGTTTAGTCTCCTGGATTGTGAGGATGTTAATTTTTTCCGTGAATTTGAAGCTCTTAATTGCTTCTACCTTTTGATGGCCTCCTAAACCTCGACAATTCCAGGAGACTAACTTCTTTACTTTTTGAATGGTGTTGAACCCACTCTGTCCTTTCTTCCCTCCGGCAGTTCTCCACTTTGCTTTTCGGGGCGTAAAGGTTTTACCATATGGTCTAAGCTCGATTGCTTGCCTGCCACTTTTTCCCTGGTTGTCTCTTGTTCTCTATGATATTTATTGGGCTTTCTTCCTTTCCTAGTTAGCTGCTCGGACTCTTCCTCTCTGCTTTTCGAGGTCTCCTCTGGATGAGCCTTAGCTCTGGATCTAGTGACCAAACCCAAGTTCTGAGAATATTTAGTCCTATTTCAACATATGGCTATGATGGAAGAAGTGGTTTGAAGGTTTGTCCAATATCTTCCAGGACTGGCTCCATTTCTTTGATCTCCTGGGGTGTCTCTTCTTTCTCCGCTACTATACTTCCCATTTGGTCTTGGGGTTCTGATGCTGATGCCAAGGCTTGAAAACTGTTTTCTGAGATTTTTTTCTTTTTTGCCGGGGAATTCGCCTAGCTGTTGTTTGCTTTGTTTCCTTTTCTTCTGCTCACTTCATTCCATTCCTCTCTTGTGATCTCTCCTTCCTCAATCTGAGTTTTCTTTTTGCAGGACTTCGCAAAATGCCCATATTCATGGCATACCTTACACTTAAATGGGATTTTCTCGTATTCAACTGTTTGGAGATGCTTCCAGCCTTCCACGTTAAGGTTTATTGCTTCCAACAAGCCTTTTTCTAGGTCTACTTCCACACATAATATGGCATAGGATAACATTGGCGGCTTCGGCTCCAACTTGTCTATGTATTTTCCCAGGGAGTTTCCAATAGTTTTTAGATCCTCATCGTTCCAGCAGTGCAGTGGAAGGTGCGGTAGTTTTACCCAGACTGGTACTTCTGAAGGTATATCCTTCTCTGGATCAAAGGATAGATCCCACTTGTTGAGGTACATTCCTCTTGGGCCCATGAAGTATGGCCCGTTCCTAAAGATTAAATCTTTGTCTTCTTTTTTTTCGAACAGAAAAACAAAAAAGCCCCTTCCACAAAAAATTTATTGAACCTCTCCATGGATCAGAGGTCGCCAATTCTTGTCCAACCAAATTTCAATGGAACGAGGGGATGGCCAAAGGCCAGTGAAATGCTCGACCAGTCCACCTTTGTGTAAAGCCACTGCTTTGAATTTTGAAGTCGTCGAAGAGAGGCTGATATCCGGGACTTCAACAAGTTTGACAAACCGGGAATCCAATGGAGCATTTTTTGCTATTGGCTGGGAGGACACGATCCGACGGAACCCTTCCACCAGAATGGCTCTCTGCCCATCCGGATCCGGGTCAGGCAAATCCATGGCAAGCAAACGCAAGGCAGCAAGAAACCCTAACGCTGAAAATGGCCAAAACCCCTAGAGCCTATGCATTCACAATGTACAAAACTTATCATGGCTAGCAATGTTACATCGAATTGACAACCTCCATTATACCTTGTGTTTACAGATAAATCTTGATCATCCCAAAACTAGATGGTATTTGTGCTTATAGGAGATAAATGGTACAATTACAAATAATGAGCCTAATCAACTAATAATTACAACAATAATATAATAGCAATAGCATTGTAATGACCCAAGATACCTAATCTATGTTAGTTATGGAGCCTAATTATTGTTTCAGTCGTGTTTGGATTCTCGATCGACGAACATAAGGGAGGCCTCGGAGGCTCGTGGAGCCCCCCAACTGAGGGTTCGTGGGGGTTCGAGGGTAGAGGCCCCCAAAGAAACTTTTTTGGGACCATTTTTTGTCCTTTTTCGCCCATTGAAATGTGCCGAAAATTTCCTTGTGAAATGTTCTAACTTCGTAGTCAATCTGAGCCTTGATTAGATCTCAAATATGATGATAGAAGTTATGTTAGAGATTTTAGCCCTAGAAGGCATCCCACTTTTGTATGACGAATTGTATTGCGGTTGGGTAGTATTGTGAAAAATTATCTATGTGATTGTGTGAGAGAGACCGTGAGAGAGTGAAGAGGAAGTTGCAGCGGATGTGTTGTGGTTGTATCCCTTCATCTTACCAGAAGGTATAATAGAAAACACTGGCAATTTCTGTGTGGACGTAGCCCATCTTGGGTGAACCACGTTATATTGGTGTCTCTCTTGTATTGTATTTGTGTTTATTTATGCATCTTGATTTATGCTACTGTTTTGTGATCTAATTTTTCTAACCAATCTCATCGTGTAAATTAATTTAATCTCTAAAATTGAAAAAGAAGACATGACATGAGGTAATTTGTAACGAATGATTAGTGTTAACTTAGCGTCAAAATAAACCCTTGGCATATTGTAATATATGAATGAGAATGTTCATTCACGCTGATGCACAAATGAAATGTTGACATGGTGGCCAAAAAAAAAGTTTCAATAACGTTTTAAATATGTAAACTTAAATTATTTTAGTGGTAATAATTATTTCTTTATAAATATGTAACTTAATTTTATTTTGTAAAAATGATTATTTCTCATGATATTAGTTTACTAAAATTTATTTATTTCTAATGATATTAACTTACTAAAAAAAATCTACTTTGAAATTAATTAAATATATTGAGTATTTTTTTTATTTCCTAATATAGATTATAATTATTTTAATGGTAATAATAATTATTTATTTATAAATATGTAACTCAATTTAATTTTTTATAAATAATATTTCTAATTTTATTAGTTCTCTAAAATTTATTTATTATTACATTGAAATTAATTAAGTAAATTGAGTAATTTTTTTAATTCCTTAATGCAATTTATTGAGAAAATAAAAATAAAAATTATAACACCCTATAATAATAAGCTTTCATAAATTCAAACTTAAAGTAGAATCTCTTGGTCGCTCTCTATGATTATCATCGAATAACTTATTATGGATATATGGTGTTGTGTAGTAAATATTGGTGTTGTGTAGTAAATATTTCTTGAATAAGAAAGGTTCTATGTTACTAAATATTTCTTAGAGTGAGACCTGTCTAAAATCCAATCGTTCATTTCATACTCATGAGTTGCTGTAATCCCAAAATTAACGGTCGAATTTTTGGAGGATGTTAACTTTATAGTGAAATTTAAGTTACAGTTTTTGAGAAATTGTGCGAAATGGTTGAGCTTACAACAAAAATTAAGCTGTAGTTAGAAATGGGAGCAGGATTTAAATTATCATCTGAACGATGATTGGAAGAAAGAGACGGTGGGAGATTCAATCAATGCTCGTGATTAGATGTTGAACATCTACGTTAGGGGTCAGGATATTTGGTAAGATACATTGATTTTCGTAGATGAGAATTATGCTTAAATTTTGGATGATGAGAACAGAGTAGTTTTAATATTTTGGCAAAAGAAAAATAAAAATAAAAATTGGAAAGCTAAAATGTAGATATTAGTTAATGAGATTGCACAATATAGGTTAATTATATTGATAGGTTTTTATATTTTAGAATTTGGAATTGATTAGTGTCTATCCTTTTCTTTTTAGTAAATTGCAGGGATGAGACAAGTGTACCATCTAAATTGATGACAAGTGTACCATCCAAATCTATTTTATGGTAGCATGTAATTGAGGTATACATAACTGGGGTTGTGCTAGTAGATATATTTGAAAACAATGCTGATGTAATAGATCTTGAATCCATTTATACATCCAAAAATTATTTTAGCAATATTACACTTTGACAAAATATTTTAGCAATAATTACAATTTGATGGTCTAAAAAAACTTAAATCACTCATATAACCTTCTATAACTAAGTTAAAATATTATGACTAGAAGTTAAAATATTATGAGACAAATACATTTCAGAAGTATCTTTCCTTTCCAATATTTTTTTATTGGAGTTTCTCTTATTCTTTTTCTTGAACATAATGATGTTAATCCTGCTTTAATAGATTCTAATATACAGCCTCAAGCAGTTCCACTTTTTTAACCCGAAAAATGCATTGCTGAAACTAGGTTAAAAAATCAAGCAACTCTAGATTCAAGAAGTGTAACTATACCTCCATTGTAATTTTAAAATATACATTCCATTATAATTTTAAAATATACATTACTTACTTTTTGTTTAGTGCCATATTTATTTGTTAAAAAAATGTTCCACAATTTTAAATATTATATATATTAAAGATTGATTCAATCTCCAATTATTACCCTTACCATGATGATTGATTGATTATTGATTATGGACCATACCAGATTGCTCCAAAACATACATTGATTTTTGGAAAATTGATGCAACGAGTCTTGGTCCAAAAATTTGATATGGTAAATTGATGTGATGGATTGATGATTGATTGATTATGGATCATAATATATTGGTTCAAAACTTTGATATTCTGTAAATCGATGATTGATTGATTGTGGATCATATTAGATTGGTCAAGAACTAAAATGATTCAAAACTTTGATATTTAATAAATTGATATAAGAAAGGGATTAAATTTTTTTAAATGTAAACTTTTTTTTAAAGTAGAAATATTGAGGAAATGTGAAAGAATGTTTATAGTTTTAATTTGTAGTTTTATATGTGGTTCTAAAAAATATTTTAAATTTAAATTGAGTAGACATGTTATTTTTTATAACATTTTATTATTTTTTATAAAAGACATTTGTCAACTTTAACTTTAAGATGAGCACAGAAGGACTTACACATCTATTGTATTGCTGCCTTTGAATTACTCAATTATACTAAATTGGCCCAAAATATTCAATAAACTAATTGATGATCGATCGATTATGGATCATAATAGATTGGTCTAGAACAAATTGGTTCAAAACTTTCATATTCGATAAATTGATTGATGGAACATGATGATTGATTGATTATGGATCATGCTAGATTGGTTCATAACTAAATTGGTCAAAAAATTTGATATTCGGTAAATTGATGCGATGGATTGATTATGGATCATACTAGATTGGTCCTAAACATATAGATATTTGAAAAATTGATGCGATGGACCGAACCAAATTGGTCCAAAACGTTGATATTTGGTAAATTGATGTGATGAACTGATATATCATATTTGGTAAATTGATCTAATGAATCCCCCAAGACAATCTTCATATTTGGTAAATTAATCTAATGAATCCCGAACACAATCTTCATTATACTAATAGCAGAAGCCTCTGAAAACAGAAAGACATTGTTGCATCTCAGTGATGATAACAAAGACTATAAACTTGCCTAGAGCTTTGGGAAAACAAAAGTGCTAACAGAAAATTTGACATTACCCTGAGTGGGAATCGAATAGCACTGGCGAAGGATTTCTTCAGAGTTATTTCACACAAATCTGGAAATCAAATAACATTGGCTAAGGATTTCTTCAGAGAGTTATTTCACACAAATCCCTGTTGTCGTTGGACCCTGCAAGCATGAACAAATCAACCAGACTTGAAACTTGCCACCATATTCAACGATGAACACAAATCTTCACCTTAAAACTTGCCACCATAATCAACGATGAACACAAATCTTCAACCAGCAGTCATTGCTCATAAATATTAAAACAGAAATACCAGAAGCCATAATCCTTCTATATTAATTCGAAGGAAACAATCGAGCTGTATGTGATTATTTACTGTAACGCAAAAATACAACAACAGCATTCCAAGCATGACACTGAATTATAAAATAGAAGTTTTGGATGACAAGAGAAAAAGACGACTCATAAATTATCAAATACGTGCTCAGAACAGCTTAAGTTCGTCTTGAGATTTCTGTTTGGATGCTTACAATGTTAGGGCCCGAGCCAAAGGCGAGCCCTCCAAAAATTCTCAAGGGCCAAGGCGTAGCCCAGGCCGATGAGGGGGGTTGGAAATAGTTTTCAACCAGCAATTGACGCGCCTCGGTTTTACCTCACTAGCTGCGTCATTGCCCCAAGCGCAAAGATGGTTCGTTCTGTTCTTGTTTTTCTTTATATTATTGTTCACGTCTAACGATTTCTTCATCTCAATCCATGTGGGATATATATATATATATATATGAACTCACAAACAACAGTGCATTTATGTGTTTTGTTCTGCAGCCCACTCTGCACTTTCCTGTTGCTAATCGGTCCTTCCTCCTCATCCACCAGCTGTAACTGCATCCGCAGCAGAGATCGTCTTGAGAAGATTAGCAATCAAAAATAAAATTTAAGATATTGAAATTAATCCATGGGAAATAGAATGATAAAAAATGACCTTTCATTCCCCTGTTTGATGTCTCTACATTCTTCATTCCAACCAACATGATGACTCACTTTTCCACCAAATTTATCCATAGGCACACCTTCATATATATTTTTTTCAAACTATATTTTTAATATTAAAATATATATTTGCTTGGACAAGTAAAGTCTTACATAGACATACATAGTCAAAATGTCAAATAGATCAATATATATGCACCAGTGGACCGCTATATGACTCCTGTGTCATCTAAAGTTAGATAGCTAAAAAGTGAAGAAAATGAAAAGTATGCATGTATAAATCTATGTCACCTTCTAAGCCATTGAAACTATTTTAAGTGAACAGAGTATTAAGCACCGGATTCTGTCCTGTGGTAAGCTGGAACTATAAAGACTGATAAATGTCTATCTGCCCTTGATTAACCAGGATAGAGTCTTGATATTTTTTGAAAACAATCTGACTTACTTTCAAGAGATTTAGAAAAAGCATCTATCATCGTATTATACTCTCTGTATATATATGCTCGAAACAGATACCTGGGTGACTTGATATGAGATCAGAGACCAATTGTTTCCAAAAAAAAATATAAAGATTTGCAGGATTCATTTGAGTGTCACCCTTTACCCATTAAATTACAGCCTTTGAACCCCACAACCCTTTTAATCGCAATATCCATAATCTTACCAAAATATAATAGTATCCATTGAATCCCCCACAACCCTTTGAATCGCAATATCCATAATCTTAGCAAAATATAATAATATCCATAAAAAAAAATCATTTCGTATTTTGTATTTGTCCCAACACCATAATTTAACATTAAGGTGTAATATATTTGCCTATCCATCCATAACACTGCTCCAGCGCCTCCTCTACTAGAGTCCCCCTGTGAAAACCCATCAAATTGCCCCCAGAAACAGCAAGTCTTAAAAAGAAGGTGGAACTTTTGGTCTTCTTGTTGGTAGTGTTTTCTTTCTGTCATAACCTATAGTTGATAGCACACTGGCAAATCCATCCCATTTTGGTAGACGTGTCATCAAATACAAGCATGTTTCTGGATAACCAGATTTCCCAACACAATAACACTGGCAGCTTCATATATATTCTGTTATTTATTTTCCATTGTTCAAAACACCCAGTCAATAAATCATTTCCCCAAGAACCGTCAAGTCTGTTATCAGAAAGTACTTTCGTGGTATTAGGAAAAAAAAAATTGTGTACAGCCATTCATTACAAAACTAAAGGAAAACTATAATTAATGGATAACTAGAAGAGGAAGATAGTAAAAACACCTTCATTTCTATTCTCATCACACTTTACTTTAAAAAAAAAATCATTTTAAAAATCTTAATTATTAATTTTTTGGGGCGGTGATGATCCCAAAAAAACATTGTTGATTATGAAAAAGCTTATCTCAAAAATGTATTTTGAAACAATTAATTCCACAACCAAATAAATATGCAGTAAGCTAAACTCTAGACCATTTGCACCTAAAATCGGGCAAGTGTTTTTTGGCCAAAATCCAGTGGAAATTGTTTAAAGGGTAGTTTTCAGTGATTGGAATTGCATACTCTGGGTAGCCCAAGGGTAATCGAAGGTCTTGAATCCATTTCTGCAATAAAAATTGCAATTCTAACACTAAAAATCTCATTTTTAACAACAAATCCTGTTGCCGGATCCCGGCCAAACTTGCTTGAAAAGGTGCAAATGGTCTAGAGATTAGCCAACTCCAATAAATATAATATTTTATCACTTGAATTGTCTGAAACCAACTTTCTTGGTTCAACCAAATAAATATGATATTTTATCACTTCAATTGATGGAAACCAACTTTCATGGTTATGCAGTTTTTACTCAATAGTTATACTTAACAAGATTCAACAGTGGGAAATACTTCACAAATGTTAACACTTAATCAACATAAAGCGTAGCAAAAAATAGAACAACATCTATATCAATAAAAAAAAAACAAAAAATACACATGCATATACAAGGTCATGCTCAAGGTGGATGCCTTAAACTTTATTTATAAGAAAAATGTTTACATTATGCAACAAGGAAGGGAAGCCACCTACCTGCCACTATTTTACAAGGCAAAGTATATTTATGTCGATGCTCAACAGTCATGTACAAACCAACCCCTAAAGTTATCGCAAGCATGCCTCTTGCGGGTCATGTTCACCTCTTCACTTTTCACTTAGTCAGTGCAAATCCGTCCTAATGTGCTAAACCTAGAACTTAGCACAAACACAAATCTCACTTTGAACTTGTGTGAATGAATGACTTGCCAAAGATGATGATGAGGCCTTAGCAACTTTGAGGTGTCCACTATATTTATTAGTGTTTCCAAACTCTTGCAATCCCTTTGCTCCTCAGATGGACCCAAGTGTTCGCATCAAACTTAACTATGCCCGCATGACTTGTCCATCAACATCAATCTCCAATGGTGTTGTGCTCATTGTGCCAAGCGATCGCAAGTATGTCTAGTGCTCATGTGCTCAAGTGCACCCATCTCATCTAAGTTCGTAAGAAATGTCCTCAACAAGTGCACCCTTCACAAGTATTGTTGGTAAGTTTTCCTAAAGGTGTCTGTCACAAGTGTGCCTAAAGTGCATCTGGAAAGCTCTACCCAAGTACACCTAGGAAGTGCATCTGACATGGTGTCTACAAATGCACCTAGTTGTCTCATGCCCAAGTGAGCTTAGAAAGAATGCCCAACAAGTGCACCAAGCCAACGCTAGTCCATCCAATGTGCATCCAAGTGCCCCCAGCTGACATGCACTAAACCAAGTGCACCCACTTAGTCCACCCATCCAATGTACACCTAACTAATTCTATGCAAGTCACATATAAGCCAACTATTTATTCTTATTACTTCATTCATCATGTATAGTACATGACTCTAGATGAGGTTGCCAAATCAAACCTTCTCTACCTCACTAAGTTCACTCCAAGCTTTTGTTGATCTGTCTAACTAATGCTAGTTGCCAATGTTTACATTGTGCCTAGTCTATGTGTAAGGTCACCTATCGTATCTATGGTGTTCCTTACCAATGGGCCAAGACACTCTAAAATCAACTCATCTAGCCATCAACATCATGTCATGTATATTTATGCCAACCAACAACCACCAAGGTGATCGTGTGGCAAAGGTGCTTGAATCCTTTCAAGGATAGGGCCTTACATACTCCACCATTAAAAGTCAATGTCATCCCCAACAACATCCACAAGAACCTCCTATCCTCTAAGTCCATTGTCCAGACTCATGCATTCATTGTTGGTTGGATTCCCCAATGACTCCACAATGTCATTGACAAAATACTTATGCAATATAATATGCATTGTGTAATGCTTCCTTTGAATGAAACCATTTTCCCAACTTTGACAACAATGTCTCGTGGATGTCACTGTTATCACATATACATTTTCTGCCAAGGTTCCATGATGCAGCATGCAGACTTGTCTCTTTTTCTATTTCGGGCTGCTTTTACATGGGGTATCAGAATGGATCTCTACAGCTTCATTCAACTTCAGAGCCTTGTTTTTGATATTTTCCTTGCCATGATTGAGATTCAGGAGTCCATTGAGATGATTTTGGTCATGATCTATTTCATTAGAGTAGAGCAGCAGATCAAAAGTTGGTACACACAGTCACAGAGAGGCTTATCAGTTGCAGACAGGTGTACATGGTGAGATCAAGTATATTTCCTTGGTTTAGTTTTGCTATGTGATGTATCTTAGACACCTGTGCTTGTCATGTTAGGATGATTATGGTGATCTGTGCTTATATGTTTTATATTGCTCTAACATGTGGTATGATTGATCAAGGAATCCAATGTGAAGACTGTTTCCCATGCCATGCTCAAACAAAATGTGACCCTTAGTGCTAGGTTGGTTCCATAACATTTGTACTCGTCCATCCAGTTCATCCACTTTTGTTTCTACCCCATGACTAAGACTAATAGAGACCAGTGAGATTGAAGACCCTTTCCCCATTCTGACCACTATGAATGATAGACTCCATGTTGCTATGTGTCTCGGGCTATGAAGTATGTGTCATGGCCAGTGTGGTTGGGTTCACAAGGTTGTTCTCCTCAATTCCTCAAAAACACGTGCTCCACCATAACAGTGTTGCTAAACACCAAAGCATCGGAACACATAAAAGTTATATCTAAAGGATGCAAAAGTATAAAATATTGAAAAAAGGTAGTCGTTGGCCAAGAGGTTGAGCACTCATTCCTTGTATAGTGTAAGGCTCAATTTTCCCTCCACAGGGGCTCTAGGGAGAGGCAAACCTGTCGGGGCTATGGATTGCTCACTGGCAGCAGGTCTAGGCCTTAGTCATTTACTGGAAGCCCAAAAGGCTTTCCAGGGCACCTTCTCTTGTAGGTTGGCTACCATCTTATGAATTGTGAAAATTATTGAAAAGGTCAATGGTCAAAGGATGAACACTCGCTCTTTGTATAGTGTTTGACTCAATGGTCCCCATAGGGCCACAGGGTGAGACTAGTCTAGAAAGACTTGGTATTTGTCAGTACTGGAGCCTAGAAGGCTTCTAGGGCACCTACCTTTGATGGTTGACCTATACTACAATAAATTGCAAAGGAAAACTTGCTAGAGTCTGAGGGAAGCATACCCAAGTACTTCACCCATCTGTGAGGCACCTCCATCCCCTATTGCTATCTATCATGCGTATGTCACCTTGGTAGAGTATATTGGTTATCAGTCGGATAGATCACTGAGTCAAAGTCAGTCAAAGTCATTTCCCCTTTGCCTTAGCCTGATTCTTCCATCATCACCCATCTATAACACATTGATTACACTTTGTAAGTATGGCATGAGCAAGCAGATTTCCAAAAGACTCTAAGATCTTTCAGAAGCAAAGGTATATTTTATTATTATTATTGTTAGTCACCATGATTATGAATAACTGACTCAAGTTGGGTGTTGATATACATAATTGGAGCATGTCTTACCTTGGAATGTGGTAGGATCATACTAGTACAGTATTTCACTTTGATTTTGGGTACTCTAACTTGGTCAAACCAGTTGACCAAGTCAATCACATTTCCTAAGGCAGTGACTCAAAAATACATGGTCCATATTTGTTCGAAACATGCCCAGGACCAATACTGCAGAACTTTTCAGTTTTGAGAGTTTGGCCCCGGTTCTCCAAAAAAGTGATTATTATCACTTAATTATTGGCCAAATGATCTATTTTTATTTCAAATGGTAGTATGTTTGGTTCTCATAGAGCAGTGCAGTGTTCCAGGGGGTATGAGTAGTCACTTACACCATTCTTCTATGTCTCTAGATCATCCAAAGTAGTCAGTTTTCCCCAGTTTGCATCCTGGAGTGAGTTATGATGGATTTATCAGTTTCCAAAGATTGTACCAGCAAAAAATGAACTAGAAAATCACTGAGAAAATCGAAAAGACGCTCAACTTTAAAGAAAAGATACTCAAAGACGCCAAAACTTCAACCTTAGATTCAAGTAAATCAAGATAAGGAGGGGTCCCAGAATTTAAGTGAAAAACTGAAGTCGGGGAAAAGGTTGCGGTAGCAACAACTGGCGATTTCCTGGTGAACCTAGATCTCTGGGTGGTTTCTTCCTTGAAAAGCAGACTGTCCTACAACAAATGTATTCCTTGAATTCTTCCAGCTAGATAGATTTCTCAATAACAGAAACGTGTACCTTTATCGTTGATATCAGTCCACTTTGGGCGATGAAAGCCAAGATTCTAGAGTTCGGATAACTCTGCTGAGGCCAAAAAATGAGTTCATTATTAATTTTCCTTCAGGTAGCTGGTAACATGGGACACCACAAGATTGTAGCAGATGATAAACAGAAACGTTCATTTGTTTCTCATTCCCATGCCATCTTAGCAACTTTTGTGCTTTTCGGATTTTAT
>LPNX010030119.1:0-19485 GCA_001517045.1 Pseudotsuga menziesii | reverse complement strand
GAATGAAATACAGCTGAAAACGAAATAGTTCCTCTTCAACATTATTCATTGAATTGCATTGCTACATTTCACTTCTTTACTCTTTCCGGCAGACGAAATTGTAGTTCGCTTAGCAAAATGAAATAGTTCCTCTTACCAGCCAACCATTACAAAATTTTCTCAGGGAAAAAGCCCTTTTCCAGTCTTCATTCCCATTATTTAAACTACAACTGATGTCTCCTGGGTTCCCTCAGCGCGTGACCTTTCAGCACCCTTGACGATTCAGTTTCCCTTATGGTCATTGCGTTTTCTTCAATCGTTTCAATAGACGTTTTACCCTCTGACAGTAACTGCTAAAAACGCCTCATCGGCGTCTCTGTCATCCGCTTGGCTTGTCCTTTCCCTCGCCGTAGGCCGCTCTCGTGATTCATGTGATTCTCCCTGCATACAATTTAAGTGCATTATCCATTCATACGAGACATTGGGCATCAAAAAATCTTGTAACTATGATGAAAGATCCACAAAGAAACTGGCCTGGCTCTCCGGGTGACAACTCACGAAAAGAATCGGTGGTCGGGCGATACTTAAGTCGGGCGGGCTGAGAATCTAGCATCGGATGGGTAGGGTTTCGGGGGGGGGGGGCACAATGGCGGAGGAGCGCAAGAAGAGGGTGAATGGAAAAACGAGCGTCGTAGGCAATCGAGCGGCGGAGAGAAGTGGGTCGGAAGACGGAAAACTCTGCCACCCGCAACGTCGGACGGGAAACTTGCCACAAACATGCGACGGAGGATAAACAATGCAAATTTCGGGCGTCGGATGAAACTCACGTCGGCCACTGACTTCATCCTCCCGACCGCAACGGCGGATAGGTAGGAAATCAGGACCAAGCGACTTAGGCCGTCGAATCGAGCGTCGGATGAAACTTCAAATGGGGGGCGGTTTTCTCCGGGAGCCGCAACGTCGGGTAAGTTAGGAATAACACACTTCCGAAAGAGGCCCAATCCAAAGAGAAAAACAACAGAGCTAGGATTAACTTGCAGCCCAAAACCGTCTTTTTCTTGTTCATGCAAAAATGTTTTCATACTCGACGGGTACCAGAAAAAACCACACGACTCAAGCTAAGTTGGACAAAGCAGTCAAAAGGCGAGCAATCAACTTCAAATGCAAAGATAAGATCCAAGACGCCAAGCTTTCAACAGTCGATTCAAGAAAATAATGATAAGGAGGGGTCCCAGAGTTTAAGTGAAAAGTTTAAAATCGGGGAAAAGGTTGCGGCAGCAACAACTGGCGATTCCCTGGTGAACCTAGATCTATGGGTGGTTTTTTCCTTGAAATGCAGACTGTTCTACACAAATGTATCCAGTGAATTCTTCCAGCTATACAGGTTCCTCAATAACAGAAGCGTGTACCTTGATCATTGATATCAGTCCAACCTGGGCAATGAAAGTCAATATTCTAGAGTCCGGATAACTCTGCTGAGGCCGAAATGTGAATTCATTATTAATTTTTTCTTCAGGTAGCTGGTAACATTGGACACCACAGGATTGTAGCAGGTGATGAACATAAACGTTCATTTGTTCCTCATTTCCATGCCGCCTTAGCAACTTTTGTGCTTTTAGGTGATGTCCTCTTTTAATGAGAGTCTTCATGCATGCCTTTCTTACTAAATTTTTCATTCAGGATCCTCTATCCCATAGTGCCCTTTTGTGTGAGTGATGTGCTTAAGGTTTCAGCTCACGGACGGAGGGGATCATTGGAAAATTAGCACTTTATGATCTGGATTTAGCTTTGGAGCATGATGCTTTTATAGGAATTCTGACTCTTATTTGCCTTCTGGCCTTTATTTCCTGGCATGGGATCATTTAGATTTAACACTCTGTTCATCTTGCTTTTCTCCGTGGGTCCCTTGTCATTGCCCCCTTAGATTACAAGTGTAAAGTGCGCGGAGCCTCAGCATAGTGTTCTAGACCTTCGAACCTTATTGACCTTACAAGAGATTAAACAGGACCTCAATGCACCCAAAGATTTCGAGGAACTATTTTGGTGGAAGAAATTCACAAGGAAAACCACAGTCTAACTATTCAACAAATGTTTACCATCTCCAGAAATGTAAAGTTCCCCATATAACCCCGAGTTAACCACCTTTATTAAAACAAAAACTCATTTAAAAAAAATGCAAGCATGACTCAACACAGTTTATTTATGTACAAGTGAGAAAGCTCAAAACAACTTAAGAAAAATAAGGTTTGAGAACTAGGCCATTAACCGGCAGGTTCTCCTCCCATCCCTGTAAATCCTATAACATAAAGGTAACAGGGCCAAGTTTAGCGGTGATTTGAAACGGACCTACCCATAACTGTTGGAACTTAGTGTGCTTCCCTTTCTCATCATGGGGGTGATCCCATTTGAGGACCAGGTCTCCTACTTCCAAGTCCCTTTTCCCGGCTTTGTGCTTGTCAAACCATCTTTTCACTACCTCTTGCTGTTTTTGGAAACATTCTCTAGCTTTGGACCTAGCCTCTTCTGCTTTCAGAAGATTGTATATTATTACTTGGAGAACTTCATTGTCTGACCCCCTAGACTCTTGAGCTAGTATGGAAGATGGGAGCAGGATTTTGGGGGGAAGGATGGCTTCCTTTCCATACACAAGGGTAAAGGGCGACACTCCCATGGCAGACTTAGGGGTAACTCTATCAGCCCACAGGGCATTGGGTAAGGCTGAGTGCCAACTTCGCTGGTTTTCTACGACTGTCTTCTTCAGGATTCTAATGAGGTTTTTATTGGAGGATTCAGCCAGGCCATTTCCTTGTGGATAGTAGTTAGCAGAATAGTGTAACTTTATCCCTTTCTCATGGGAAAATGCAGTGATCTTAATGGACGAAAAATATTTAGCATTATCAAAAACTAATGAACTTAGAACCCCAAACCTGGTCATGATATGATCTTGTAGAAAATTGATGACTTCGTCTTCATTTATCTTGCGCAATGGGATAGCTTCGACCCAGCGGGTGAAATAATCAGTTGTCGTAAGAATATACTTGTGTAGCAGAGAGGAATTTGGCTTTATTTCTCCAATGACATCTATTCCCCATTGCTCGAAAGGCTCTGTGATCATTATAGGTTTTAGAGGTGCTGCTGCTCTAGGTTGTCTTCCACCGCATCTTTGGCAAGTATCACATTTCCTGACGTGCGCATGGGCATCTCTGAAGAGCGTTGGCCAATAGTAACCGGCCCTAAGGATTTTATGGGCTGTAGTGTCTACTGAATAATGTCCACCGACTGGTCCATCATGTAATTCAGACATTACTTTCTCAGCGTCTGCTTTTTCTAAACATCTTAGAAGGACCCCATCATAATTTCTTCTGAATAGTATGCCTTCTACGAGTTGGTAGGAAGCTGACTTTAGGCGCAAAGCTCTTCTCTGTTTGGAACTCCAATGTTCAGGCAATACCCCTGCCTGTAGGTAATGTACGAGGTCTCTATACCAAGATTCAGGAGCTGTGAATAAAGGACAAACATCCATTACATGCAATTCAGCTTCATTATCCCATGCTTGTTCTTCACTATTACTCCTTCCAGTCATTAGCTTGCATAGCCCCTAACCTTTCACTATAGTGGTTGGTTTGAATTCCAAATCGTATTCTTGAAGGGCTGTTACCCAGTTGCCCCTTCTTTCTCCCAATTCCTTTTGAATGAGAAGGGATCTTATCTCTGGGTAGGGGACTATTACCTTAGTTCGATTCTTCAGTATATAAGGTCTGAATTGCTTAACTGCTTTAAATACTGCGTATGCCTGTTTATCAACGGCTGGGTAGTTTAACTCAGCCCCTTGTAGCCCAGTGCTCATGAAAGAAATTGGGAATTCATCACCCCCATCTTCCTTTTGCGTAAGTACGGCTGCCAATGAATCATCGGACGCAAACGTGTACACAATAAAGTATTTGTCAAAGTCTGGACTTTTAAGAGAGGGTGCATGTGCAACAGCAGTCTTGATTTTACCGAAAGCATTCTTTTCAGTCTCAGTCCATTTAAACTGTGCGTTTTGCTTGACCATTTGCTGCAATGGATTGACAGTCTGGGCAAAATCAGGCACGAATCTTCTCACAAAGTTTATTGTTCCCATGAAGGATTGCATTCCCTTCTTATTGTGAGGCATGGGAATTTGTTCAATGGCCGTAATCCTTTCTGGGTCTATAGAGATACCATCCTTTGAAACTACATGCCCCAGTAACTTGCCTTCTGTGATAGCGAACACACATTTTTTTGGATTTAGGGAAATGCCATACTTCCTACAGCGTTCAAAGATTTTCTTTAGGTGAAACGCGTGGTCCCCTCTTTTCTTTGAAAAAATCATGATGTCATCAAGGTAGACCACCACACTTCACCCAATCAGTCCGCGAAAAGCTATATCCATAGCTCTCTGAAATGTTGCACCCGCATTAATCAGTCCAAAAGGCATTCTTCTATATGCGAACGTTCCCCATTTAGTTCTGAATGTCGTCTTCAATCTATCTTCCTCGGCTACCAACACTTGATTGTAGCCAGAGAAACCATCCAACAATGAAAACATTTCAGAGCCGGAAACCATTTGTAGCAATTGCTCCATGGGGGGTACCAGGTAGTTGTCTTTGTTTGAGGCGCGATTTAAATTTATGAAATCTATGCACAGCCTAATCTCTCCCGATTTTTTCCTGACTGGTACCAAATTCGACACCCACTCTGAGTGTCTGACTTTAAAAATAATCTTAGCATCTAGCAATTTCTTTACCTCGCTTTGAATCAATGGCTCCAACTTGGGGTGCATCTTCCTCAGTGGCTGCTGATATGGCTTGACACCTTATTTTATCGGAATGATATGTTTGATGATATTAGTGTCATAAGTTTTTAAGTCTGCATACGTCCATGCAAAGACATCATTGTACTATTTAAACAAACTGAGGAACTTGTCTCTTTCTGTTGGTGAACAACATTTGCCGAGGTTCACGAACTTGGGCTCTGTTTCAGTCCCTAAGTTTATTAACTCAAACTGTAAAGTCGAGCTGTGTGTCTTCACGTTAGCTGGTCTCCTAAATTTCTCATTCAAGTCAAACATTTTCTCCAACATCCTGACTCCTCTGGGAATGAAATTGTTATATTTCATTTCAGCCTGATGTTCCTCATCATCAATGATAGCTCCTTTAAAAGTCTCATCATTTGTCAAGCATTCGATTATCTGCTGATCATCGTCAAATACTCGCAGGTTGGTGATCATGTCCGGCACGGAAGGCCTGAAAAGTAGTTCAACAGAGCATTTATTATTAGTGGGAACCAGCCTGGCAGCTGATGTGGCTAAAAGATCAGCAGCTGCATTTTTTATTCTTGGAATTGAAACAATATTAAACGCATGAAAACATTTAAGCAATTCCCATACCTCATTTTGGTAAGCTTTCAAATGAGGGGAAACACAGTGTATTTGATTTTTTTCCTGTTTCACAACTATTTCTGAGTCCCCAAAAACTTTTAAATTACTAACCTTCAGCTCAATTGATTTTTTGAGTCCCTGCAGCAGTGCTTCATATTCGGCTGTATTGTTAGTACATTCAAATTCTAATCTACAGAACAAGAAGTATTTTTTTTTTGTGGATCAATAAGGACGCAGGTGGCCCCTGATCCTTCTAATGTTTTTGAGCCGTCAAAATATAAAATCCAACAAACATTTTCTACTGAAAATGAATCTTCTCCTACAGCTAAATCTACTATCTTACAATCAATCTCATTAGCCTGAACAAAATGAAGGAGGTCAGGCTCGGTGTTGGATGTGCTGCTAGCCTCTTCCGCTTGATAATTCCCTGGTTCTAGCTCAAGAAAGTAGTTTCCCAATACGGATTCAACTGGCACATTCTTCCCATCCAATTGAGTGACATTGTACTTCATATGAGGTTCTCTCAAAACCTTGATCTGATTAGGACTCCCCTTGTACGGTAACCAAAGATGTGACCAATCTGTAGTGAAATACCCATTTAATTTGGCCGACCAATCTCTGCTCAAGACCAAGCCATAAGCATCTGGTATATCAGCCACTACAATGTTGATGACTTGGCATACCCTATCATCGGATGCCAGGCGTATTAGCATGTCCTCCATTTCGCCAACTACCTTGACGTTCATCCTATCCAACTGCACCACTTTCCATGTGGTCGGCTTGGGATGCCCATTTATTTTCTTACATACCGATATGGGCATGAGATTAATCGACGCTCCTGAGTATGCTAGACAATTGTGCACGTTATGATTAAAAATTTCAAACGTCAAGAGGAAAGGTGGATGTTTGGTCTTGGACTTACCTCCAATACTAGCTTCCCCGATTTCTTCTTCCTCCTGAGGCTGATTGTCTGTGGGCGACTTTTCTTCTGATGTTTCCAATGCTTTCAACAATTTTTCTTTCTGCTGAGGCACTTTGCACATTTCAAACAGCGGGACGTTTTCCTTTATCTTCTTCAAGTCTTCAACAATATCATATTCGATTAGTTGTTTAATGGACTGAGATTTATCATCGTTCGCATTTTCTTCATTTGGCCTGGGAGGCGTTCTGTTTTGCTTCGGATTCTGGCTGGTAATGGCAAATTCTGGAATCTGATCAGCCAATGATTTGTCTTGGAATTTCTTTTTTATGTTTCTTTGCAACCTTCGAATCTTTGGGAGTAAAATACTATCATCACTAACCGCCCCTTTGCTCCTAGTTGTTACGTTAGCCTCCCTAATATCTTTGCGTCCCGATGCATTTTCTTCCTCTGCGTAGAGTACGGGGATAGAACCCCATAATGCCATAGTCTCTTCCTCCTGATATTTTGTAGAAGTGGATGCAACATTTTATTTTCTTTCATCATTATCTTCCTCTGTCAAACTCGAATCCAACATCTGATTCATGACCAACGTCATAGAATTTATCCATTGTGGACAGTTCTTTTCGGAATGAGGCTGTTGATGAAAAGTACAGAAATTTTCCATCCCTATTTCTGTGAGATTCATGGATGCGGTTTTCTGAGGGGGGGGTTGAGGATGATTGCTATCCTCCCTTTTCTTATAATATGGCCTGAAATTTTTTTTTGTTTCTTTTTCCTTCTCCAAGTCTATCACCTTATTGGACAACTTTTGCATCATTTTAGCCATACTATCATAATCTGGCGTCTTTTCTTCTTTAGGCTTGGTGAACAGTAAAGTTTTTCTTCCCGTACCTCTCTCTCCTGACTGCTCTGGATAGTCCTCCACACTTTCTCTCTCTGCCTCCACCACTTCTGCCTCTTCATAGGTCTCTGTCAATGTAGGCTTGGCTCTGCCTTTTGCAAACATGGCTAAATCAGGACCCAAGGCTGAGGTATAGTATTCGATCAGCACTTTATCTGAAGGCTTATCTGTCTCAGAGAAATTTCTTAGATACGCTGCAAACCTTTTTGTGAAGCTGTGCACCTTTTCTTTTTTCTCTTTCTTCAATGCACACAGTCCTTTCATGAGGGCAGCATGAGTCTTTTGGATGGCATACTTACTTCTGAACATTCTCTCAAAAGTATTCCAGTCTGGGATCGAGTTGGCGAGCAACCAAAAATACCATGAAGCTGCAGCTCCTTTGAGGGTATGAGGAAAGAGCCTACACACCACATCTTCGTGTTCCCCAACCCTCAAACCTTCTACCGCCAAGTAGAAACTCTGTACATGATCATCCACCAAGATTTTATCATTTGGGTCAAACTTGGGCAGTAGCTTCTCAAAGGCCTGGGGTAGGTCGTGCAAAGGTGGAGTCAAATTTAAGGGGGATCTGGCTTTCCATGCGGGCGATGGAGGATTTGGTGGGGGTTGATTGGCGTTAACACCGGCCATGAGTCGGGGTGGAGAATGCGGAGGTGAAACAACTGGGGTGTGAACAGGAGAACTGTGAGGAGTGTCTGGGCCTACTTGGTTCAAAGGCAATTCAATCTCTTGTAAGGCAGTCTCCACAAGCTCTTGCCAGTCTCCAACCAACACCGAATCTTCTATAATAGGACGGTCTTTCTTCTTGTACTCTCTTTTAGGGAACTCAGGGATAATTGGCAATCCTCTGATCTTCTTTACATAAGCACGGGTATGTCTTCTTAGATCATTTACAATTTCGTTGCGAATAGGATATAGATGTTCTTTATTTTCCTCCTCTGGAATTGGATTTCGTGGTCCACTACTTTAAAAACTGTAACCAGCGGAATAATCTCCGTAAAATGGGTTTCCTCGGCCAGCCATGCACTGGCGGCCCTCCTTCTAGCGCCAAAACTGTTGAGGCCTGGAAATTCATAGGCGCCAATAGTAAGGGATTCTCACCAATCAACGTTCCCAACTAGCTCGTTGACTATTTGGTGTAGGGAATCCGTCCGGCTTACGGTCCGGCTACCGTAGGTCAAAGTAACAAAAGGGTTTACCAGTTGCAGCCCGGCCCACCGAGTTTTTTGTATTTTGACTTAAATGAATGATATGCATGTGCCTAACTAAATGCAGGGTGATCCAGATGCAAGGAGCGATCACAAAGTGATGCGCAGGTTCTTACCTCTCGTCTTAAGCTCACAAGCAACCAAACCAGATACGAGTAGAAATAAACTAACTACCTAAACTATCCCTAGGGAGCAAGGTTGTCATCTTAACTGAGCAATACAATATCACATACGGTAAGAAAATCACAGATAGCTGATGCTCCTTTCACAGCACATGAAGAACTTATAAATATTCAAATGACCATATAGCCAATCATTCTATAACAACATTTATTGCTCTTAGTGCAAATGCATCCCAGCAAACACTGAAGAATAGTTAACAAGAACTTAGGTTCAAAACATCAAATATCCTTACAGCGAATGAAATACAGCTGAAAACGAAATAGTTCCTCTTCAACATTATTCATTGAATTGCATTGCTACATTTCACTTCTTTACTCTTTCCGGCAGACGAAATTGCAGTTCGCTTAGAAAAACGAAATAGTTCCTCTTACCAGCCAACCATTACAAAATTTTCTCAGGGAAAAAGCCCTTTTCCAGTCTTCATTCCCATTATTTAAACTACAACTGATGTCTCCTGGGTTCCCTCAGCGCGTGACCTTTCAGCGCCCTTGACGATTCAGTTTCCCTTTTGGTCGTTGCGTTTTCTTCAATCATTTCAATAGACGTTTTACCCTCTGACAGTAACTATTGAAAACGCCTCATCGGCGTCTCTGTCATCCACTTGGCTTGTCCTTTCCCTCGCCGTAGGCCGCTCTCGCGATCCATGTGATTCTCCCTGCATACAATTTAAGTGCATTATCCATTCATACGAGACATTGGGCATCGAAAAATCTTGTAACTTTGATTAAAGATCCACAAAGAAACTGGCCTGGCTCTCCGGGTGAAAACTCACGAAAAGAATTGGTGGTCGGGCGAGACTTAAGTCGGGCGGGCTGAGAATCTGGCATCAGATGGGTAGGGTTTTGGGGGGGGGGGCGCAACGGCGGAGGAGCGCAAGAAGAGGGTGAATGGAAAAACGAGCGTCGTAGGCAATCGAGAGGCGGAGAGAAGTGGGTCGGAAGACGGAAAACTCTGCCACCCGCAACGTCGGACGGGAAACTTGCCACAAACATGCAATGGAGGCTAAACAATGCAAAGTTCGGGCATCGGATGAAACTCACGTCGGCCACTGACTTCATCCTCCCGGCCGCAACAGCGGATAGGTAGGAAATCAGGACCAAGCGATTTAGGTCGTCGAATCGGGCGTCGGATGAAACTTCAAACGGGGGGCGGTTTTCTCCAGGAGCTGCAACGTTGGGTAAGTTAGGACTAGCACACTTTTGAAAGAGGCCCGATCCAAAGAGAAAAACAACAGAGCTAGGATTAACTTGCAGCCCAAAACCGTCTTTTTCTTGTTCATGCAAAAATGTTTTCATACTCGACGGGTACCAGAAAAAACCACACGACTCAAGCTAAGTTGGACGAAGCAATCAAAAGGAGAGCAATAAACTTCAAACGCAAAGATAAGCTCCAAGATGCCAAGCTTTCAATAGTCGATTCAAGCAAATAATGATAAAGAGGGGTCCCAGAGTTTAAGTGAAAAGTTTAAAATCAGGGAAAAGGTTGCGGCAACAACAAGTTGTTATACAATTGAATGGAACCTCCCCGTCCGAGTGACGACATCCCTCATGTTGGCACACAAAAGGACATCTATAGATTGAGGTTTTCCCATAACACTATAGCTTGGCTTATTATACAATACTTTCCTCCTCCATCCAGTGGTTTACTTTGCCTTTTTTAATATTTGAAGACATATCCGCGACTCTATGCTTATGCAACTCGCGGATCATCTGCGAGTGTTGTTGTTTGCAAGTCACAGATGGATGTATCCACGGGTTTCCCTTATACAAAGTCGCGGATCATACATGAGTTGTTCTTCTACATACTCGTGGATGCCTATCTTTGACATTTAAAAATAAAACATGTGTTTATTTGAGATTAGTTAAGTCATTTACCTTAATCCTCTTAACTGTATCAACCTCCTCAACCTTTGAAACTGCCTTATTTCTTCCATATAAATACAGGCCTTGGGGAGGGTGTTGGATATACTTTTGGAGAGCAAAGTTATGCTGGTGGATTGTATACAGAATTATTTGGAGCAGTGGAACTCAGAATCCTTTGGTTGCAGAGGAGTCCTTGTTTTAGGCGTTGGGTTGTAATCTGAACTCTTTCCATTGTTGATAATAAAGAGAACCCTTCTTCCATATGTGTTTCATGTATCATGGTTTGATAAATGTTTATGTTTATGCATCTTATATGTGATTTATCTAACCTGCTTATATATATATGAATAATCTTGTATCTAGAAGATTGTTTCTTGATAGGTGAAAGAGGAGCAACCTTGAAGACTTTGGAGGTGAAGCTGAGCGAAAGAGTACTAGCAAGGATCGACCTTCGTTAATCAAGTAAGTCTTTCTAATCCTCCTATTTCCTTTACTCCACTTTAGAGTCAATTGTATGCAAGTTGATTGAGTATTTTGGTAACCCCATACCTATGGTTATTAGGTGTGTAATCTTGTACAACAGAACTGGCCACTCCGCTAGGGAGGCCTAGACTGTTGTAGGTTCTTTTTTCTGTCACCTGACCAGTCTTTGCTTGAAGTCAGTGTGTGATTTTGTATTCTGTTTTATACTTGCCTCAATATTTGAAAGTCTTGGAATTTTTTCTTGTTCTTTGAGAAAAATTTTAGACCCATCCACGAGTTGCTCTTAAGCACAATCGCGGATACAAGTCTGAATCTGCAGGTTGTTGTACTGAACAGTCGCGGATCATCCACGGGTTGCACTGTTAGACAGTCATGGATATGCCTGGAAGTAGGGGTTTTTAAGTTAAATTTTGCTTGGTCTTTTCTTTGTATAATCCCTATTTTCTAAGTGGATTTTCCTTATGAATGTTGTGTAGCTTGTCTGAATACATTGGGTAATCACACTTTGTGCTTTTTGAAATACCTTGAGTCTCTTTTGCTTGGATTATTTACTGTCTACATACTGAAGTATTTTGGCCTGTTTGGGTTGGGGGTTAAGGTGTCTTTGTCCAGATCAGTGATCAGGGTCTTGGGCTCTATTTTTTTTCCAGCCTGTCTTCTGACAGTGGTTGGTTGTCACTTGCCTTTGTAAGTCTATAGTGATTTGTGTCATTGTTTGCACCCAAGCTAGGGTTCCTAGCCTCCCGTTGTTGGTGGTATTTTGGTCCTGTCAGCCTGTTTGCTTCAGTTGAATGCTTTTATATTGTTTATTTGATTCAAGTTCGCTCAAGTATAGTGCATTGTAGATGCATAGTAGAAGTTTGAGTATTTTTAAAAGTGAAAAGAAAACATAGTTAAAACTTTTGCATTGTGATTTTGCATAAGTAGTGTTTATTTCAATTTAAAAATATTATCTCAAAAACTACAAAAAATATAGGCTTAGTTTCTCTTATCGCTGCTTTTAATTCATCAATATATATTTGCAAGAAAAGAAAAAGAAGTTCATTTTATAATGGCAATTTTGCTTTGAATACACCTTTATTTTCATTTATTTCCTATTTGAGTCAAAACATCATAAAGTATACCACTCCATTTCCTCTTGAGTAAAGAACAACCCTTTAAAATGAACGCATAAATTAAAATTTACTAGTAAGTTTTGTTTTTTAGGGGCCTTTCACCTTCTAGCTTAGGCTAGACTTGTGGGATAAGAAGTGTAAACTTCCCACAAGTTATAAAACTCAGATGTAATGGACCTTTCTTTAGGTAAATCCTTGACTTTATTGACTATATATGGGAAGCTCCTCTCAAACGGGAGTTAATCACTAGGCCATGTGGAGGCTTGGCCAAAGGAGATAACCCTCCGAATCCTTGTCAAAGTGTAACTCAGTACTTTTACGCATCTGGGGATTCTGTCCTAGACAAAGTTTCAGGCTCAGCTACCCTGCCCATGCGTACGAGTTTGGATTGGGACTGTCCCCCCGGACTATTGATATTGCCAAGGTAGCCTTTAGTCTCTTGTCTTTTAGGGTTCATACCTAGGTAAATCGAAAGGTTATTTCTGGTTCACCTTGAATGGGCTTGGAAGGTAACCCTTGATGAAAGTGTAGGAGGGTGGTGGGTGATTCCTCCGCTTGTGCCTAAGAACCACTTCAAGGACGCCAAGTAATCGTTCATCAGCTTTCTTCGAGAAAGTATATCTTTTACCCTGGTTTGATTGCTTGAGACTTTAGGAATTTTTAGTGTATGCTCTATGGTTTTGCCTGTGTTTAGTTGGCCTTAGGGTGTGATTTGTTAAATTTCTAATTCTAGAGGACCAACCTATTAGAAGGTCAAGAAGGTTGAGAAACCTTCCTCCTATCACCACATTGGAGCCTCCACCTTTACCTCAAAGGCAGAGATTAGACACAGACGGTTCATTTGAACCTGTAGGAATAAGTGAAGTTCTTGGTGAACCAGAACTCATTGCTAACCATTTTGATCTTGACACAGTTGAGATAGAAGAATTGTAGACTGACGAGTTTGCAAGAAACTTTAACACCCCCTTGACTGATTTAAACGATCCTGTGATCGTTCAGGTTAGACCTTTTGATTCACCAATGTTAGGTGTCCCTGTGGGTAGAGTCATGTATTCTGTGGAAGAAAGTCCTTTTGTGTTCACTTCAACCCTTCCGGTTGAAGGGGTACTACCTCCCCCGGTAAGTGCCCCTAGATCTAGTTTTCCTTCTACACCTTTGACTCCAGCGAGTTGGGTGGTTCAACCACTGATTCACTCAAACCTAGGAGGTACTTCTAGTGACATGGTTACTGGGATTCCCAGTATACCTACCATTCCTTATTCCTTCCCTTACACTACCCAGAGTGGTCCGGTAGGATCCTCGGCATATGTCCAAGGATTTCCTTGGAATGGGGGGCATATTCCCCCATCCAGTCCATACGTAGGTCCATCTCCTTCATATGTACGAGTGCAGTTTGGGAGAAACACCTCTTATGGGAAGAGCTTCCAAACCCCTATTTCGGTCCCATACATGAGTGCTCCCTTTTCGTTGTTTAGTAGAGGGATACCTGCTCCTGTCTTTCAGACCCCTACTTCTATGGGGACAGCCTGAACTTCTTACACTGCACCTCCCACACATAATCCTGTGGCTTATGGATGGAATCCATTTCAGAGAAACCTTCCCACTTCACAGCCGATGGCTGGGGGCAACCCCACTTTTCCCCATGGGAATTTCGGGGCAGGTCCCTCTAATCCCCAAGTTGGCACATTTACTACCCCGGTTCATCCTAAACTTCCTTTCCTGGAAACTTTAAATTTGCCAGACTTGTCAAAATTGATGAATGACCCGGTGAGGTATGACCCCTTGTGGCCACCTATTCCCACCAAATTGCCATCGGACATCCCTAAGTTCGAAGGTAAAGCTAGTGAAGATATTGGGGCACATGCCACCACCTTCCATTTATGGTGTTCTTCAAATTCGCTGAATGAAGATTTAGTGAGGTTGAGGCTATTCCAGAGGACCTTGACGGGTACTGCGGAAAAATGGTATATTGAACTACCTTCTGCTGCTTTTAGTAGTTTCTGGGACTTGGCTAGTGCTTTTCTCAGCCACTTTCAGCTTCCGGTCCGATTTGATTTCGGAACGAACTTGTTGTCTACGTTTAGACAAAACAAGGTTACCCACATATCGGATCATATCCAAGAGTGGAGGAGGCGAAAGAGCCTTATCAAAGCCACTATTCCTCCTGAGTTTCTATTAGAATGGTTCCTTAAATCACTGTTGCCATACATATCTAAGGATGTTTCCACATCAGGAGTAACGAATGAATAAGAAGCCATACTTAGGGCCCAGTAGTTGGATTTGATTTATTCACAATCTGGGATCTTGTATGAGATCATCCCTGAGGCACCGAGGCCTTCACACGAGGCAGAGAAGCCTAAGTCTAGACCCCATGCCGATGGTGTGGTTGGATCCGTTAACTCTCCCACTGTAGAGTATTTGACTAAACAAATTCACCAGTTTTCTGTCAAACAGTCTACAGTGGAGGCAGCAAAGGTTTCCCCCTCCCCCCAGAGTGCAAATGTTTTTGCCCAAACCTCTCAGAAGGGCAATCAACAGCCCGACGGGAAGAAAAAGAAAAGTAAGAAGGGAGAGGGAAACCAAAACAAGCCAAATCTCACAAACAATGTTGATGGGGGCAAAACAGAAAATAAGAAGGTCAAGTTCCCTTGTAAGTTGTGCCAGGAGGACCACCTTGCTCACCTTTGTCCCCTTATGGATCAAGCCCAGAAGCTGCTTAAAGCTCAACAACCGGCTGTCCTAAAGGATCCTTTTCCCCAAGGACAGAACACTGCTTCAGCTTCTAACGTAGCAGGGGGCACTCAAACTGCCCTTGACCCAAACTATATCAACATGGTTAGATCTTTGACTTTCTTGCAGACAAGGAACAAAAATTATGAGACCGAGACTTCTGAGAAGGGTAAAGCTGTAGGTGAAACTTCGAACCCTCTCACGATAGAGAAACCTGCTGAAACTATGCCGAAGATATCGAAAGGTGTCTTCAAGAAGACCTTGCATAACCCTAATGCTAGGGCTGCTTCAAGCTACTCCGTGGTTGAAGACTTAGCTCAAACCCCTTGTGCAATGTCAGCTTTAGAGGTGTTACAGAGTTGTTCCGCTTAGCGGGATGCCCTCTTAGCAGCTTTAGGTAGCATGGACTCTTCGAGTCTCATGGCGAAATTCCATTTGTCTAATGTTAAAATTTGCCTCCCTTACCATGTAACCCTATCAATAGATGTCGTCCATGGTGGTAAGACCATTGGAAGGGCAGTTGTTGATGAAGGGGCCTCTACATGTGTTATGTCCTTGACCTGTTGGAAAGCTCTTGGATCCCCAAAGATGGTCCCATCAAACACTTTACTTACTACTTTTGATGGAAGATCCTTCCGTCCGTATGGTATCCTACCATATTTCGAGATTAAGTTGGTAGGAAAAGCAGTGTCTATTGAAGTAGAAGTGATTGATGCTCCTTTGGACTACAATCTGCTTCTGGGAAGGAGTTGGACTTATGCTATGTCCACTATTGCATCAGCCATTCTTCGTGTAGTGGTTTTTCCACATGAGGGCAAGTTGGTTACTATTGATCAACTTGATTTTACCTGAAAAGGCCGTTTAGAGTCTAATGAGTCCACTGTGCCATTGGTTGATCAGGTGAAACCTGCTTCATAGAGCTTGGGGGCTGGAATGTACACATCACTGATGGGAACATTTGATCTTCCAGCCCCAGTTAATTACATTGGTTCTACTAGTGTGGGGAGGTCCATCGCTATGGTTGGCGATAGGACTGATCCTTGGGTCCTCCCAACTTCCCATGAATCGGAAGTGCCCTTATCAGCAGTAGAGGTCGCTTATCAAGCTATCACTCAAGCTACTGCTGATCCCATTCCAGATCCTCTAACAATCTCGGATGATCTGGAAGAGGTCTATTTGCCCGCATGGGTGGAAAATTCTTTACATTCTATAGATTGCTTAGACATAGTTCTACCTTCCGATGAAGCTATTCTAGAATCCATGAGTGGACGTGATAAGATTTGTGAGGATCTTAATCATCGATCCTATTTTCTTCCAAAACTGAGTAGGATAGAAAACCAAGAGTTTCACGTGAGACTGTCAGAAGTTGTTGATATACCTCTTAACCCTTTGCTTAGGGAATGAATGTTTGCCGAGGGGAATATGGCAAAAATTTCTGCCACTATACCTATTAACATCTCTGTAAACCCAGATGTTGTGGAAAACATCTATAGAGGTGCAAACTGCTCTCCTGAGGAGATTGCTATCTACACTGCCCTTTTTAAGGAATTTCATGATATCTTTTCCTGGTCATATGAGGAGATTCCAGGATTAGATTCATCTATTGTTCAACATGAAATCCAAACCTATCCTGATGCCAAGCCAGTTTGACAAAAATTAAGACCCGTGAACCTGCATAAAGCAGCGGCTGTGAAGGTGGAAGTTGAAAAGCTGTTGAAAGATGGTTTTATATATCCCATAGCTTTGACTGAATGGGTGTCCAACCCTATTCCTGTTGATAAAAAGAAAGGGACTATTCGCGTTTGTACAGACTTTAGAGACCTCAATAAATCCTGTCCTAAGGAAAAATACCCCACACCATTTATTGACCAAATCATAGTTGCATGTATGGGAGGTGAGGTGTTTTCGTTTATGGATGGTTTCTCAGGCTACAATCAAATCCAAATCAAACCGGAAGACCAACATAAAACTGCTTTCATTTTCCCTTGGGGTACATTTGCGTATAAGAAAATTCCCTTTGGATTGAAAAATGCTGGGGCTACCTTTCAACGGGCTATGAACTTTGCTTTTCATGACATAAAATCCATTGTTGAATCATACCTTGATGATCTGCTTGAACATTCTCGCAAGAGGATCCAACATCCAGATCATTTAAGGTTGATCTTTGAAAGATGCAGATATTATAAAATTCACTTGAATCCCCACAAGTGTGTTTCCTGCGTCGAGTCAGGAAGATTACTCGGATTCATTGTCTCTAGTAGAGGCACTTAGGTGGATCCATTGAAAATTGAGGCCATTGTAAATCTGCCTCCTCCTCATTCTCTCAGGCAACTTCAAATCCTGCAAGGAAAGTCTAACTTTCTTCGACGTTTTATCATTAATTATGCCAAGATCACTAAAGGTTTCATGCGCTTGCTCAAACAAGACACCCCGTTTGTATGGGATGAAACCGCACAACTTGGGTTCGAAGCATTGAAAAAAGCTTTGCTGTCGGCACCTTTGTTACGCCCACCAGATTATTCTAGGGATTTTATGTTATATCTGGTCGCGTCGGAGTCGACCATTGGGGTAGTACTAGTCCAGGAGGACGATAAGCTTGTTTAGCATGTCGTTTATTATATTAGCTGTGCTTTGGACGGACCTGAGCTTAGATACTCCCACGTCGAGAAATTAGCCTTAGCAGCTGTCTACGCTATGCAGAGGTTGTGCCACTACATTTTACTGAGGACCACCATAGTAGTGGCGGATGTGAATCCATTCCAATATGTTTTATCCTGATGGATTGTTGGGGGAAAATTTAACAAGTGGATAGTCATTCTCTAGGTGTTTGACTTGGATTTCCAATCCGCTAAGTCTAAAAAGTCCTTAGATTTTGTTGAGCTTATAGCAGAATTTTCCACTGAAGAGAATGTAGTTGTTGAAGATGACTCATTCCCAGATGAGCACATATTCCTAATATCCACCTCTGATCCTTGGTACGGGTATATTCTTATATATCTCCAGAATTTGAAGTATCCTGCCGCTTACTCTAGGGAGGAACGACGTAAGTTATGCCTTCATGCCAAGAATTACCTCATTATAGGAGATACATTATATCGACGAGGGGTAGATTCCGTCTTGCATCACTACCTTACTCATGAGGAAACGGAGATTGTCCTCAATGATTCCCATAGTGGAGCATGTGGGGGTCATTTATCTGGGTTAGCAACAGCCCAGAAGATATTGCGTGCTGGTTATTTCTGGCCCATGATCTTTAAAGATTGCGTGGAAGCAGTGAAGCGCTGTCATCCGTGTCAGATTTACACCAAGAAGATGCGGTCGCATCCTACTCTGTTATTTCCTGTTGTATCGGTAGGCCCCTTCATGAAATGGGGGATCGATTACGTGACATGCAACCTAGTATCGGCTGGGGGGCATAAATACATCATTGTCGCTATTGACTATTTTACGAAATGGGTAGAGGCAATGCCTACTTGAAAAGACAATGGGGAAACAACAGGTTTCTTTGTTTTCAATCAAATTATTGCAAGGTTTGGTATTCCCAAAGTGATTGTCACTGACCATGGCAGTCATTTTCAAAATAACATGATGACAGAACTAACTACCATGCTCGGATTTCGACAAGAACATTCTTCTCCATACTATCCACAAGCTAATGGTCAGGTTGAGGCTGTCAACAAGACTTTAAAAACTATCCTTAAACGGACAATTGATGTATCCTGTTCTAATTGGCACATCATGTTATATCCTGCTCTTTGGGCTTACAGAACTAATGTCAAGACTACCATGGGTTATTCCCCTTTCCAACTTGTTCACAGGGTGGAAGCAGTTACTCCGATTGAATGCGAAATCCCGTCTTTGAAGATAGCCATTCATGTGTTACGTGATACGACTGAGCTTGAGGAACGTCTGGTACATTTAGAACACCTTGATTAACAACGTAGAGATCCGTTGAATTCTAACCAGGCTCATAAAAATAGGGTAAATCTCAATATGATAAAATGGTCAAACCTAGGGTTTTCTCTGAGGGGGAACTTGTCTTGCTTTGGGACCAAGATAAAGAACCTCTGGGCCAGGAAAATTCAAGGCTATGTGGTTAGGACCCTATGTCGTGTCGAAGGTATTAAGTAAGGGAACATATGAATTAGTTGATTATGATGGGAATACGCTTCTTGAGCCTAGAAATGGGCTCTACCTGAAGAAGTACTACGCTTATGCTTAGCACTTTTTCTTGTATTTTAGTGTATGTATTTTTTATGTACATTAGGTTGTCAGTTTTGTTTTTTATATTATATGCTAGTTGTTGCAGATGTCTTCTGAAATGTATATAGGTTTCGCTGATGGCGCCAGCCGTCACACTTGTAACTTGGCTTCGGCAGCATGGGTTATCTATTCTCCCTCAGGACAGCTTGTTGCCGCTGGTGGCGCTTGTCTAGGTCCTATTTCTAATAATGTTGCTGAGTATAGGGCTGTAATTGAGCTCCTATGGGATGCTTTGTCACGTGGCATCACCCAGCTTGAGGTACATTTGGATTCTTAGTTGGTAGTTTCCCAGCTCAATCGAGCTTATCAGGTACGAAATCCTATCTTGTTATGTCAGTTCATGCAAATTCATTTATTGGAAAGACATTTTGAAGTTATTACTTTCAATCATATTCCACGAAACCAAAATTCATTGACTGATGCATATGCTAATTACAT
>LPNX010030112.1:3427-13625 GCA_001517045.1 Pseudotsuga menziesii | reverse complement strand
GTTTTTTTCTTTTCTTCCTCCAAAATTAATAAATATTATTTTATTATTTTAACTATTATTTTATTAGTTCATTTTAGGAGTCCCATTTTGAGTTGAAATTTTCTCTAATGACAATTGTACAATTCAACAAAGCACCTTTTTGCCACCAAATTTTATCGTTCAGCACTCTGCTATGTTTTGCTTCCTCTGAAAGGATAAGGATGAACAAAAATACAAACTTTTCAAATTTAAAAATGCCTCGTAGATTTAAACAAAAATTTAAAAAATATTAACGTTAGAGAATTTTTTAATTACTATATACTAAATTTAATGGTTAATGAGTTTATTCAACAAACGGATCATTATTTAATGGTTAATTACTATATACTAAATTTAATTCAAGAAACGGATCATGAGTTTATTCAACAAATCATAATGTTTTTTTTAATATGTGCAAGTTGCTCTCTTAGTTACAAATTTACAAATTTGTCTTTCTACTTTCAATTAATTTTCTTACAAAATAAAATCCTAGAATATCCTTCTTAATATTATGTATTGTTAACTTTTTGTATGGAAAATAATACAGATTGTGAATCCTTTAAAGTTCATAAAAGAAATCCATTAAAATATATGGACATGTATTTTGTGGTACATCAATATCGTTGTCCATGTAATGAAGCAATTTAAGATCATTTTATCTTAAATACTACATTTCATGGGTTTTGGTGATATTGAAATATCCTAAAATTCTCTTTTATCTTTGTCAATGTGTTATCTTTGAAATCTTCATGAACCTAATCAATAGACTAATTGCAAAAGTGCTATTAGGGGTTGAACAATGTACTAAGTATATTGATTTTACATCTCTCTAATGCACTTTCCATATGGATCATGTTATTGATAAGACAAATCCCATTGCATTCATCCTTGCTAAAAGATCAAAGATTCATTATTATCTCTTCCATGCCACTATTTATACCCTTTCACCATCGCTACGAGGAAATTAAAAAAAGAATAGATGGTTGACTTTGGTTAATATCTAAAATAAACTCATACACAAATATGTATGTCATTATGTCATTTAGTATAGTCATAAAACTTTAAAAACATAAGCTAATATGTCTAACATACTTAAATTAATTTTATAATAAATTTAAAGCATATTATATAATACAAATTAATATTATAATAACCTCCATACTTGTACTTAATCTCCATGTCTTATTATTACTATTTACTAATATTTATTTCTTATAAATAATATGTAATGTAATGTAATATAATATAGTTATAATATAATATAATATAATATAGTTATATTATATTAGTTATTTAAAGTCTCAAAATAGATAACAAACAATGGTTTTGGGCTACAAAGTTATAATTTATGAGTACATGTAGAGAACAAGTAGCACTACTGATATGAAATGCTTTTTACAGTTACCCACTTTTATATGCTTCTATGTTTATCTGAATTGCAAGAATTGTATAATGAAAGATTTATTTTATGGTGGTAGGATAATCTTTATAAGCTTTTTTATGGAAATATCATTTACAGTACTCACCTTCTAACCAGCAACTTACGTTTTTGTTATATGTCATTCATACATACCGTGCAATTCGACATCACCGTTACAACCATTTTCATAGGAAAACTAAAACCAGCAAATGAAGCGGCAACATGAACTAAATTATTTATATTTATATTGTAGGACTGTCTCTGACAGCATTAACTAAATTATTCATGGGTATAGTGTAGGACCATTACTTTCACAATATGAACTGAATTATTTATATCTATTTAAATAGATATCACTCATCGTGCTATGGTTTTTATAATGGAGTTATTTATAAAGATTTTGAAAGTTCGAGGTACATGATAGAGTACTTATTTGTATAGAATTTTATCACATAAACCAAAGTTAATCATTAACATTATCAAAATTATTTTATCTTAATATATGTATAATTTTTTTATAAATCTAAAGATTTATTCAGGTTTCTCAACACGAATTTAGAGGTTCACTGAGCTCTCTCACCTCTCACAATTACCTTTAAGTTACTTTAGAGACTTTTGTTTATATCTTGAAGAGGCTTGGGGTCCATGTATTCTTGCATAAATTTGGGTGCCACAGGATTGTACGAACTTGTAGTGTTCATCTCAGTTCATCCAAAGTATATGCAAAGGCAAACGTTGTGGTGGACTATTTGTCAATGTGTTTTCTTTGAAATCTTCATGAACCTAATCAATAGACTAATTGCAAAAATGCTATTAGGGGTTGAACAATGTACTAAGTATATTGATTTTACATCTCTCTAATGCACTTTCCATATGGATCATGTTATTGATAAGACAAATCCCATTGCACTCATCCTTGCTAAAAGATCAAAGATTCATTATTATCTCTTCCAGGCCACTATTTATACCCTTTCACCATAGCTATGAGGAAATTTAAAAAAGAATAGATGGTTGAGTTTGGTTAATATCTAAAATAAACTCATACACAAATATGTATGTCATTATGTCATTTAGTATAGTCACAAAACTTTAAAAACATAAGCTAATATGTCAAGCATACTTAAATTAATTTTATAATAAATTTAAAGCATATTATATAATACAAATTAATATTAAAATAACCTCCATACTTGTACTTAATCTCCATGTCTTATTATTACTATTTACTAATAGAGTAGTTATTTGTATAGAATTTTATCACATAAACCAAAGTTAATCATTAACATTATCAAAATTATTTTATCATAATATATGTATAAAAATGTTTTAAATCTAAAGATTTATTCAGGTTTCTCAACACGAATTTAGAGGTTCACTGAGCTCTCTCACCTCTCACAATCACCTTTAAGTGACTTTAGAGACTTTTGTTTATATCTTGAAGAGGCTTGGGGTCCATGTATTCTTGCATAAATTGGGTGCCATAGGTTTGTAGGAACTTGTAGTGTTCATCTCAGTTCCTCCAAAGTATATGCAAATGCAAATGTTGTGGTGGACTATAGATATAGAAATATACCTCCGCCCAGCCACCTCCTCACTTAGATGGAGTTAGGTCACGGAAACAAATTTTTTTATCACAAATATTCTTGTCACATGACAAATGACAACACAAATTGGGGTTTGGTGAATGAGCATGGAGAAAAATTTCATTTTAGTTGTAATGAATTGAACATTTGAAATTATATGGATTAAGTAATTTAGTCATTTCATGTTTATTGTCTTGCTCAGTCACTATATAAGTGGTGTGTCTGTATTAAACTTTGAATTATTAATATACTAAAGAGTTAAACTATGAAGGACCCCCTTATCTAATAAACTTTGTTCTTCATGCTCATCAGATATACATTTTGAAAGAAGCATGACAATACCGCAACGAATCCAACCAAATTTGCCCAATGTTTTTGGGACTCAGATTTCCATATCTTCCCAATTATTCAATTTAGTACTGAATACAGCCAAAACAAGAGAAGAGCTTGAGAGAGCTTGGGAAGCTTTGGCTCAACAAGAAGAAATTACCGACCAAATTAGAAATGCAAGGCAACAAAATTAATATATATATATAATCTTGTTTTTTTGTATTACCTACTTTTTTTAGGTTTTTTTTTCCCAAAATACTATGGCAAATTTCCCTTTATGGATATGTATTACGGAAATGTTTAAATGCAAGTCATGTCATTTTTTAAATCATGCTTTGTAATCTTCATGTGTAAGATTGTGACTACCTCTATATATATATATATATATAATTTTTTTCCATATGGTCAAAATTGGAATTTATGAATGAGATTTATTTGTTGTTTTTATATAACAGATTTAGTCCAGAGTCCCATGGTATTCATAAATTATAGATTTATGAATACCATTTGAGAGAGATATGTGATGATGTCAGAAGTCAAGAGACATGTGCCCAGCCAATTGGTGAGGCCCCTCTTGCACGTCCAATTTTTGGATGTTAGACTGATAAATGACATGTCAATGACCTCAATATGTATAATCATGATAAAATAGAAAAAATGATACATTAGGTTCATCCCATGGTATTCATAAATTATAAACTTATGAATACCATTTCAGAGCTAGAGGTGTCTTTATTTGAGAAGTCAAAAGACATGTGCTCAGCCAATTGGTGAGGCCACTTGTGCACATCCAATTTTTGGATGTTATTCTAGAAATTGACATGTCAATGACCTCAATATCTATAATAATGAGAAACATGAAAATGATTTATTACGTTTTGTTAAACATATATGTGGCCCCACCGAAAAGCGAATTTATTCCCCTTTACCATTCCATTGTTAGATGAAAGACATAGGATTTGTAACAGATTCCAGAGTCCCATGGTATTCATAAATTATAACTTTATGAATACCATTTGAGAGAGATGTGTCATGATGTCAGAAGTCAAGAGACATGTGCTGAGCCAATTGGTGAGGCCCCTCTTCCATGTCCAAATTTTGGATGTTAGACTGATAAATGACATGTCAATGACCTCAATATGTATAATCATGATAAAACTGAAAAAATAATACATTAGGTTCATCCCATGGTATTCATAAATTATAAACTTATGAATACCATTTCAGAGCTAGAGGTGTCTTCATGTCAGAAGTCAAGAGACATGTGCTCAACCAATTGGTGAGGCCACTAATGACATGTCAATGACCTCAATATCTATAATCATGATAAACCTGAAAATGATATATTAGGTTTTGATGAACATATATGTGGCCCCAACAAAAAACGAATTTATTCCCATTTACCATTCCATTGTTGGATGACAATCATAGGATACGTAACATTGACATGTCGTTTATCGCTCTAACATCCGCTTTTCGATGTTGGACTTATAAATCACATGTCAATGACCTCAAAATTGGAAAAGGAAGATAAATTTTGTTTCACATAGACATTGCTTTATGTCAACAAGTGAAGTTATGTTCTATGTATAAAATGGCAAAATTAATATTTTTTCATTTTTATTGGTTTTTTTCATAACCATATGATTTTTCATTGTTTTGTTATATAGCCACAAATGGATCCTGCCATCTGGAGTTTGTTGCCAATGGAGATATTGGAAAATGATTTTGTTGTGGGTTCCTTTTTCAACATTGATCCGGTTCGCATCAAATTCTAAACATTTCCAGGCAATTTTGTGGCAACGAGCATTTAGAACTTCTTGGTTGAACAATCACATAGCTGAAGTTGGTTTTTTTGTTGAAGTCTGGCGGCCATACGAGATTGAAATACTATATAAGTTTATAAATTCTGTGGGCCACACATCTTTGCTGCATATTACCAATCTAGAAAACAATTGGACAATTGAATGCACAGCTAGTTCAAACATTTTGCTATCAAAGTTTTGTCCATTGCCAGGTCACAAGAGCTACTCTACTATTAACCCATTCGAAAGACGGTTTTTATATATAGGCGTGATTGAAATTGGAGTGCTTGGATTCTTCACACTCATAAGCAACATCGGTGATCATAAATAGGGATGGATAGTTGTTCGTCATGAAGAGAACATACATGGTTCAAATTTTTTTGTTTCCAGCAATGTGAATAGAGATTGCAGAGAAATTGATGCAACTAGCTTCATTCCAACCCCTCCTAAAGATGTAGTTCTTTTTAACGGAAAAATATATTGGATACATATGAGAATCATTTCAGAGGAAGATGCTCTATATTCCTATAGTATGTGGTCACTTGAAATTGGATTGAACAAATGGGGTAGTCATGCAATTCATACAGGACGCATCAAACGGTCCATGTGTTTGACTGTACATCAAAACCAACTGCTATGTCTTGTGAACGATGGTAGGACAACTATATGGTCCATAACTGAAATGATAGATCTGAGGATTAGTGCATCTGCAGTTGAAGAGGTGCACGGGTTTTGGATATTTGGAAGAGATTTGAGATGGACCCTTTTAGAGGTTATGACATTCCATATAAACACACGTTGTCCAAGGTACCTTCCATTTCGGGCTGTGGGGAGTTTTATTCTCATGTGTAAGTATGGCCAAACCCCGTACATATATTATGACCTTAACACTTGCAGGGTTACTCGTGTAGGACCCGATGAAGGATCCTTGCTCCGAAGTCATGGATTGCCTTTGCCAGTAGACATCCAATGTACCAACATTGTAATGTCTAGAAATTTTTGCCCTCTAACTCCAAGCATGAAAGCATTCGAGGACTTACTCCCTTTTCCTACAAATTATGATGAGTCGTTGGACCGTTATGGCATGTAAACAATATGCAAAAAAAACTTTTCTTTGCATATTTTGTGAATTTTGATCATCCTTTTATATTATCTACATCCATGTAATCATTACATATATACCTAAAAAATTATATTGCACCAAATCATATCCATTGTGGATGCTAAATTTTATTGCAGTGTATGTTTTTTTTTGGCGATCATATTAACATGTCGTCATTTTTTTTTTACCTTCAATTGTACAAGTAACATGCCAAAAAATGTTTCGCTTGGTCTAGCACTTTTAAATTATACTTATGCCTGCAAATAAAAAACTGTGATTTATGAGTATTTGGAACTGGAGGCATATTTTACATCAATCCATTTGCTAACCGATTCTCTTATTTTGTGTTATAGAAATGGACATGGTCCCTGCGATTTGGAAATCTCTGCCATTAGACATACTTGAAATGATCTTTCTGTGGTTGCCTTTATCTATGATTATCCGTTTGAAAATGGTTTGCAAAGGTTGGAATCGTATTGTGTCCGAAAACAATTTCATCTCACAATGGAAACACAATCAAACAAAAGAATATGGAGTTTTGGTTGGGTTTTGGCTCTTCTGGTAGACATCGGTTCGTTGGCCATTACATTAGCCAAAAAGGAAAATGTTCATCTCTTTCTATGCAAGTCCTAAACAACGACTACAAAATTGAATCCGCATGTGGTTCAATTGTTGCAGTTTCATCCCCCAGTGTCTTATATCGAAAAAGAATCTACTACATCACCAATCCATTCACAAAGACTTGTACATTTGTAGGGTCTCTTGGACATGGTCATTGGGGTTTCTTTACATTGCTGAAAAATTTTGAGCAACAAAAATACCATTGGGTAGCATTGAAACATATATATCCAGAGTTTCAAACAAAATATTTTATTTCCAGCAGTATTCATATGCAGTGGAGACAAACATGTCCTGTCGATGGCGATGTTTTGCGGCCCAAAAAATCCCATATTGTATAATGAAACAATGTTATGGGTGGATAGTCATGTGGTTTCTAGAGATAATCATATATGTATATACAAGCTATGTTGGATAGATCTTTAGGATAACAAATGGGGGTTCCAGTTTATTCCACACTCGAATTCAACATTATCGATTAGCCTAGCATGTTATCGCAATGAGATTCTTTGTTTTATAAATGATGGGAGAACTACAGTGTGGTCTATAGAACCAAAAAAAAATCAATATGGTTCAACAAATTCTTCGATAAGGATTGGATGTTTAGAAGGTGGATTGCGATGGAGCATCATGTCTAATTTGACCTCGGGCATTAATGGCAAATGCAGGGGGTATTTTCCTGTTGCAGCAGTTGATAATTACTTGCTCATGTGCAGATACAACCGTCTTAATTTTGGTTTCTATGACTTCAATGACACACATTCTAATTTTGTAGGCGAGGATAGAATGTTGGATTTTGCATTATCCAAACTTGAAAATCAAACACACTTAACTGTTGTTGATCTTGTAGACAACATATCCATCATTCTAAGTAGCCCAAACATGGATTCTATTGAGGATGTTTTTTTGATGGGATAATATAAACATATATGGCATGCAACTTACATGTATGTTATGCAAGTTGACATGTTTGGGCACGGGTCTTAATCATACCTATTCAAAATATTTCTTCCCAACCTACTTGTAAGATCCCCCTCCAACCTGGAAGACCTAAGAGTGACTACAGCTCGTGAGAATCGATAATTAAATCATAAATGAGTCCTAAGGAATAGAAAACCCTCATGAGAGTGAGGTTACTTCCACCCCCAAATTAAGCAAAGACACTTGCGACATTCTAACATTATTATACCAATGAGGAAACATTATATGTGCGATGGAAATCATACATTCGAAAGATATATTTTTGGGGACATCATATGGTAAAACGAATCACATACATATAATGTTATGTGTAGAACCCTACATATATGACAATGAAGAATATTATATGTTTGTATATATATATATATATATATATATATATCCTGGAGATATATATATATATATATGTCAGTAGAACATTAAAGTTTCAAATAATTTTGGAAAAGGGTTCATGGTGAAACAAATATTATATATATATATATTGGGCACACATATATGTATATATATTTAATAACGGAGAATAATATATGTACTTGTGACTATACATATATATATATATTGCAGGCTGAACAAATAATGCATTATATGGTAATGCAAACCTCCTATGATAGTGGAACTATGTATATGTATATATATAATAATGGAAAATAACATAGATTGGAGTCGTATCCATGATTGTGATACATATATTTAGGAACACGTAATATCACATCATGACATGCTAATACAAACACGCATGTTTATAGAGCGCACTTGAAATATCGAATCCATTTATATATATATATATATATATATATATATATATATAATAATGGGTGGAGGCATAGTATAATTGTGATATTTAAGTTACAATGTCACAAGGTAAGCCTGAATCTCCTACGTACTCGGTTTAGGGAATTTCTATACATATATGGATAATCAAATTATGAAGAAAAACGATAGCAAGGACTTATGGGTTACGATTATATATTGGTAGAATATAAAACCCAACTTATTTTCACCTCTGACGATAACTAATTTACCATGGAGGCGTTATGAAAAACGCCTGGACTTGAGTAGAATTCTGAGGAGGCGTTATGGCTGATGGTATGGCTGATTTTAAGCCAGCGTCAGTCTATCATGAATGCCCTATTTTTATTTATTTTACCGTCGCCAATTTTGGAGGCATTAATTTTTTCTTTGACTGAACGCCCATTGAGGGGGTGTTGCGGGAATCTGTAAGCCCAAATGGTGGAAACCTGCCAGGGCAGGGAAGAGGATAAATCCTCTCTATGGAGTTATTTGAGGGGGGCGATTACACACCCGGCGAGCCTGGGCTCACTCTGGGTAGCAGACTTAAGCATGCCAGTATTTTCCTCCATGTTGGAGGCTGGAAAAGAGTTAAACTCTGCGCACCTTGTGGAATAAAGAGGGTTCTGTTTTACGTCCCAGGGCAGGAGGTGGACTCTGCAGGCAAATTGTTGCTGGGTTGTCTCAAAGGAGATGCGAAGGTCTGAGTTGATATCAAGGAGAAACCTCCTCCTGGCGAGCCACGGTGTGATTAGTAGCAGGCCAAGGACTGGCGACTCACTATCCATTTGGAGAGATACAGCTTACTGCTTATAGTTGGATCAGCTCGAGGTAACCAAATCGTTGACTGTTTTTAAACCATGAGATGCATAGCTGAGCAATCGTGTGTGATTTGAATGCATTAAGGTATTTCATTTTTGTCTGGAAATTAATTTACCAAGTGGCTGTCCTCAACTCAGTGATAGAAATGTGTGTATGCTGAAACATCTTCCGAATACTTGTCTGTTTTTGATTGAGATGTTTACATATTTGTTACTCTTTGCTACGAGATAGAGGATATAGGGGTCCAGTGCGGCAGACCAACTGTGTAGCGCCGAACTACTTTTGCAAGACATCCCCTTCTTACTCACCCCTCGCCGCCCCCACGCAAATCGTCAAGGGCAGCATAAAATTTTTTGCATATTTATTTTTGTAAATCTGGGTGGTGCTTATTGCATATCCATGATAGGGCACCAACATGACATTGGTTAAAACCAGTAATGTCACCTTCTAGATCTTGAGGGCCTATCGATCATCTTTTATTACCTGAGGAAGATTCAGGTGGAGAGACCCTTATTGTTGTTGGGCTTGAGCTTGCTGGGTTGGGCAGGATCCTCTCGCTCAGCAAAGCAAAAATGTCCTCATGAGGAAGTGTGTGAATGTTCACACTTAAAGCGCACTGTAATTATAATTATGGGGGCGTTTAGGTCAGAATCGGTGGTTCAACGAGATTTGGCTTCCTCTTTATCTCGGATAGCTTGGGTAGCGTACCCTAACCTGCCTGTTTAACGAC